>JAHRHJ020002397.1:0-304254 GCA_019776745.2 Taxus chinensis | reverse complement strand
TTCACCTGCAAGCAGGAAGGACGGTGGCGTCAGCAATGGCATTAGTGGAAGATGGTTATGAAGCGAGCAAGCGCGTTGGCGATTTGGACCCAACGTCGTCCCTAGGAAGTGTTGACAGCATAAAACCGGAAGAATGACCCGCATTTTTCCCAAGAAGTGGCTTATCCCCCCCATTTCCAAAATAGGTTCCACACCTCTCCATCATCTTATTCGACTTCACAGGTGTCGGGCTCAAGGCGCTTCAATTGACCACCACCAGGGGATGAATGAAATTGAAAGCTTGAAAGTTCAGAAGGTGAGTGTAGAGGGACAAAACCAATTAAACAGGTCAGGGAAGCTGCCGGCCAAGTATCATTGCCATTTCGCCACCTCATCAGATGATTAATGTGGCGATAATGCTTCATACGTGCGGAGATTCCTCGCATCAATACACGGAAACTTAATCCAAATGCCCCTCGTGAAGTGTCAAATCCATAAATATAAAACTTCGTCATTATTGCACCGCGAAAGGCAAGGGGCCAAGCAAGATAGTGCAACAGATAGCCCTTTTTTCCACAGTTAGCAATGGGGAATATCATTAGTGAGCGATTTTGCAGAGATTCCTTCGGGAAGTTATCAGTCTAGTTTGTTGATGTCAATATGACAACCAAATATTAGCAAGAGGTCGGCACTTATTCCTCCCGGAGAGAGAACATGCTGGAAAACTGGTGAACTTGATGGAAAGATCTTTGCATGATTAGAGATCAGCCAATGATGCTTTTAATCAACCAAAGACCATGATCATTAGACTGTAGGAGTTGATGATGTGAGGGGAGTCCACTTTCAACTTGAAGGGTATCTCACCCAATTTGATGGCCATCTCAAGGCTTTGAGGATCGCCAAAGCTTCCGCTCGATGGTTGGAGCCAAATTGAATTGTGAGCAGAGGCAGGAGTACAAATTATCACGAAGCGCACGAGAATTGGGCCCCTCCTCCAGATTTACTAGATTTCCCTTCGAGGATCAATCTGTGTTGAGTTTTTTCCTGCCCCTTGGAGGGGGAGTCCAACAGACTAAATCGCCGATCAGTGTTTGCTATTAAATTGAATGGATAATAACTTCTGCCACTCCAGGGAGTTACAGATTTGAAATTTTTTGCTGATATTGGTCAACGTGGTCAGGTGGATATTTTCTTGGGAGAGCCAGAGCACTGAATTAAGCACCTGACAAGGATCAAGACTTTTTTCTTTGAAGATTCTTCTGTTTCTTCTTTCCAGAAGATGCCCCAAATCCCTGGTAGGAGGAGTTTCCAAGCCAAAAATTGAGAATAGATGAGTAAGTAAAAGGAGGGTTCCATTAGATGGGTGGGGGGGGTCCTGAATGGATCGGAAAAGGGAAAGATCCAAAGAAACTCCAACCTTCAAAAAGCCACGCCAAATTAACTTGTGAGACAAAGAGCAATGGATCAAAAGATGTGCAGAGGACTCCGCGTATTAGAACATAACACACATTTAGAGGGAGAGAGAAACCCCTTCTTTCAAATCTCACCAGGAGGAAAGCATTATTAGAGGAGAGCCAAGAGAAAAAGCCAATTTTGGGGGTGCGGTTGATCTCAATAGGCCAAACTTGGAAAAGGGGGGGGCAATGGTCAGCACTATGCAACGAGATATAAGTTGCATTAACAGAGAATGAGCCGACGGGGAGAGGGGCCAAAATAATCTCGTCCTCATTGGGGAAAGATGGGATTTTGAAGCGAAGTGTTTTTGCCCAGGGATTTTGGACACCCGGGGGGAACCCTTCGTCTAGGGAAAGGCTGTGACCGCAATAAAAAAGAAAAAAAAAAACACCAGCGCAGGAATGGGGACCCGCCCCTTTGTTTTTCCAAGGGGGAAGTTGGGCTTATTACCCATTTCCAACAAATATGTGTCCACAACCTATCCAAATCAATTTTCTTATTTTCGGGACTAAACAGTTGTCGGGGGGGCTTCAAGGCCGCTTTCAATTGACCCCACATTGGGGATGGGGTGAAAAAAGGCTTGAAAAAGTTTCAGGGAAAGGTTTGGGAGTTTTGTAGAGGAACACCAAAAAAAAAACCCACCTTAAAAAACAAGGCAGGGGAAGGCTTGCAGGCCAGTTTATTCCAAATTTGCACTTTCGCCAACCTCATCAGATGATTAATTGGGCGATTTTTAAATGCTCCATTAAGTTTGGGGAGATTTCCTCGCATCAATTTTAACAAGGAAAAACGTAATCACAAAAATTTGCCCCTCGTTTTTTAAAGTGGTCCAAAAAAAATACATTTTAAACTTCGTCCATTTAGTTTGCCCACCGCCGGGAAAAGAGGAAGGGGGCAAAAAAAGCAAGATAGCTGAAAAAAAAAACCTGAGTCAGGGCCCATTTTTTTCCCAGTTAGCAAAATGGGGGGGAAATATTATTTTGGAGCGGATATTTGGGCAAAGGGGAAAGATCCTTCGGGGGAAGTTTAATCAGTCTAAGCTTTGTTGATTGTTCAATTGATGGGGGACACCAAATATTTAGGCCAAGGGAGGGTCGGGGCCCCCACGTTATTTCCATCCCGGAAGCAAAAAAAAACATGCGGAACTTGAAAAACGTGATGGAAAAGATCTTGGAATTTGATTCTTTGATATCAGCAAATGAGTTTCTAATAAAAAAAAAAAAAAACCAATTGGGGGCCATGTGGATCCATTAGGGGACTGTAGGGGAGTTGATTTTGATGTTGAGGGGGAGTTCACTTTCAAATTGAAGGGTAGCATCACCCCAAATTTGGGATTGGGCCATCCTCCAAGGAATTTGAGGGATCGCAAAAAAGGCTTTCCGCCGGAATGGGTTGGAAAGCCAAAAATTGGGAAAAATTGTGAGCAGAGAGGCAAGCTACAAATTATCCGAAGGGGAGCAAACGGACAAATGAAAAAATGGCCCCTCCTTCCAGATTTTACTAGGGCAATTCCTCGAGGGGGATTTTCAAAAATTTTCGTGTTTGGAGTTTTTTTTCCTTTGGTTGCATTGGAGGGGGGGGAGTCAAAAACAGGGACTAATTTCCCGATCAGTGTGTTTGCTTATACATGAATGGGATTAATAACTTTCTGCCACCTCCAGGGGGGGAGGTTAACCAAGAACTTTGAAATTTTTGCTTCGAATTTTTTTTGGGTCCTCGGGGTGGTCGGTTTTTTGGCATATTTTTCTGGAGGACAAGCCAAGGGGAGGCCATTTCAGAAATAACAGGCCCACCTGGGAACAAGGAATTTTTTTCAAGGGGACTTTTTTTCCTTGGAAGGATCTTTTATTCTTGTTTCTTCTTTCCAAAGATTGCCCATAATCCGCGTGGTGGGGGGAGGGGAGTTGCCAAAAGGCCAAAAATTTAGAAAAATCAAGATTGAGTAAAAGGAGAGTTTTCATGCGATAGGGGTTGTCCTGGGGGAATGGAAATTCCGGAAAAAGATCCAATTTTTAAAAACTCCCAAAAAAAACTTCATTAAAAAAGCACTGCCAAAATCTACAATAAAAAAAATTGTGAGGGGAAAAGGGGAGCCAAATGGATTCAAAAAAGGATGTGCAGAGGACATCCGGGCTTTATTAAGCACATTAAACCACCCCACAATTTTAGAGGGGGGGAGGAAGGGAGGAAAAAAAACACCCCTCTTTTAAAATGTTCTTCCACCCAAGAGAGGGGAAACAAGGAGGGAAAAAGCATTTCTTAGAGGGCGAACAGCCAAAGAAGGGGGGAAAAAAGCCCAATTTTTGGGTGATTTTCTCAATTTAGGGGCCAAAAACTTTGGAAAAGGGGGGGGGGGGCCACATGGTTCAAGGCACACTATGCAAACGAGGGAGAACAAGTGGGCCTTAAACAGAGTGGATGTTGAGGGGGGGGGGGCCCGATCGGGGAGGAGGGGGGCCAAAAAATAATCTAGTTCCTTCATTTTGGGGGAAGGGGGATGGAGATGGGAAAGAGAGACCGCTTTGAGAGGAAAGACAGGCAGGGTTTCTCTGCAGATCGATTTGGATATCATCCTACATGTCCTTTTAATTATCCCATTTGAGGGAATGGGGAGGTTCACAAAACCTCCAAGTAAGCGCATTGAAAAGCTAAATTCTTTCCATTGTTTATGAATGATGTTACTCTTTAATAGGGGGTCCCAAGTAGGATTGAGATCAAGGGGTTCTTTCCAGATCCATTAAAAAGTCCCTCCAGGAAAAATCTATTCAAGTCGGGACCCATCCCCCCAAAATCTCCATTGGGTTGGCCAGCACCGAATGATGGGGAAAGAGAGGTTTACTAATAAGCGAGTTCATGAAGGCAGAGGGGGGGCCCTAATTAGGGGAATGGAAAGTGAGCGAATTTTTCAGTAATAAGCTAAATTATTTAGGGCCTCTGAGCAAGAGGGCCCAAAAAAAAACCAGGGAGGTTCCCCACCTTTACCCACTTCCCAAAGCAAAGTTTGGCCAGTTAGGGCCACCAATCATTTCATCAATTTTTTGGAAAGGGGGTCCGAGACCCACCATGAGGGAGTTGGCTTACACACCTCTTTTCCAAGCCACAAGAGGTGGATCCTTTTCTTATCTTGAGTTATAGACCACGGAAGTTCTTGATATTTTTCCAAAACCTCCCTCACAGAACTGGGAAATCTTGAGCAGGACATGAAGTAAGTAGGGAGGTTTGAAGAGTGGCTTTCACCAGCTGGAGCTTACCAGCCTGACTGAGCAGCGCACCTTCTCCATGCGGCCAGCTTTTTTTGATACCTTTAATGACAGGATTCCATATATTTTTGATTGCTTCCATGGTAAGAGGGGCCCCTTTTTCCCCCCCCTTCCCCCCCCCTCACCCCCCTTTTTTTTGATGCCAAGATAGAGGCGGGCGAAGATCCATAAAATACACCCAAAAAAATATCAGCAATTTTTCTCTGGAGTCCTAGGGGCAATTGATGAAGGAAATGTGCTCTTGTTGAAGTTGATAGTTTGTTGAGAAAGCTAATTGATATTAGAGAGAGGTCTCCATAAAGCCCGGGCTTAATCAAGAGGCTAAAACCTAGCATAATAAGTAATTGGGTTTTGTCTTTGTCAGCAACCTGCGCTATGAGTGGCCGAAGGACAATTAGAGGTGATTTCTTACAAGAAATAATGGATTGATTTTGTGCCGCTTCCAAAGCTCTGCTGAGGGAGTCGCCGCATAAGAACAAAAAGAACAAGGTGAAAGGGGATCACTTGCCTGATTAACTCTGTTCAGAGAGATTTGAAAAAACCCGCAGGAATGCCATTGATAAGAATAGAGAAGGAGGCGGTCTAGATACACGAGAAAACACCAGCTACAGCACTTGTTGTGCGCAAACCAAACTTTTCCCACGGATTTCTTAAATACAAGAAAGGGCCAGCTTGACTTCTGTCAAAGGGTTTTTTTAAATACCAGTTGTAAGATCATTCTGGTGACCTTCGACATAGGAAAGCCAAGTGAAGGCCTCTTTACTGAACAGTTAATGATACCCCCTTGGATAATTGACGACCTTTAATGAAACCATTCTGATTGTGAGGAGGATGAGGTCGGCATTAGAGGTTTAAGTCGGGAAGCCAACTCTAGTGATATCTTGTATGACGTGTACAAAGAATGATCCGGCCGAAAATTGGACACATCTTTAGAGTTATGCACTTTTGGTGTGCGTAGCGCCACAAACGTGGTATTAAATTACTTTAAGCAGATTGTTGTGTTTCATCTGAAATTCAGGAATCTTGCTTGGTTGAAGAGGTCTTACTTGATGATCTCACACATAAAGACTTGGAAGACCGGGGGCAGGAGCCCGGTTTTTCCTGGACCCGAAGCTTTGTATCTCTTCATGGCAAAAACTGCTTGATGAATTCCTCCATGGAAAAAGGTTGGTCAGATGTTATTCATCTCAGGAGACAACGAAGCGGAATATGCTGGAGCCATTTCATTCATGATTGTTATGGAGGAGAGGAGAGATAAGCATGGAGAAGATTGGAATAGAAGGATACTAAGCTCATTGGACAATATCACTACAGCAGTTAGAAGTTCCCTTCAGACGTCACCCAACTCACGGGATCACTGTTCCTGGCTTTATGCTTAACAAGCAGTGATGTGGAATATTTGGTATTACGGATCGCTTGCTTGAGCCAAAGGGCTCCGCCAGAACGTTGACCCTTGGTTCCAATAGTCTCTTATTCTTAAGAGTGTTGTGATAGATCATTGAGGAGAGGAGAGGGATTTCCGTTGGTGAAGATGATTCCAATCTTCCAACTGCCTCAATTTGTTCAAGAAATTTTGCCAAAGCTCGGAAGTTAGCTCCCGCGTGCGAAGCTTGATTGATGTTACCGAAGACCTTCGACTTCCATATCTTGAGTTGTTTTTTAACTTCTTGAGTTTGCGGGAAAATCTGAACATACTAGAGCCCTCAATATTGATATTCCACCAGTTGGCAAAAAGGGGGACAGGTGGTATTTTCCAACAGGCTAGCTCAAACCTGAAGGGAGGAAGTCTGCGCATTATTCGTGGTTGCAGCCTCACAGCCTATGATCACTAACATTAAAATGGTTCTTTAGTATACCCAAGGGATCCATTACAACATGGCTCACACTAGCGGAAAAATTCGTGTGAAATTATTCCTTCAATATGGAGAATGATATCACGATGAAAGACCTTTGTAACACAAAAAAAATCCTAACGAGACCTATGCGGACTTCTTACAACGATGGCATCAATTAGCAAGCCATTTCCCTTGTGCCCTACCAGAAAAACAACTAGTAAACATAATCATTCCTAACCTAAACATGGAGATATCCTTACATTTACAAATGCACTGTGGCTCTAACTTCGAATAAGTTATAGAGAAAGGTAGTCAAATAAAAAAGGATCTCATTGAGAAGGGTACACTTAAACTGGTCATCAATGACAAATATGAAACAAAACCCTCAGATAAACAAAAACTTCTTCAACAATAACAAACATGTTATTGGTCAAATGACATTATAGACTCCAAAAGATTCCAAACCATACAAACTGGTGCGCTTTTAATGCTTTCATAAGGACCTCACCCAAAGGAACCTAAAAAACATATGTTTACACCTCTAACAGAATCACTATCTTCCATACTTAAATAATTAGATGCAGTAAACATGGTGCGATACCCAACTGTGATAGTACCATATCGAGAGGATGCTCCAAAACCTGGTTAGTTTAAAGAGGATGAGTACTGTGACTTCCATCGTGCTAAAGGACACAAAATAGATAGGTGCTTGAGATTATGACATTATATACAAGACCTCATCGAAGAGGAAAATAACACCTTGGATTCACCCCCCGACTCAGGACAAGCTCCCAATGAGAAAATGGGTATATTCAAAGAGCCCTTTCCTAACCATGTAGATAAGAAGAACAAGAAAAAACTAGATCATAGAAAAAATTCCAATGACTATAGGATTATTGTTTATGTCTATCCAACTAATGATAGTCCCTTTGATTCCCTTATAGGTTGTATCCATTCATCTGATGAACAAGTTAATACTATTAGGATCTTAGAAAAAAGTTGTGTAGTAGGGACACAATGGACATTGTTTGATCATACCAAATCCCCTACCTATCCCTCAGGAAGGTCAATACAATCTAATAGAATATTTAGAAAAGACACCTGCTATCATATTGATTTTAGATCTCCTCAAAATCTATACTGCTCATAAAAACATATTGTATAAAACATTGCAAAGTTTTGGAGTCTCCAGCAGATGTAGATCCCACATGCCACCTTTAAGCGATGATTACACACCTTAGTTCCAATGATCATATCACTTTTGATCACACTGCAATCTCGTGTAATGACCTAGAGCACAACTTACCCCTATACATAGAAGTAGTTGTTACTCGTCGTAAGATCAAGAGAGTACTTGTGGACGGTGGATCTGGTTTAAATATTTGTACTTTGAAGCTAGTTAAGAAGTTGGGCCATTCAGAAACATGATATAGGGGCTAAAACTATTACAATCACATAGCTTATGATAAGGAGGAACGTGAGTCAGCAGGTACTATAGTAGTTCCTATGGAAGTGGGGCCGACATGTCATGATACAACTTTCCATGTCCTTGACCTAGATCTTCCCTATAACATGCTCTTGGGACACCCATGGATTCATGCCATGTAGGCTATTCCCTCCACCTTCCATCAGTGTATCAAGATGTGCTATGGAGGAAAGATAATCACCATTTAGGGTGATCCAGAGTTGTTCACACATTGTAGGGCATTGCACATTTTTTCTTGTGCGTCCTATGAATGTCCTTCTACATATATTATTGTTCCTTTACAAACATAGCTATAAAAGAACGTGTGGATCCAGACACACTCACTCCTTGTAATCAGAATTTTCCTTCATTGGTCAACCCTTTCTCATCATGGGAGGAAACATCGACAAAATATGGCCCAGCGAGTAGTTTACTCTTTAGTAGGCCTTATTGATGTCAGATCTTTCAGTATCGCCCAGGACATGGGGAAAACCTTACTTTCAATTCAAAATCACTAGAGATAGATTCCCTGAACCCTTTGAGAGATTCATCCAAAGTGGTCTCTTCTATGAGGAGAATATGTTAGAGGATCCCACTTGAAGAGTACCTAAAGGTACCATGGCCTCATGCCATCAGGCCCACAGTATATCAAAGGCCACCACATGATGTATGTCATGGGTTACAATGGGTTTGGATGTAGTATCAATGCACAAGGATGGTTAGAACCCATTCATATTCCTCATTTCAAATCTAACAAACATGGTCTTAGAATTAGACCTCATGATGATCCACCCTTTGAGATTGATGCCACCTCTTCCAAACGTGAGGATGACTCATCTCATTCAGATAGTGATGTGGATTCCCAATGTAGCCTCTACAAGGATCTTGCCTCCACAAACCTATTCCCTGATTCAGTTATTTTTACCTTATCCTAATCAAATTCCCAAACCAATTATCAAGTAGCCCTTATATATCCAGAACTTGTAGATTGGGATCAACAATTTCATGTGCCACTCAATTTATTTGAAAATGATGAGGCATTCACAAAATTCATGGGACTCAAGGATTCTATTCTATCTGGAGATCACAAGAAAGGATTTGTGATCAAACTAGATGCCTGTGCATACTTCAGAGAAGAAGTAGATATGTGTGGATGCTTGAGTAAGAAGGTTGTAAGAAAGAATAATTATACGTCAGGGAAACCTTGTGGGAAGAACAAGTGCAAGTCTCATAGTGACAAAATTTTTGAGACCCTAGTAGATAGGTAAAATGAAGAAATCATAGAAAAGGTAGAATATCCTTATAAAGATGATCTCACACCTCCTATCGAGGTTGATCTTACTATTCCCCTGATCCTACATGGATGGAAGATGCTTCCAAAATTCTTGTTGAAGAAATGATCAGTGTCAACATTGGCTCAGAAGAGGAACCTAGAATGATAAAGTTGGGAGCTTCACTCTCAGCTCAAGAACAAAAAGTTTTTGTGGAACTATTGAGAGAATATGTAGATATATTTGCATGGTCATACGTAGATATGCCTAGTTTGGACCCAGACTTGGTCATGCACAACCTTGTTGTGCACCCAGATGCCAAACCCATCAAGAGAAATTGAGAAAGATGCACCCCAAAGTTGCACTACTTGTCAAAGAAGAACTTGAAAAGTTATTAGCTGCTGATTTCATTAAACCCATTGACTATTCGGATTGGATATCCAACATAGTCCTAGTTCAGAAGAAGTCGGTTGGCATAAGGATCTACACCAACTTCCATGACATCAATAAAGCATGTCCCAAAGATGACTTCCCCTTGCCTAATATTGATATGATTGTCGATTCTACTCACTGGTTATGAAATGTTATCCTTAATGGATGGTTTTCAGGGTATAACCAAATCCAAATTGCATAGAGGAAGATCAACATAAGACAACTTTCATCACCCCTTGGGGGAAATTTTGTTACAAGGTCATGCCTTTCAGACTCAAGAATGTCGGGGCCACCTATCAACGCACAATGACAGTCATCTTCCATGACATGATGAATGACATCATGGAGGATTACGTTGATGATATCTTAGCAAAATCCAAAACCAGAGGAGAGAACCTGAAGTGCTGAGACATATTTTTTAGCATCTCTGAAGATTACAAAGTATGTTTGAACCCTAAGAAGTGTGTCTTTGGCATTTTGTCAGGGAAACTCCTAGGTTTCATCATTTCACAGAGAGGAATAGAGGTGGATCCTGCAAAGGTTACAACTATCACAGAAATGCCTCCACCTACAAATCTCAAACAACTAAGAAGTTTACAAGGAAAGATACAAGCAATCTGTCATTTCATTTCACAGCTTGCAGATAAGTGCCATCCATTTACACATCTCCTCAAGAAGGATGTTGCATTCAACTGGGGACCATACTGTTGAAAGGAATTTGCACTACTTAAACAATACCTTGTCAACCCACCCATACTCATGCCACCTACCCTGGGTGAACCTCTCCTATTATACATTTCAGCTACCCAATTTTCTATTGGTGCACTGCTTGCCCAATATGACCTAGACCATAGAGAAAGGGTGGTTTATTACCTTAGTCACACCTTGATTTCCTATGAACTGAATTACCCACAAATTGAAAAGGCTTTCCTGGTAGTTGTCTTTTCCTTTCAAAAACTACATCATTATCTCCTTAACAATAAGACCAAGCTAATATCCAAAGTTGACCCTCTCAAGTACCTCTTATCCAAACCCACCCTTACAGGATGAATGGCTAATTGGATCATTCTCCTAAGTGAATTTGATATTGAATTTGTTAACCAGAAGTCATTGAAAGGACAGGTATTGGCTGATCAGTTAGCAGAAGCTCCTCTACCAGGGATGGAACCTTTGTGTCTGGATCTGCCAGATGCATCCATGATGTATGTTGAAGAGTCTGTGGAGTGGAAGGTCCATTTTGATGGATCATTCACCTTCCATGGATCAGGAGCAGGAGTCGTACTCATCACTCCCACAGGGGAGGTCATTCCAAGGGCATTTCATTTGGGATTTCCTTGCACTAATAACATTGTAGAATATGAAGCACTCATTTTTGGCCTCAAGTTAGCTATCACTTGGAATATCAGACAGCTACGAGTCATTGGTGACTCCCAACTTATTATTAAACAAGTTAATGATGAGTATAAGGTTAAAGATGAAAATCTTATTCCATACAAGAAATTGGTTGAAACCTTGAAGGAATATTTTATACAGATTATCTTTGAACAAAAACCAAGGTCACACAATAGATCAACAAATGCCATGGCTACTATCAGATCACTATTATGCATTCCACCTTAGGCAAGTAAAATTCCCTTCTTTGTAGAGCATTTACGAGTACCCACATATGATATGCTAGAGTCATGTTTGGCATGTGAAGTTGTTGGTCCCTTCTCCCCTTGGTATGACCCTATATTTAGATACCTACAAGATGGCACATTTCCCCCAAACATTACCCATTCTGAGAAGAAATATCTTATCCAATGTATAGCCCATTACACCCTCCTAAGAGGCACCCTTTATCATCATGGCTATGATGGGAATCTACTTCATTGTTTGAATGTTACCGAATCATTCCACGCTATTAAATAAGTGCACAGAGGTATCTGTGTATCACACACTAGCGGTATTGTCTTAGCTAAGAAGATCTTAAGGGTGGGTTATTATTGGCCCACCATGGAAGCAGACTATTGTAATTTTGTAAATAAATGTGAGCTATGCCAAAAGTATGGAAACTTAATACATGCACCAGCACAGGCTTTGCATCCTATCGCAACACCTTGGCCATTTTCTAGGTGGGGCCTAGATCTCATAGGGAAGCTCCATCCCACCTCATCAGATGGTCATACCCACATTATCACCACCACCAAGTATTTTACTAAATGGGTAGAGGTTGTCCCTCTTACTTATGTCACTGGTGCACAAATTTCCAAGTTCATTATGAATCACCTTATTTTTCGCTATGACATTCCTTCTGCCATTGTCACTGATAATGGTAAATCCTTCAAGAATAAAATGGTCAAAGTGTTATGTCAATGCTTTCAAATACAACTCAAATGGTCTACCCCCTATTACCCCCAAGGTAATGGGAAAGCCAAGGCTACCAATAAAACTCTTGTATGGATCATGGAGAAAATGGTAAGTAAGACTGGCCATAATTGGCACTTATAGATACATCCTACCCTCTGGGCCTATCAAACTTCCATCCGCACTCCTACTGGTGTGACCCCATATTCACTAGTCTATGGCACTGAAGCCATCATACCCTTGGAAGTGGAGCTTCCCTCCCTGAGAATATCACTCTGAGACTATCTTGATAAGGATGAAGACTATAGAGTTGTTCGGCTAGCAGAGCTAGAGATGTTGGATGAAAAGCGTATGAGAGCACTTAATCACCTAAAGGTTTACCAGAACAAAGTATCAAGAGGATATAACAAGTGGATCATTCATCATGAATTTTATGTAGGTGATCTTGTTCTAAAATAAAATCATAAGAACACTGTCAAGGACAGAGAAAAGAAAGGTAAATTTGAGGCTAACTGGTTAGGGCCTTATGTGGTGGTTGCTAAATATGGATCAGGAGCTTATAAACTGGCATACTCAGATGGTGAAGAGATTCCAGAACCTATGAATGCCATGCATCTCAAGTGGTTCTACACTTAAGCATGGTGCAGATATCAGAAAATACCTAAAAAGTAGAAAAACAAAGAAAAAAAAGCAAAAAAAATAAGAAAACAGTAAAGAAAAAGAAGGTCATCCATGTGTGAAAACCACGCAATTGTGATGCACTACTCGGGTCTTTGGGTGAAAAATGGTTTTTGGTGCTCAAGGAGGATTCACTTTTCACAAGATACTCTTACATCTGGATGGGTAACTCTCACCGCTATCTAGGATTAGTTTCCCTTTGTTAGGTCTAGGAACCCTACTGAGTCTACTTCGCCAGGCCGTGATCTAGCTTGTTTGTTCTTATATCTGCGTGAAGGAGTTTCCTTTGTATATTCCCATCTAACATGGGGGCACCTTCATATTCCACTTTCTCAAACATATACACGTGGCATTCTACCTTTTGTATATTCCCACATCACGCTGGGGGCATCCACACTTCTTTTTCCTTGTACATTGCTTTCAAAACAAGACCTTAGAAAATACAAAAACATTCAGAAAAAGATACACAAAAATATAAACATTCAGAAAATTACCCCTTAGGAACGTAGCTACACCAAATTCATAACATTATCTTAAGGAAAACTTGAAAAAAATGTGAACAGTAGCCTTGAAAACTTATCTTTCAAGATAACACCAAAAACATTAGAAAATATATCAATGTTGTCCTGTAAAAAACAAGGTAGTGATTTAGATTGATTTTAGTTTTTGGTTTGTATAGTTTTGGTTGTATTATTTTTCATTTGTATGATTTAAAGTATGGTTCATTTTCTTACCTTAGATTGAATCTCGTTTTATTTAATTATGTGTTTATTGAATTCATTTTTAGACTTTCATACTTGTAAAATATTGATATGTTTTCATCATTGTTGTATGCATCTATTAGGATTCATTTTACTTACTTAGATTGGATACCAATTTAATCTTTAGTTAAAATTTGCATGAATTCATTTCTAGTTGCATTCATTGTTGTGTGTTTTGTAGGTTATATTTGTTTAGTTTTGTTAACTTTTTCTTGTGTGTTTGTTTACTTACACATTTTTTGTTATCACATCTATCATCTGTCATTCATCACATATAACATCATCTAATACAACATATATACAAAAAATGCTAAGTTTTACATCATGCATGTATACTAAGCTAATCATTGCATATCGTATCATCAATGGGGGCAAGAGGGGTTACTGCATAATCAAAAATCTATCCCCCTCACACCAATATCATCTAATATCATCCCAAATGCTAACATCTACCAGAATATCTCATGTCCAAAACATATGATATTATCTAAAGATATATCATCAATATAAAAACATGTGGTACAACATCAATATCTAGCATGAAATATACATAGGAAATGAGAATCATACATCACCATGATACACTCATCATACATCTATAAACATGAATCATCATCATAGAGCATATAAAACATGACAATATAAACCATCGAATGTCCATATATACATATGTAAATATCTGTCTCAAAATAATATATACATCATCGATACAAAATCTGCCATCTAAAGGGCATGAATCAAAACCGAGCCTTCATCAAGAGGCATGATAAAAAATGATACATCAATACATACATCGATCAAAATCAGCCTTCATAAGAGGCATGTATACATACATATGTTAGTACAAAAAGAGAGAGTCAACCATGACTCTCACCCTCTCCAGGGCTACCTAGTCTATGACCTGGAGGATGAAACGATAGTTGATGTGATGGGCCAGATCCAGGTGTACCACCCTGCTTTCTAGCTAGCTGCTGTACTAATCTAATCAACCATCCCTGACCTCTGTGATCTAGAGCATGTCCTACTCACATCTAGTTGATCAAAGGGTGTAACCAACTCCCCTGCTGGAACTACGATGGTAGGTAACCTTGTAATATGAGGCCTCACCACTAGCTCTCATAATGTCTTGAATCATCTTGTATCCCCAAAATTTGTGGCTTCCTGTACAGCAGAATCTCACTCCCCTGTCAGTCTACCCATATTAGCATGAGCCTATCTCAAAGTGGCAGCCTACCGATCTCTGTCTCATTGTAATAGTCTAGACCTAGGCCTGTGCCTGATCTCTCTGAATAGTAATACCCTACACCTAGGCCTGGGCCTGGTCCCACTATATATTGACACTCTATGTGTGTGTCCACGCCTGATGTAGGAGGCTCAATATCTTAGCACCCTACACTACTAGCTACCTAATCTGTGTTGCTTCATGCTCCTCCATCCCCACCCTGAGTGGCTTGGGCTCTCACTTGGTCTCTCTCTATTGTCATGACCTATAACTGTGCTCTGGCCTAATCTCTCTTGGCCGCTACCTATAACTGAATGGCTATCACCACCTATAGCTACTGTTGAAGCTCATCTAATTTTCCATCATCTCTACTACCACCTGGAGAATGAGGTGGCGGAACCTACTGTGGAAACACATGCTGTAATGGAACATATATCCCCACTAGAATTCCTATTGGAGGCAACTTTATATATTTGAGAGCCTGGGGGCACCTGTCTCTACTAAGCCTAGGCCCCTGTCTCATGTGGCTTACGTGTAGTGGAGGACCTTATCCCCCACCCCCATCATGATGTTTAATTGTCAAAAGGATCATCATCATCATCATCCTCCTTCACCACCATCATCCTCCCTCACCATCTCCACTAGGAGGCCCCACTGGAGGTGCTCTCACTCCTAGTATCCTAATCAAACTCTAGGAATCATTAACTGATGAGGTAAAACTATCATGGTACCATGGATGCCATACTCTACATGGTTCATTTTAAGAATCCTCTCATAAAATGGAGGTGGAAAATCCCCGGTGAATATACCTGGAACCACTTTCATGGAAAAGTAAATTTTCCAATTTTTGAGAACAAAATTTTCACCTAATATTATTTGAGCAAGAGTGACTGCATCGAGGGAAAAAATTTGCAGACATTGATGCGTGACAGCATAGCCTTGTTTTCGCACACAACAAGTTTTTTAATCGGGCGAAAAAAACCTTGTTGTCATTGTTAGCAAAAAAATTTGACGTGTGACAGCAAGCCATTGTTGTCACACGCGTCAAAAACTTGTTGGCACACACCAACAAGGCCTTCTGTCATGCGTCAAAAGGTTTGTTGTTGCACGCTTGCTATCACGTGTCAACAGGCTTGGGAACCCTAATTTTGTCCTATAATACCCTCTCACTGCTCATTTTCACGTTTACACTTCTTGGCTCCCAAATTTTCACGTTTATAGGAATCAAGCTCAGGTACAATCAAGCTCAAGTACAATGGCAACTACAAGTGCAACCCAAGGTCAAGACTAAGATCAATTAGAAAATCCAGTCAACCCACAAGCCCTATCCAAGGGAAAGATACTCTACGAGAACTTTTTGTACACCTACATTCATATAGTTTTACAAATGAACACAAAATACAAGGCTTTGCTGGATGCATGTGATTTTGATGGGCTCGTTAAGATGCCCCAATTCGAAATTGATCATGATATTTTGAATTAACTTCTCTCCTCATACAATAAAGAGGATGGTATGTTTACTGTTACTGTGGACGATGGTCATATGTTTCAATTCGGTGTCGATCCAGCTGATATCCATCGGTTGACAGGCCTTCCATATAAAAATTCCCCCATTGTTACAACGAAAAAAACCCTCATCAAAAATGATAAGAAGTACCTAGAATCTACTTTCGGTTTCCATGTTGATTGTACGTGTAATCTGTTTTCAATTTTCATTTTTTTTATTTTGATACAATTCAAATCGATATTAATTCCAATGAATTTTTGGCATTCGCAGCCCATGTCAATAAATCAAGACATGGTGTGGATAAGCAAGGAATTGCACACCAATTTCTTGCTGCTATGATTTCTTTCTTTCAAGCCAGAATTGTTTTGTAGGGTCGACAAAATGGATATACCAAACTGGGCTATTGCATACATTCTTGCAACTATCAGAAAGGGAAAATTTGATTGGTGCACCTTTTTATCCAATAAAATAAAAAATGACATTACAAATGCATCGCTTTCAGAAAAACCAGTCATTCACTCCACAAACTATCTCCTTGGCCTTTATTACGAGGCTCTTTTTAATTTAAAAGACAAACCAATTCCTACTTGCACGGACAAGACAATGAAGAATTTGTCAATTCCATTTCAAGAACAACAGGTATAAATTTTATATTTTGACATTAGACTAACATTATGTTCTTCTGGAATCTGATTAAATATTGACTATTTGTAGAGAATATTTTTGGAGGCCCTTCCATGAAAAAAATGGCATCAAGAGGAAGAGGCCAACAACACGCTGAGGCATCGGTAGATTCACAATCTGAAATGGAAGTTCACTCATCTCCAAACCACCAAGCATTTGAATTAGTTAAACACCAGAGACGTAATACCCTAACATTTACTATTTACAAATTCCCATTTTCTATTTTCAATTTACCATTTACCATATTGAATTGACATACAATCGACTGTTGCTGACATTGCAGGGACTTTGGACAATACACGTGCTTCTCAAAGTCAACCGTCTTCACCAACTCACTCAGTTCAGTCGCATGTAATTGTCTCTTCTCAACAACCTGCTCAGCAATCCCAGCCACACACAGCTCAAACACAACCAATTACTACTCCAACACGGCCACCTCAAGCACCACGACAGGTTACCCCTCAACAACAAGGTATGATTTTATTACTTTAGTACAAGTTTTGAATAGTTTTTCATAGTTTTTGTATAGTTTAACAGTTTTTCATATGATTTTTCTTGCACTTTTCAGTACATTGTAGTCCTTCACCTTCTGTACAAACAATGGCACCGCCACCTCCTCCACCAATACGATTCAAAATGCCAACCAGAGGTTCAGGAAAAAAGAACATTGGTAAACACATGCCAATTCCTTCGGCCCCTAGTGGGACACTAAACATTGCCTCCTCGTTTCAAATTCCAACCCTCTCTCTCGGTGGCTTGCCCAACGCAACAGGCGTATCAGTTTTAAATAATATAAATTTAGATGAAGATTACTTGGGCATTGATAGCAATGACCCAACAAGATTTTTCAATACACGTGAGATGATTCAAGGCCAGCAGGTATACTTCTATTTCAATGTAATTTATTCAACTTTCATTACATTTCACTTTCGATTTATTTATTTGAATATTGATTTATTTTATCACAAATAGGATCAGGCCACCCAAAGGCAAAAAGAGGTAGCAGTCGATGATCAACCCGAAATCCCCCATACCTCTCCAGCGACATCATCTTCTTCAGATACAGATGGTGAACAGTTGCTACCATTTCCTTTAGAGAACTTGATTGGTTATGATTTTCAATCCCATGTCCAAGAGTTTATTGTACCTCATATCAATCAGATCATAGAATGGGAGGGAAGGGAAAAGAACTAATCAATGAGATAATAAATCATTTTGAAAATTATTGGCAAAGGGACAGTTTATACGTTGTAATCTAGAATCAACTTGCAAAGATGGATTCCTTACTTACACAAGTAAGAAGTGGGACTTTCACGTATAACAACAATTATAAAGATGATATTTTAGATAAAGCATTAAACAAATTGGAAAATATTAGTGCTGAAGCCCAGACATATTTTAACAAATGGTCTAAGGACAAGGATCTGGTGGCAATTGCAAATGCCAAGAGAGATAGAGTGGTCGTAAGTATTATCACTTTGAAACAATATTTTTTGTTAATTTGAAATTTTCTTATTTTAGTAATATGTTTAATTGAGATCACTTTTTTTGTGCAGTTGAAATATGAAAATTTGAAGAGTCAAGCAAAGGTGTTCCAAGTTCACTTGGAAACCGTGAAGAACAGTTTATCCGCAGCAATGAAGATGAAAGAAAATATTGTTTTAGTTAACAAACAAAACAATACACTAAAGCGGATAATTAAAGAGAATGGCTTCGACCCTGAAATTTTATTCAAAACTAAGGCAGCTGCAGATCCGAGTTTGCTATCCCATGGAGATGCGACAAAGGAAGAACAAAGAATCATAAAGAATCTAGATAGTGTTGCGGAAGATCTGATTAGTTCTGGGATTATTCAAGCCATTGGGGAAAGGGGTATAGGAGGGGAAGCCATTGAGGAAAGGAGTACATGAGTGGAAGCCATTGGGGAAAGGGGTACAAAAAATTGAGGGTTGAAAAATTTCATGATTGAGGGTTGAAAAATTGAAACTTTAAATTTGAAAATTTGAAATACTTTATAATCTATATTTGAAAATTTGAAACTTGAGTGTGATGGTCATGGCATTTGAAAATTTGAAATAATTTATTATCTGGATTTGAAATTTGAAACTTGAATGTGATGGCATTTGAAAATTTGAAATACTTTATAATCTAGAATTTTATATCTTGTTATATATTATATATAGAATTTCTAGATTGTATATGGTGTTTATGTTTCATTTGAATGTGATGGCATTATGATAATGGTTAATTATTTGTTTTAAGAAAATATGGAATGTGGTATGACAGAGACATCTTAATACTAATAGATTAAATCTTCTTCTCTCTACTTGTAACAAACTAAAATTAAACTCAAGTATCATGTTTCTTCTACTTGTAATGATGATTGCATTTAAACCTTCTCAGAATCTTCTCTCTACTTGTAATGATGATTGCATTAGATGTGGATGATGACATTAGAATAGAATCATAGATATGGATTATGATGAATTGTATGTGGACTCTCTACTTGTAGATTTATCTTCAATGCATTATATCATAGAATAAATGATGATAATGAAAGATTTCATTATAATTGTTTTAAGAAAATTTGGATGATGTGGTACGATTTAGAGACATTTTAAACCTTCTCAAAATCTTCTTCTCTCTACTTGTAATGATATGATGACATTAGAATGGATATAGATGATGATGAATGATGATAATGGATAATTGTTTTAAGAAAAATTGGAATGTGTTAGGAAGAGACATCTTCTCTATACTTGTAAAATTCGAAATCTGTATCAGGTTTATGCACATTTAAAAATTCTCAAAATCTTCTTCTCTCTACTTGTAATGAATCAATGATATGATGACATTGAATGTGGATGATGACATTAAAATAGATATGGATGATGATGAATTGTGTGGACTTAGATTTAGCTTCAAGCACGATCATGGATGATGATAATGGATAAATAATTGTTTTAAGAATAATTGGAGTGTGTCAGGAGTCTAGGACAGAGACATCTTCTCTCTACTTGTAAAATTTGAACTCTGTATCAGGTTTCTGCACATTTAAACCTTCTCAAAATCTTCTTCTCTCTACTTGTAATGAACTCTGTATCAGGATTCAAGTTTCTGCACATTTAAACCTTCTCAAAATCTTCTCAAAATCTTCTCTCTACTTGTAATGAATCAATGATATGATGACATTAGATGTGGATGATGACATTAAAATAGATATGGATTATGATGAATTGTGTGGACATAGATTTAGCTTCAAGCATGATCATGGATGATGATAATGGATAATTGTTTTAAGAAAATTTGGAATGTCTTAGGACAGAGACATCTTAATACAGTAAAATCTTCTTCTCTCTACTTGTAAAATTAGAACTTTGTATCAGGTTTCTTCACATTTAAACCTTCTCAAAATCTTCTTCTCTCTACTTGTAATGAATCAATGATATGATGACATTAGATGTGGATGATGACATTAAAATAGATATGGATGATGATGAATTGTATGTGGACGTAGATTTAGCTTCAAGCACGATCGAGGATGATGAATTGTATAATGGATAATTGTTTTAAGAAAAATTGGAATGTGTTATGACAGAAACATCTTAATATGGAAAAATCTTCCTCTCTCTACTTGTAAAATTCAAATGTGTGATTTTATCCCACAAATTTTAAACACTTTATCAAAGCATTTTGCAAATACAAAAATAAATTAAACATAATTGTAAAAACTCAAGCAATGTCATATGATAGGGTTTAAGTTACCTCTTGTCTTTTAGATGGCTGTGACAAAGCATATGGAAGGAAAATGAGAAATCATCCTTTGTAGCATGCTAGAAGATATTTGATTCAAGAAAACTCAACATGAGAAATGGATTAGTATATAAATGGGTGAGTTTCCTGACATTGTCATTCCTGAGAAGTGAGGGCTTCCTCAGATGGATGTCAACCCACGTTTTCAAGAAAAAAAGATGAAATAATGATTGAGCGGATTAAGGAAGAAACAAAAGATTAAAGAAAATGCAAATGATAACCTGTACATGTCTGGACAATAGAAGTCTGGAAGTCTGGAAGAGTATAACAGTGGAAGAATATGCAGATCTGAACTCTGAAGGCCTTGCAAATTAGTATTCAACAAATGCATGTAACAAACAAATTTTTAAAACAGAATTTGGTATTCGAAAAATCCAAAATAGTAATTATATAAAACAATTTTTTTTATAAATAATTGTATTTATTTAAATAAATGTAAATATATATACCTGTAACATCTTTAATGATAACAAGGGCTGAAACAAAATATGATAAAAAGCCTCCTCAGTCAATATTTGCATCTGTAGAGTTAATATGAAATTGAATAAATAACCACAGTTAAAATGTAAGGTGACAAACAATAAAAGTAAGGTCAAGGAGATACCTATTTAAAGCTGAAACAATCCATTATCAATAGCTTCTTCAAAGTCGATGTTCTCTTCTGTAGAGTGTGACGACGCACCAATTCCAGTCTCATCATTGGGAACAATTGTACTTGTAGTTGTATTATTTACACCTCTTCTTTCAGAAAGGGAATTCCAATGTGTAATTTCTCTGTCGAAAGGAAAGGTTTCCATGGAGTAGCGAGAAACATAACACCTCATGCAACTTTCCATATTTTTATCCAACCTGTTTCTCAGTTTTGATTTTATAAATGATAAAGCACTGAAAACCCTTTCATCCTCCACAGACCCCAAAATCATTGTTTGGCATAACTCATATAATCTGAAATATTCACTGATGTCTTCTTATAAGACAATACTTTGATAGATTCCTCACCAGAGCCTTGTAATAACACCACTCTCAGAAGGTTCATCTAAATTTTTATATTGGTTCCTCATTGTTGTTACAAAATTTATTGATTGAGACTTTAATAAATCAACATTCACTATACCTTTAGTTTCCATACCCTTGACCTCTGAAGTCTTTGTGAAATGCTCCATTATTGTACCCATGGATTTATGGAAATGCTTTCTTACAAAGTCTGCACGAGCACCTTCAGTATTCCAAAAATTAGGATTCATCACACCCATTGCTTCAAGAATTTTATCTTTGGAGAAACGTTCTCTAATTTATGATGATAAGGATTCTGAAATTTTTTCAAGCTTTATTCTTGTTTCAACTATAACAGACTCAAAGAGATTACATGTCATAGGAACATCTTCTCTTTCTGATCATGTAATATCTTGACATTTTTGCAAAATGTGTAGTGGTATGTCCCTCCCATTAACATTGATGCAGAGGTGATCATGGATATTAAATCTCAAATAGTTACTGGGATTTTTAAGATCTAATAAAGCTTTCCAATTCTTGAAAATAGGTGTATCAAAACTATCTTGGGAACAGTACAAGACATCAAGACTTTGACATACCATTTTTCTCATCCGTATAAAATCCACAATATAGATTAATCTCCCCTGTGCATGCTTCATCAGTGTATTGATCTCCTGCAACATTGGAAGAATACCAACCAATGTAAGCAATGTCTCCAAATCAGTTAAATGGAACAAAAGTCCCTCACCCTGTCAACTTCATGATGATATTTGTGCATGAAACCAACCAACGAAAGATACTCCTCACGAACTTTGCATGCAGGTTCATACAAAGAAATCCATCTCATCTCAACATCCTTCAGAAGTTTTTTTCCATCTGTAATTCCAATTGCAATTTCTGGAACTCAAGAAATTCTTTGGGCTGCTTTCCATATAGGCATGAAGTTCTCTTATAAGGTCTTCTACTTTAGCAACATTTTCGTAGTTGCTTACCATTTTATACGCTAAATTCATTTTGTGAGCCATACAGTGAATTGCTAGCATATAAGGGGCCACTGTTGTTTGCAATCTAACACACAACCCTATTTGGTGACCCTGCATGACTGATGCACCATCTGCTCTGATGCATACCAACTTCGTAGCAATTTCATAATCAGTCATTCCAGCAATATCTTTCAAATGAGAAACAACTATTTTATGTAGGTTTTCGGCATTACAGTTTTCAACCATTTTCATAACACCCAACAGATGAGGTGTCCTTATATGATTTTCTAAAGTATAGATGTGGATACATACCCATGCAGTGTTGTCGACTGCTGTCACTTCATCAATTGAAAGAGAGATAAACTTTGATTTTTTTACATTCTCTTTCAAATCTTCCTTCTCTATCATCGAAAGGCATTTTTCCATTTCCCATGCACTACTATCAGACCAATGAGACTGAGGAACATTGGGCATTCCATTATATTGATACAAAACTTTGAAATCGAGGAAATCTGAAATCGGTCTTCCTTTCTTTAGTATGTGAAATAAAGTAGAGAACTGTATGAGTTTTGCATGCAGATTTGATTGATTCATCTTACCAATTTGTAATGTTATCGTTCCTCCCTTTTCCATGAGATGTCTGCATTTTTTCTGCTCTGCTTCATACTATGCTGCGTATTTAACATGCATGCATTATTTTTCAGTTTTCCACCTGTGTGTTTTGATTTTCTAGCCATCCTCCCCCGTTACAGTCAAATATTGTTTTCCACAGTGTTTTTCTATAGTGTCCAGCTTCAGTTGCATTTTTTGTTGCTTTCCCAATTTCCACGTACATATTGTACATGTACATTCAGATGGGATCTCTTCTGAATTAGATGGTTGTACAGGTTCGATAAATGGAAATTTGGAAGCCCAATCAAACTTGTATGTCCTCCCAATTGTCCACATATTCTTGTTCATTTTCAATGTTTTACTTTTTTGAGTAGAATTTTGAGCATTATCACAATCACCTGGTTTCCTCTTTCGTGAACCAGAATTTGAATTTGATTTTTGTGTTCCATTTTGCTGAGTATTTGTATGTGTGATATCTTGATGCACTCCTGGTTGCACCCCAACAGGAAGAATATCTTCAGGATCTGGCATCTCAACAGGTATATCTTCAAGATCTGGCATGGTATCATCATAGGTGTCATTTGGTTGATACTGTGTAGAATGCATGTCCACCTCAATATTACCTTCCACATAGTCTGTACTCTGATTCATTCCAGTGGAAGCTATATGGGTGCTGGTGGTTGTGGTATCTGTAGTAGAAAAGTTTCCAAAATACTTGAACAGGGACTTCTGAGATTTCTTAGTTACTTTTTGGGTCTTCTCATTCTGAGCACTAGCACCTTCCATTATTCTGAACTGAGTCATGTGTCAAAAAACACACTAAGTCATGCATAAGAGAAAACTAAGTCGTGCGTCACCAAATACACTAAGTAGTGCACATGTCAGAGAAAACTGAGTCACATGTCAGCAAACACACTAAGTCACACATCATAGAAAACTGAGTCACGTGTCAGCAAAAAAACTAAGTCGTGCGTCAGAGAAAACAATAAGTCATGTGTCAGCAAATACAATAAGTCACACGTCAGAGAAAACTCTTTCATGCATCAACAAAAGTACAATCATGTGTTAAGAAGAGCAGTTTCAGGCATCAACAAAAAAAACCCTATCACATGTCAGCAATATCTCCTTGTCACCCATCCATGGAAAATATTTATGGCGTGTTAGAAAATGCAATAAGTCATGCATCAACAAATATCCTTGTCACACGTCAGAGAAAAATTCTGTTGTGCGTCAACCATAGTATAGTCGTGCATCAACAAGATTAGTGTCAAGGCATCAACAAGAAAACCCTTGTCACCTGTCAATAAGATCTCCTTGTCTCACCCGTCTATGCATCAGAAATATTTATAGTCACACATCAACAAATAACATCTGTCACCTGACTGCAAACTACTAACAGTAATCAAATATGTACTGTGCTATGGTGCTTAGAGTATGCAAGTTCATGGTATTGGTAAGGTACTGGTGGTAGTATACTACCTAGTGAATCACCTAGGTTTTTATAGGAGATGTTTTCAAATGTAGGTGAAGCCAACCCCTAAAAAAATATATACTGTAAATTTTAGGTGAACAGGACACTAACCTGCTCCAAAAAATTTGCCTTTTCAAATTTTCCTTGCAGCCACGTACCATCACCAATTGGAACCCAACCCATAACAGAAGGCTCCTCTGGAGCTCAGATCCTCAGTACACCTCTAGGATGACCAATAAAAATGTGGTCCCATGCCCAAATATGAAGTATCTTGGCAGGTCCTACCATATTTTGATGGCAGTATGTGACCAAGTGCAAGTCCCAGTATAAATGTGCTAGTATGTACTGGCCCCAACAATATGTCTCACCATCAATCAAACCATGTATCACTCTAATAAGGCTGAGTGGAAATGAAGCTCTAGTTTTTTCAGGGAGTAAAACTCCACTGAAAAAATCCATCAAGTATACTATGACTCGATCAAGCTCAGGATCCTCTATACACCACGATAATCTCACTGTCATCCCGCGATGCGGTATATCTGGAATACTAAATAATTCTAGAATACATTGATCAATATCAGGCTAGTGAATCATGTACTAAATCAACTCACCATGGATGGGGACTTGCATAATATGCCATATGTCCTCCAAGGTAATGGTAATATCGCTAATGGGGAGTCAAAAGCTCTGACTCTCGCTATGTCACCACTCGGCTACGGCTATCAAGAGGCCATGATCTAGTGTGATCTGTGGCATGTTGGCCATGTAGGCCAGCCCCATAATATATAGGAGGATATCTAGTATCTTTCGATCCTCTTCATCAAACTATGCCTCTATTGTGGCAAGGTGACCGTATCTCTCTATGGTGTGTAGGATGAGTAGTATCCATTATGCACAAGAAAATGATACATGTGTCAAGGTTACACTTATATCTACTTCTATCTAATTTTCTAGTAAATTCTTATTTGATTCATCTAAGGTACTAATTTTCACTTTCTTCTACAAATAATATAGTCTATTTTCATCTGCACTTGGCTTATTGTTTGCAAAGGGTAAGTTATGTACTTTTCCCCTGGCACATGCATGCCTACTTTGACACACATGCACCCTGTTTCAACATGTATGTGCCCAACATGTGTGCGCTTCCATTTCGATGCCTACATGCCCATATCGGCGCATATGCCCCCCTTCCTACACCTAACCCCCCCACCTACGTAGGATGCATACACACCCAGTATGATGCCTACGCCTGCCAATCGATGCATGTGCATGTACGTCTCCATTCTCCCCCTCTTGAAGCATTCACATCCCCTTCAATAGATATACATGTGCACATACCCCTATTTTGATAGGTATACCTATGCATACCCATGTTTTTGATGCATGCTGTGCACACATGCATACATCAAATTTTCCCTAAAATAGCCTAAAACATGCTAAAAACATGTCATTAAATGCTAAAAGGGACAAAGCAAGGATAGGGCACTCATGTAGGGTCCATCTGCTGCGTCCTGAAGATACTCTTAGATGCGATCTTCTCGTCTCCTCCTCCTTAGAAGTCTTTCCATATCATTCCAATGCTCTCACACTCGCTCATGGTAAAAATTTGCAAGAGCTATGCTACAAATGAACTGGTCATGATTGATTTACCCCCCCCCCTTGGGTGGGTATATTAGGTAGTCGTGATGCCCTCGGGCATGTTTTCTTCATCATGATCACTCTAACACTTCTTCTCTTCACTAAAAATGATTATTTTTATTAAATAATTATTTTTTATTAATTTTCTGCTACGCTGGGGCACTATTTGCCACCTAGCGCTTATCTCTTCACCCTGGGACATTTTTAAATATTTCCAGGTGCTATTTTTCTTCTATTTTTATCTATCACCATGATTATTTTTAAATAATTATTTTTGGCCCATTTTTCTTCTCACCGGGCATACTACTGCTACCTGACACCTGTTCTCCTCACTCTGGAGCATTTTTATGTGCTTCTAGGAGATCTTCCATTTCTTAAATTCTTCTGACCGATCAAAAATTTAAAAATTATAAAATCATTCAAAAATCCAAAAAAAAAATCATGTGAAAACTTTGAAAATGGACTAAAATTGGTAATAAATTCATTTGTAGTTGAAATCTGTGTCTTTCACATGGCGTTCATCTCATATCTTGTTGGCATTTCCATGCATATTGAGACAACGAATCACGGATCCTCTGAATCTCCAAACCATTTACAAAAGCTATGTTGCTTACTTCATCGATACTCTGGGGCACGAGTTGCCTGGTATTGTTTCACTGTGCACACTACTTTTTCATCGGACCTAAGTGTCCTCCATCCTTTCCCTTGCATATACAAATTTCTTGGGGCATCATTTTAAACCCTTGTCATTTATCAAAACATTTGGGATTGCAGCTCGATAACAAAATATTTGTGCAACTATCTTAAACATTGTTGGTTTGAGTGTGTGTGATTGTACTTATTTCCCTGTTAAGTGAGTTTGTTTGCTTCTCGTATTGCATTGCATTCGTGTATGTTGCATGGAGTTGGCCATTTTTAGCAATGGACAGTTGTTTGTATCTTGGATTTTTATGTCATTTTACATTGTTGTCATATGCTCATATTTTAATAAGGACCGATGATGAAGATTACTAGCAATATGATGAATATAATTGTTTGACACCTATAATTTGGTCTACATGATCTTATTACTAAGATCATACTAACTATTCTAGTCTCGTGTTAATTTACTACACTACGCTAGTAAAATACCCTTTCTAACCTCTTCTAAACCCCCTAAACCATGCTAATCCCTCTCTAACCAGCTTCTATAAGCTTGTTTCCCTTTAATTAACCTTGTTTAGGTTAATTAACCCTCTTATTGACTTTCTAAAGAGGATTTGAATTTCTAAACAAATATCTTACCTTTCCAAATAGCCACTTAGCTTCCTAAAATCTTGTTCACACCTCCAAATATGTTTTTCTAAAAATCAACTTTTTGACTCCTTTTTAGTCCCACATGCATCCAAAACATCCTTTTCTCAAATCCAAAAACTATAAATAGAGGGATACCCCTCCCACCTTTTCCTAAGAACTCTCTCTCTCTCTCTTTCTCTCTCTCATTTCTGATTTAGGTCATGCTTAGGTCTTTTAGAGTCATTGCATAGTTTATTTGAGCTATTTACTTGTTATTTGCTAATCCTTTCAAAGCTGTAGGTAAATGGGAGAAGCCATTAATGGTGAGCTTCCATTCTTAAGCTTTTGAAACATCAATAAACACAAAACTGATTGCTAGAGCTTTAATAGGTTCACTTATAGATAGCTTTCATGGAGTAGAGAACTAATATAGTCATGTTTAGAGGTTGATTGTTTGTTTCAAGCTTTATATATGCATGCAAATAGGTAGCTCTTGCTTATCTCTAATCTGATGGTCATTTGAGTTGTTTGTTCCAAAGCTTTTGGGGTTTCTTTAGAAGTTCTTACCCCATTTTCATAGCTTTTGCAAACTTTTCATTGCACACATTTGGCAAGCCCGGTGGGACATACTCCATTGTCCTTTAGGAGCCTTTTCCAAGCTTTTCAAGTTCACTTTCATGCTTTCTAGGAGAAATAGCTTGTTATTCACTTGATTTCATTTTTTAAGTAAGCTAAATCATCCTTGTTCATGCATATTTTGTGGGTCTAAACTGGAAATAGGTTTCTTTGATTAATAACTAACCTGTTTGACTGTTGAAAATTTTCATTTCCATGAATTTTGTAGGTTTTTACAGGGGGTACGCGTATGTGTCCTGGATCGGCGTGTCTCTGTCGAAACCCTAGCGCACCTGTCAAACTGGCCGCACACCTTCTGGTCATATTTTTCACTGACAGGTCATTTACAAAGGGCCTGGTACCTGTCAAAATGTCGGCATGTCCATTGACTGTCACGTGTACCCATGCCTCTGGACGTGCAGGTGTATTTTTGGCATACTATGTTGATTCATCTTTTGGCTTGCAAGTGTATCCGTCGGGAAGGAGGTGTCTCCGTTGAAACCCTAGCGTACCTGTCTCTCAGCCCGCATAGGTGTTGGACCTTACTGTCATAAATTTTTGCCATGCATACACATTGGTCTGGGCATGTGTATCTATTGGCTGGGATGTGCATGCATCATTCTAGGTGCACAGGTGTCTGAGTTAAAAATTGAATTTCTCTTCGAGCTGTAAGATCAATTTTTTTGAGTTTTTCTGGTTGTTCGCAGGTTCTAACAAGTGATTGCAGGTTTCTTTTTTATTTTGTTTGACTAATGTAGTTTAAGTGTTTCATTTTTCTAAGTTAGAAAGAGATTTTTTGAAGTGTGTATGCTCTTCCCTCGCACCTTCTAGGTGATCTTGGGAATCAAAAACACTTCTAAAAACCTTCTTATTGCTTTCAAAACACTTACTTTACGCTTCCTAAATGGATTGATCTTTCAAAATTGGTTAAAACGAACTCAAAATTTTGTAAAAACACTTAAAGTATTTTCCATAAAGCTTGTTTTAGTTGAGTTTCTGCATTGTGTATGCTCTTCCTTCGCACCTTTTTGGTGATCTTAGGAATCAAAAGCAACACACAAACTCTCTTTCTTGATATCATGATCTTTTGTGGAAAATTACTAACCATTTACGTATATAACCAAAAACATTTTTCGAAGAAAGGAGTTGCAAAAATGAAACCCACTAATACATGTTTTCATACAGGTTGCCAAACGGTGTGCTACTTAAAACCACATTAAGCTAAGCAAGATAAAAAACACACCACTTCACATCACACTGTATTGCAGGTTTCAGAAAAGGGTACGTCCCTATCCACTCAACTAGAACATAACCCCTTTGGCATAACACCTTAAGCTATAACAATGGGGGTGGTTCTAGGAACCCTAAAGTAATCCACCACTGAGTAACCTCGTGGATGAAACAGGAAGCTCTGCTTACCCACTTGACTAGATTTTACATTGCAAGTTAGAGTCAAAGTTGTCTGTATCGCGACCCCAGTGATGATACAACTGAACACACTAGTTGCTCATTGTATCAGAAGGGGGTAAAGTAAAGCCGAGATACTCCCAAACTAGTCAGTGTGACTCTTTGGGTAAATCAAGCTCGCATTTAGACAAACTGTTGACACCTAGTTGAGTGATCTTATTAGGAAAGCCATTTTGTCTTGGAGCCCACTTTGCTAGTCCATTGTCACGTCTTGTCGAGCCATCACGAAGTGATGACTTACTTGGAGTCTGAACCTTGTTTTTCAAACAAGGAAAAGAGTCCACTTGAGTTAGATCTAAGTGTCTTTCATCATGAAATTAAATGATGTATCACTTAGCTTGGTTTCTTTCTCACCTTCAGACGAGGTGAAACTCTGCCCAAGTGGTGCTTAGTTTATTTTCATCTTTTGATCTATACCCTTGCATTCTCGTTGCCCATTTGGGATGAGAAGGAGGCATACCCCGCGAGTCTTATCAAGGACAATATTCACCACTTTTTTGTCCATTTACACCATCCATGTTTGTGGCTGGGTTGTTAAATGTCTAAAGTGTGTAAATACATTTTTATATCTTTGATAGTCCTTTGATCTTGATTTCAATATCATCTTCATTGCTACGATTTCGGTTCATCATTATTTCTCCTTAAGTTGTTATTTTTTCTCACATTCTAGCCATACAATTTTGGTACTTACATCATGTTTTCAATTTTGTGAGAACTTGGTATAAGTCCCTTTATTGTATGATTACATTGCTCACACAACTAAAGAACTTCTTGCTATACTTATACTTAGTTTCAGTTCCAACGTCATCTAAGTCTTTTGAGAGTGTCGATATTGCCTTGTGTATACCGTGATAACATCATCTTGATACTAACACCTTGCTTTCTAGGTTAACGTGTCAAGATAGTGTTGTTACGCTATCCACATTCACAACTTCCATATTTCAAAAAAACTTAGGTTTCATCGGCATTTAAACTGGTCTTAGTATATCTCGTGGAGAGATCATGTCAATATCACTTTGGTATTTAGGCCTTGTTAGTACTCTAACTCGACCTATGTATTAATAGGGTATTGTCACTATCTACTTTGAGCCCTTCATTGGAATCATAGTTTAGGGTATAGTCTTATTAAATGACAGTTTGAGTGATTGTTTGATTTGCTAGAATGTTCATATGATTGTTCTTTGAATGATAACAACTGCATAGCATTACATCTAGAACACACTAGGATATTTTTACCATCAGATGAATTACACAACATACACCTAGGTTTCATACAACTTTGAAAGCATTTAGACAAAACCTAGTATAACTTTGACTAGTAATGCCAAGAATCACGAAAATGGCATCTAAACCAAATGAGCATGACTTAGAAGAAAATCCTTTTGCATCCTTCCCATTCAGTGGTAATAACTTAGCACCTCTCTTTTCACAGGTCAAAGACACAAAACCATTGGTTGATCATAGTGGAGAAGAATTTGATTCTTCTGAGGAACAACATAAGTTAGACCTAGTTCAATTTGACGAGCTCCTTTATTATAACAAAGATCAAGTACTCGCAAGAGTCCTAGAGTTAGGAGCTAAGCTTCCACAAGAACGTGAAGTGGAGACTAAGATCATTAACCATAAAATGGAAGAGTGACCATCCCTCTTAGACATGGATAACCCCTTTGACATAGGGTATGCTTCCACTTCTAGACAACATAACAAAAATGTTGAAGAAGACCCATCAAAACCAATTGGTGATTCACGAAGACCTTATTATAAGGCTTCACGTAAAGTAAAAATTGAGCATGAATGCAAAGGCTCACCACCTCCTAAGTTTGACGAGGAAGATGATCCCTTAGTTGAAGAAGAGATTCTTCAAAAAAAAATATTGAAACTAAGTCAAAAATTAGCAAACTTAGGCTCTTCGAGTAGGAACGTGCATAAAGAAAAACTCAAAACAAAATCTAGTGAGTTTCACTTTGATCCATATGATGACACAACTTTTAAAGTTGCTAAGGTAAATAGACCAATATCACCTACAAAAGAGAAACTCATTCAACAAGAGTTACAATCAATGAAGAACACACTTACTACGCTACAAGAAGGTAACATAGGACATAGTAGGAAGTACTTATATGAAGAACTATGTCCTTACCCCTTTGATAAGGACATGTTGCGACAACCATTTCCAAAACATTTTTCCATTCCTAAGTTTGATAAATATAAAAGCAAAGGTGATCCTCGTGATCACATCAAGGAATTTTACATGGCTTGTCAAGAGGTCACGTACAATGATAATTTCTTAATACGACTATTCCCTCACAGCCTAGGAGCACTGACATTAGAATGGTTCTTTAGTATACCCAAGGGATCCATTACAACATGGCCCACACTAGCAAAAAAATTCATGTGACATTATTCCTTCAATATGGAGAATGATATCACAATGAATGACCTTTGCAATGCAAAACAGAAGCCTAACGAGACCTTTGTGGGATTCTTACAATGATGGCGTGGATTGGCAAGACGTTTCCCTTGTGCCCTGCCAGAAAAATAGCTAGTAAGCATATTCATTCCTAACCTAAACCTGAAGATAGCCTTTCATTTACAAATGCACTGTGGCTCTAACTTCGAAGAAGTTATAGAGAAAGGTAGTCAAATCAAAAAGGATCTCATTGTGAAGGGTACACTTAAACCAGTCATCAAGGAAAAACATGAAACAAAACCCTCAGATAAACCAAAATTCTTCAACAAAAACAAACATGTCGTTGGCGACGGCATTACAGACTCCAAAAGAGTCCAAACAATACAGACTGGTCCACTTTTAAAGCTCTCACAAGGACCTCACCCAAAGGCACCTACAAAACGTACATTTACGCCACTAACAAAATCACTATCTACCATACTTAAAAAATTAGATGTGGTAAACATGGTGCAGTACCCAACCGTGACAGTACCATATCCAGAGGATGCTCCAAAACCTAGTTGGTTCAAAGAGCATGAATACTGTGATTTCCATCATGTTAAAGGAAACAAAATAGATAGGTGCTTGAGACTACGACATTATATACAAGACCTCATTGAAGAGGGAAAATTTTTCGTAGATTCACCCCCTGACTTAGGACAAGGTCCCAATGAGAAAATGTGAATATTCAAAGATCCATTTCCTAACCATGCTGATAAGAAGAGCAAGAAGCCAGATTGTGGACAAACTTCCAATGACTATAGGACTGCTGCTTATGTCTATCCAACTAATGATAGTCCCTTTGATTCCCTTATAGGATGTATCCATTCATCTGATGAACATGTTAATACTATTAGGATCTTAGAAAAAAATTGTGCAGTAGGGACATGATGCACTCATTTGATCATACCAGATCCCCTACCTATCCCTCAGGAAGGTTAGTACAATTTAATAGAATAGTTAGAGAAGACACCTGCTAGGATATCAATTTTAGATCTCCTCAAAATCTCTACTGCTCATAAAAACATATTGTATAAAACACTACAGAGTTCAAGAGTCTCCACAGATGTAGATCCTACGCACCTTCAAGCCATGATTGCACACCTTGATTCCAACAATCATATCACTTTTGATCACACTACAATCCCGCGTAATGACCTAGAGCACAACTTACCCCTATATATAGAAGTAGTTGTTACTCATTGTAAGATCAAGAGAGTACTTGTGGATGGTGGATCCAGTTTAAATATTTGCACTTTGAAGTTGGTTAAGTAGTTGGGCCATTCAGAAACAGATCTAGGGGCTAAAACTATTACAATCACAACTTATGATAATGAGGAGCATGAGTCGGTTGGTACTATAGTAGTTCCTATGGAAGTGGGGCCGACATGTCATGATACAACTTTCCATGTCCTTGACCTAGATCTTCCCTATAACATGCTCTTGGGACACCCATGGATTCATGCCATGCAGGCTATTCCCTCCACCTTCCATCAATGTATCAAGATGTGCTATGGAGGACAGATAATCACCATTTAGGGTGATCCAGAACCGTTCACACATTGTAGGGCATTGCACAATTTTTCTCTAGTGTCCTATGAATATCCTTCTGCAGATATTATTGTTCCTTTACAAACAGAAGCTATAAAAGAACGTGTGGATCTAGACACACTCACTCCTTGTAATCAGAACTTTCCTTCATTGGTCAACCCTTTCTCATCATGGGAGGAAATGTCAGATAAAATATGGCCCGAGTGAGCAGTTTACTCTTCAGTAGGCCTTACTGATATCAGATCTTTTAGTATCACCCAGGACATGGGGAAAACCTTACTTTCAATTCAAAATCACTAGAGATAGATTCCCTGAACCCTTTGAGAGATTCATACCCTAGTGGTCTCTTATCTGAGGAGAAGATGTTAGAGGTGATGTATATCATGGGTTACAATGAATTTGGATGCGGTATCAATGCACAAGGATGGTTATAACCCATCCCCATTCCTCGTTTCAAAACCAACAAGCATGGGAATGTGCTCATTCGTTGAATGCAAATTGGTGTTCCATTAAAGTGTTGTGAGTTTTGATTACATTTGTTTAGTGGATTTGAAATCATACATATTCTCCTATAAAAATTATTTAATGTTACAAATATAATTTAGATATGAATTAATAAGGGTTGTATGCTGCATTGTTGAAATAAACTTACAAATTTGTAAGAAACCTCAACTATGCTCATTTATCCCATACGACAAGTCACCAACTTCCTTTGACTCATTCTAGCTTGGTGGGATTTTTCATAGATACTTTGAACCCCTATATTAATATTAATACAATATAATTTTTTTTGAATTAATGAATTTGATGAAAACACAATTTTTAAAAATTTTATATTATTGTTTTTCTAAATTACCAGAAGCCTGTTCTGTGTCTCGTTTGAGCCACTTTTCACATTATATTTTCCACAAAGACACATTCACACCGGTAGGTTGGCATGATAGTCTCTCTTCATGCATATTACCCTTGTAATTTTCCTGCACATTAAATTGGTCATAAATTAATATCAAAAATAAATATAAAACATCATTTTAACTTATTATGCTGTCACGCCCATATATGTTTCCTCATCCTCCTAAGCACCTCTATTGCAATTTATGTCAATAATGTCCATATCACAATAGGCACTACCAAACTCTTTTTTACTACACACAACTAACTGTCTGCTTATGTTTAATTGGTTGCGATTTGTCATTCCAAGTGACAATTTCCAATAAATAATACTTTTACTCGCAAAATAATTCCTTTGTTTGAAGTAGCTACAAGAAAATAAAAAAATTAAAATTATTTAAAATTTTGACAAATTTGATAAGATGTAAAAAAATAATTAAATCAAAACAAAATGTAAATTAATAATTACTTTCCATGAACATCTTCTAATATTTTCATGTCATGGTTCACATACCAGTTTCACATACAAAATCTGCCTATACTCGATATTTGTAGTCATTTAGTGTTAGACAGAGATGGCCGAAATCCTCATCAGAATCAGTTGAAGATTATGTATCCCCCCCTCATTGTTGTTGTAAATACCTGCTCAAAACTTGTGAGTGGTGCTCTCCTATCGTTTTAATTGGTGAGCACTAGATTTATGAGGTTACATGAAATACATTGGCACAAAATAAATTGACACAAAGACAACAATATGTGATTATACAATAAATAAAAAAATCAAATAAATTCTAAAAATGATTAATGAGTATGACTACAAATAAGATAGAAATAAATAACATTTTTCCTTCTTATCCTCCCTTGAAGCAAGGAAATCATGATAGGCCACCTCATAAATGACACCACTGTATGGATCATGTCGATCATGTGATGCACATATGATGTTATAATAACACTAGCACTAGAGAGGATATGCAATTATACATTAAATAAAAAATCCAATAAATTTAAAAACATAAAAAAAAATTCAGAATAAATTTAGAATTTTACTATATATATATATATATATATATATAACATATATATACCTCCTTGTCCTCCCTCGAAGTAGGTGAAACATAATAGGTTGCCTTAGGAAATGTCACCACTTCTTGATTGTCGATCATGAGATGCAGGGGACTGTGAATAAAATGAGTACTAAAAAGGATGTATCTATAATGATATGATAAATTTAAAAATCCAATAAATTTAAAATGCTAATAAACTTTAAAATAAATTTATAAGATACTAAAAATATTATTAAATAAAATAAAACAAAATATTACCTCCTTAGTTTCGTTGTATCATGTGATACAAGAACATTAGTCTTAAGAATATCACTTGAGTATTGTCGATGCATATCAGGAATTATGGTACACATTTGAATGTCAATGTCCATGATATAAATGTCAAGGCATGTCATGCATGTTACATGAAAGGGAAGGGTACTCCTCTATATCTCGTGTGGTAACTTCACGCACATTGCTTAAACCAAACTCCACATTGTACAAAACCCATTAAAAAAACCTGGCCAATGATCACATGGCTTATTTTTTGGATTATGGTAAAAGTGAGGGTTTTGATAGGACCCACATCCTTGTTACAAAAGGCCCTTACCGGCCAGATATACTTTTATATGACATAATAGTAGCTAGTCTATCGACAAAAAGTAAACCATAATCCAAAAAGATCGACAAAAATCCCACACCCCAGGGCTACATAGGTATATTATTTTTAAGTTCATTAATAACCTTCCAATCACAACAGAGTCCTCAGTTTTGCTAGCAAAAGTTTCAGCAACATTTAACATATCCTTGCAACCATTTTGAAGATGGAGCCAGGTGGCATCCATAGAGATTTTCCAGTTCCTAATGACATTAAAAACAGTGGTGATGTTACCAAGAATGCCATGAATCAGCTCCACGGTAGCTTTCAACACTCTTTTTAGCATCAACATTGGGTTCCAAATCAGCTTCCTGGATTGGCCACGTCCTCAACAAACATCCTCAGCACAGTCCTCCTTCTAGCCTCAAAAACATCCTCCAACAATTTCCTCAGTAACATCCTCAGCAACATCCTCCTTAGCATAGTCTTCACCTTCCCCAATATCATCCTCAGCTTCAAAACCAGAATCCTCTTCCATCTCATCAGAAACATCCAATTTTCCTCTAGAGCCAGATATAATTCAGGGATTCATGGTAGGCATTAGTCAGTCTGAGCAAATATCTGGGAATTGGGTCATATTTAACAGAATCCAAAGCAACCAAACGATGAGGAGGAACAACAATCCCAGAACAAGAGAGGGGGAGACAAGAGAGGAAGGGGAATCAACGCTGTTGGGGTGGAGGAATCCAGGAGCTGGGGTAGAGAGTGAGCAGGGGGAGAAGAGGAAGCATCACGGGTGACCAGTAATTTCAACTTCCGGGTTGGAGGAAGGTGGGGGATTTAGGCGGCAGTGGAGGCAGTGAGTGATAGGGTGGGGAAGAAGCCAGAGGAGGGGGGTAGTGGTGAGCTGAGACAATAATAGTGGGAAAGTGATTCAGGGCACGAGCATCCGCAACATGCTTAAAGATAAGATAAATAAAACCTTGGTGAAGGAAATTACCTTCACTCGATCTTTCCTTTTGTATGGATAAAACTAGAGACTAGTAAAAGAAATTAACAAGATTAACCTTACCCCCATTACGAAAGTGAGCCAGGATAAAGAGCTGGGGCCCGTAAACTAGTTTATATCTGCCCTTGAAAGTAATGTACCTCATAATCTATTCAGCTACATGATCCTAGGACTCCTTTAAGAGGTTCTTTTCATAGATCTACTTATAAATGTAAACTTTCTCTTTCTTTTTCACCAAAAAATCTGCCATTTCAGCTTTTAGTGGACCTATTAAAATAAATATCCCCTTTGTTGGGAAGCCCAGTCACTTCAACAATTCTCTCGACCAAAATTACAAACTTTTTTTTTCCCACATGACATTTTCCCTGGTTCCAAGAGGACAAAACATTGCTAGAAACCACCAAGGAGTGCCATAAGAGTCTTTCTATGAAATTCGCCACCCCTTTTCCACCAGAATCTTCTAGATGACTTCATCTTGTTTAAGATCATCGCAATTTAGCTGGCTCAAGTTGAACTAGGGAACCCCCCATGTTTTCGAGAATTGAGAAACAAAATAAAAAACTAGCACAAATTTTATGAAATGAAGTTTTAATGTGGGTATAATTAAACAGACCCAAACCTCTATTGACACGTGCCCACGAAGAAAAAGATTGCTTGTAATTATTTTTTAAAAATCTACATTAATGATTCAAATTTCACTTGCTCGGTTTCCCACGTGCGACAAAGGTAATAAATAAATAAGCATTCCAATCATCATAAATGTGATCATCGCCACCGGTAAGGAAAGAATATGACGAAAAGGAAACAAAATCCCAAGTAATCATGATAAGAGGTGCCAACCTTATAAGTGCAAAACTTAGTAATGTTTATGATAGTCATCCTTAACAACTTTTAGAATTAATTCAGGAAGGTTCCCTATCCATTGTTGTTGATTCTGCTGATGAGACTCCAAGATTAGCAAGCAGATCAGCCACTTTGTTTCCTTCCCTAAAAACATGTTGATATTTAACATTGTTAAATTGCGATTGGAGGAGTCTTATGTCTGATATGATGTTGGTGATAGTCCAGCTGATACACCCTTGTTGATAAGAAGATTAATCAAGTTTACTAAGTCATTTTCACAATTATGGTAATCTTTCCTAAATTAGTATCCAGTTCAAGACCCTTTAAATAGCCAAAGCTTCACCTCTATAGTTAGTGCCCAAATCAAAGAAGGAGGCAGGAACCGCCATCGGTTTTCCCAAATCATCCCTAATAGTAGTGCCCCTACAAGAGAGGCCCAGATTACCTTTAGTAGCCTTGTCTATATTAATTTAAGCCATCCATCATGAGGAGGGGTCTAGGTAGTAGTAGCCCTAAGAGCAACAAAGTTTGGAGGCTTGAGGGGAACCATGAGTTGTTGTAACCACTTTCTTTCCATGCTGAGAATAATTTTACACTTGTGTTGCTTCCAAATGTAGCAATTCAAATTTTTTTGAAGACCAATAGAGATCAAAGTGAAGACCTGTAGGGGGGTACTTTGTTGATCCTTACAAATTATCCTATTTCACTCTTTCCATATGTTCCATAGGGTGTGAGGGAGAATTAATTTCCAGACAAGATTGATAACTTGATGATGAAAGAATGGAATCCATTGATCGATAACTTCCAGGAATTGTTTTAGGTAAAACCCAAGACACTCCAAAACTATTAAACAAAAGACTCCAAAATGAGAAGGAGTAATTAAAATGAAAGAGTAAATGGGCTGAAGATTCAAGAGCATTAAGACAAAGGACACACCTGGTTGGTAATGAGTATCCCCTCCTTTTTAGGTTTTCTCCGGATAGGAATGTGCACCTCTAAAAGCGAGCCAAGTGAAAAATCCTAGTTTAGGGATCACATGAGGCATCCAGATCTATTATAATGTAGGGCCTTCTAGGCTATGTGAAATGGAGAGGTAGGTCAACCTTGACAGAAAAGGAGCCTGAAACTGAAAGATGCCATATTCTAGCATCCTCCACATAAGAAGTGGTTAAAAACTATTGCACTAGTAAGAGCTTCAATTTTTCTATCAATTGCATCTGAAGATAGCTAGCTCTTCCCAAATAGGTATAGACCAACTTGGGTGCAATGATGATCTATCAACATAATTTGCAACATAAGGACTGTAGGTTATAATAAGTCTAGATCTTATAGGATCCCATATTTAGAAACCACTAAAAGAACAACCCCCGTGCAAGATAAGAATGGTGTGCATGTGTTTCCCCAACGCATTGTTTAAAAGGCTTAGCAAGTCCCCCCCAAGTGCGAGCATTCACCACATGGCTTCTGTGCGGCAAGGCAGTCCCAGTGAGTTGAAAAAGTCAAAGAAAGGGGGAGGCTGAGGACGTTACCACATGTCACCCATGCACAATTTTAAAAAGGGAAGGGCCTGCGGAAGGAAGAAGATCCCCACGAGACGAGATAGAGACCCTGAGAAGTGATGTACAGAGCTGCACAACTCAAGGGTAGTGTTGTGAACTAAGAAGACCGTGTGAGGAGGATTGTGAAATCATCATGGGATAAGTTCTCTCCCACATGAGTTTTAGTAGGTTTTAAATAATGTGATACACTAAGAGGATGAGGTAAAGCACATGACTGAAAACCATTGAGAGAAAAGCAATGGTTTCTTTTCATTACTGGTGTCAGTATTAAGCTAAAGAGTCTGTAATGCAAGAAAAAAATAGAGTTGCATGTCAAAAGATGAAAATTTAGATGTGACATCATTTGAAATCATTCTGATATATGATTCAAATGGGGATTCTATATGGGCCCCAACCCGTGGTGAAAGCGTCTATTTATATAGTTAAAAACAAAGGCATAAAAGAAAACCATAATGCTCAGAGACCCTTCACTCCTTCATGAGTCCCCCCTCATAGTAGAGGTAGTTTGTTCAGTAGCTTATTCTTCCTCAATGTGAATTCATCAGAGCCCTGTGCTGTCTGGATAAACACGATGGACCCTGATAAATCCCATGACATCCCCATATCCATTAATGAATTAATAGTCATTCTTGGTTCATGCATGATATTTTTGAGCTCAATATTCTTTTGGTAAGAAGACACCCAGTCTAGAAAATTTAGACCACCTGTGAGGAATGTTGTCTTCCCCTTCCCCTTGCGAAGGTTAGAATTTTTGAGAACATACTGAGAAGGAATGAATGGAGAAATTTGGTCAAGACAACCCCGCACATAGAGAAAATATGAAGGGAAAATGTTTCAGACCTACGAGCTTGCATTCCAGAACATGGCAAAAGAAAAAGTCAAAGTTTGAACCCGAGTCAAATCCAAAGTGGGGAATCAAAGGAAAGGGAAAAAGATAAATTGTCCAAGGACCCATAGGATTCTTGATTTTTGCCCGCCAAATTTGCCCTAATCTGCTGCCACGTGTCTCATATCAAAAGGGGACCCATTTTTCAAGTTGTTTTCCCACTCTCTTGTATGGACCCAATACAAACTTCGAAGGGGCATATCTTTTGACTCAGGGCTCGAAATATTACAAATCTGAAACCACTGGAAAGATGTCAGCCTCACCTACACCATGGAGGTCTGAAAATTTAATTTTGAGGAGGTTAGGTGAAGAAAAATGGAGGAAACATCTTCAGGATTTTAATGCAAGATCCTCTTGCCTCAACAACTAGATCATATTTGATCTATTTCACCGTTTCCTCTTCCTTCAAGGCACCAAATCAAGGAATCATGCAGTAAAGATGAATTTGGGGCATATTTTATCAAAAAAAGCATTAACAGCAGTGGTTGAGCTTCAACCCACTTTTCCCATTTCCCTCTCTCTTTCTTATCTCCGATCAAATCTATAAATACAGGGGCAAGATTCATTGTAAAGGGTTGTTCATTCTTCTTCCCTGCCCCCCTCTCTCTTTCTTCTCCAGGGTCGAATGTGGAGTTTAAGCCTCCTCCCTTGGCTTTGTAATGGAATTTTCTACCTCTTTCCCATTAATGGTGTACTTTGTGAAATTTTGGAGCAATAAATTCCTTTTTTTGATGCATCTGTCCATCCTTTGCTTATTTTATTGTCTCTTCTCGCCTCTCACCATTGCAGGGTATACTGTGCATATCTCTGATGTCCATTACAGGTTTTGGGAGCTGTGTTTAAGGGGTTTGAAATGGTGTTCTATGTGAACTTTATCCTTGGTTTGTGATGCATCTGTCCATCCTCTCCATTGCTCACCTCTCTCCATTTCAGGTAGTTGGGTTTGTGATCAGCAGTTCCCTTTTCTCGGTGCTATCACCTCTGTAGTGTAGGATTTCTTTATTTTCATGCTCTCTCTCTCTCTCTCTCTCCTTGGTCCCTTGGAATTGTTATATTAGGAGTAGATAGTCACATTTCATTCCTTAGAAGTAGTTTAGTGCTAGGATTAGGAAGAGGAACCAACATTCTCTGGAGGATCATTCCCATTTGCAAGTCCCACAACTTGGGGAATGATCCAATGTTATGCAAATCACACCAAATGACCCTGCCTTAGAAAAGCAGATCCATAACTCATTTGGGGGTGCTGTGATTTCACACTAATAGTTTTGGCACGCCTAGTGGGATAGGTATGAAGTGCCTTACCACTTCATCTTAACAGGTTGATGTGTTCCTATTAAGGGTCAGCCTTTTGAGGCACATACAAGCACATCTGGCGACTCCATCTGGTCAAAAACCCATTCTCTGAGTTGTAGACCTTTTCCATCCATTTCCACTCATTTTCATCCATTTTCTTCTTCCATCTCTTTCACTTTATCCCATTCCATGAGGTTGTGCAATCATGACTTCATTCCCTTCATGGAACTCACATTTACAACAACAGCAGATCATTCCACCTCCAATATGCTTTACAACTCCTTCAAATCATCATTATGAGTAGGTTCAAAATCAACATGTCTATCCCTATGAGCAGTAGTGCCAAAATTAGTTTGGCTATGGGGCTTTCCAAGAACAGGGATATGCATGCAATGAAGACAATCAAATGCAAGATGCTGGTCTGCTAGAGAAAATTCAAAAAATGGAGACTGGCATGGTTCAATCAAGGGCAACAACTCAAATGATGGCTTTTAGAATTGGTTGTAGGGCACCTTGTCCATGGGAAGGCCCTTTTCCAAGACACTACATCCCTCAGGAGAAGCTGGACTTCATGATTGAAATGCTGCCCCAACTTGCACAATGGACAGAAGAGATAGAGGCCTATGAACTTGGTGCTAAGCAACCTAGTCAATGGGTAAGTACACCACCTCATAGTTTTTATTTTCCTCATTCTCAACCAATATCACTTCAACAGTATCAAGTTGTAAACTTCCCATCTTGCTACTCCAAATGTTAATTCCTCTTCTCCATCTACTAGTCTTCCATCCCACCTCAATTTCTCTTCCCTTTTCCCTTCAAAATCCAAATCCCCTCTACAAGAGCCAAAAGAAATGCCTTCCCATCCTTCCCACCACAAACAAGGAAAAACTAGTGGAACCCCACCCACCACTCCTCTTGCCTTCCCAAGTCCATGTTGGGAAGAGACTCCAAAATCCAGTCAAGGAGAACATCAAATAGAGGAACCCAACATAGAAGAAAATGATAGAAAATTTGAAGAGTTGGGATGCTAAATTTGAGTTTTCAAAGGTTCCCTTGTTGGTTAAGCATATGGAGGAGGATTGAGGTCAAGTTTGCGCAAGTGGTGGAAGCAATCCAACTACAGAAGAGGAGCAGGGGAAGAAGGAGCTACTCCTAACCCAAATTTCAAAAGGCCTGAGTACATTCCGCCTGTGGAGGAGGACCATACATTTTCAGAGGCTCCAAGTGTGGAGCAGGCCATAGAAGAACCTTCAGTTCTTCCTCCCACTTCATCCCCTTCAAGATCTAATGTTGAGGAAGAGTTTGAGCTTTCAAACTTCATGTTTGAGGATGAAGGGAACCATGGTGAGTCAATTGTAGATTAGGAGGACACCATGAAGGAGGTTGAGCACCTGCAGCAGGACAACAAGGAGGAAGATTACCTGTCTGACTTAGAGGATTGCCTTGATGGAGGGGAACCCATGGAGATCACATCATTTTTTCCTCCATCTCTCACATCCCAAGCACATGAGCTTGCTGCCATGGAGGAGAAAATTTAAGAACAATAGCCTGCACTTCATAACAGCCCTCTAGGAACCAAGGTTGGAAGACATGATCTCCCATGTTCTTCACAGGAGAAGGAAGAGAAAAAGCATGAAGATGTCATCATCTCTCCCACACCATCCACTCAAGAAGTTCCACAAGAAGACTCCATTTTTGGAGTTTAATTTCAGAAGAAATGGGTACATCCAAAGGATCAGACTGTGCCCAATCAGGTACTTGGCTTCATTGGAGCCAAAGGAGAAACCAAAACTAGTCATGCCCTACTCCAGGACATGAGGATGAGCATCAAAGTACCAAGGGTCATCATCAACACCTCTAGAAGTCTGATACAAGTCAACTTAAGGAGGTATTTTCCATTAATGTTGATACCTTGATGATTTGGGTGGAGGATCGGCTTATTGTCAGTTTTTCACTCATCCAACCAGCCATGTTCAGTGCCAAATCAGTTGCATGTCTGCCATTTTTGAGGAAGGGAAGCTATTTCTCCCTTCCAGTTGCAGGCTTTGTTTGAGCTCCCTTTGCTCTTGGTTAGAGTAGTGTAGGTAGGTTTGTTTTTAGCAGAAGAAGTGCTTTTGCACACTCTGCATGTTCCATTTGGAGCATGTATGATTTTTAGTTTGTACATAGTTTTTGGTGCTATCGTATTTCTCTTGCACAGTGCATTCAGTTGGCTTTTGGTGAAGTCCAACTTCAAGTTTCAGTGGGTTTCCAAGAGGCTCAGAGGTCAAAATTTCAGAGTTCAGATCAGAATCAGTTTATAAGGCTGGACTCCATGCCCAATGGATGCAAAAAAGGCCACTGGTCTCTTCATCTAGCAGGTAGATGTCCCCGTGAGTCGCCAAATTGTTATCCCAAATTCACCCCCTGAAAAATTTGGTCAAGACAACCCCACACATAGAGAAAATATGAAGGGAAAACGTTTCAGACCTACGAGCTCGCATTCCAGAATGAGGCAAAGGAAAAAGTCAAAGTTTGAACCCGAGTCAAAGCCAAAGTGAGGAATCAGAGGAAAGGGAAAAAGATAAATTAGCCAACAAAAGGGTGCCACCCAAGCGGAGCAGCGGGGCCTATTTTTTTGATTCCACGGAAAAGGGGAAAAGATAAATTCTTTTGTTCCTAATTTGGCTGCCACGTGTCCCATATCAAAAGGGGACCCATTTTTCAAGTTGTTTTCCCACCCTCCTGTACGGACCCGATACAAACTTTGAAGGGGCATATCTTTCGACTCAGGGCTCAAAATATTGCAAATATGACACCATTGGAAATATCTCGGCCTCACCTATGCCATGGAGGTCTGAAACTTTAATTTTGAGGAGGTTAGGTGAAGAAAATGGAGGAAATATCTTTGGGATTTTAATGCAGGATCTTCTTGCCTCAATAACTAGATCAGATTTGATCTGTTTTCCATTTCCTCTTCCTTCAAGGCACCGAATCAAGGAATCATGTAGTAAAGATGGATTTGGGGCATATTTTATCAGAAGCATTAACAACAGTGGTTGAGCTTCAACCCACTTTTCTCACTTCCCTCTCTCTTTCTTCTCTCTGATCAAATCTATAAATACAGGGGCAAGATTCATTGTAAAGGGTTGTTCATTCTTCTTCCCTGCCCCCTCTCTCTTTCTTCTCCAGGGTCGAATGTGGAGTTTAAGCCTCCTCCCTTGGCTTTGTAATGGCATTTTCCTACCTCTTTCCCGTTAATGGTGTACTGTGTGAAATTTTGGAGCAATAAATTCTATTTTGTGATCCATCTATCCATCATTTGCTTATTTTATTGTCTCTTCTCACCTCTCACCATTACAGGGTATACTGTGCATATCTCTGATGTCCATTGTAGGTTTTGGGAGCTATGTTTAAGGGGTTTGAAATGGTGTTTTGTGTGAAATTTATCCTTGGTTTGTGATGCATCTGTCCATCCTCTCCATTGCTCACCTCTCTCCATTTCAGGCAGTTGGGTTTGTGATCAGCAGTTCCCTTTTCTCGGTGCTATCACCTTTGTAGTGTAGGATTTCTTTATTTTCATGCTCTCTCTCTCTCTTGTTGGTCCCTTGGAATTGTTAGATTAGGAGTAGATAGTCACATTTCCTTCCTTAGAAGTAGTTTAGTGCTAGGATTAGGAAGAGGAACCAACATTCTCTGGAGGATCATTCCCATTTGCAAGTCCCACAGCTTGGGGAATGATCCAATGTTAATATAACAGATAAGATTCCTCAAGAATATCCTTTAATACAAATTATTCATCACATAATAATGGACACTGAAAGTCAATTTTCCCAGACACTTGGGGCCTCCTTTCAATCCAAAATTTCTTAAGGTCTTCAAGAGCTTTCAAATGTTCCCATCGAAAGAGATGAAAGTACATGAATTGAAAGGTTGCAAAGAAAAGATTGATCTTAATTAGCCTTATGAGGAGTACGAACCCGACCTGCTGATAGGTCAAGGGTCCTTAGGTATCTCCTACACATTCTATGTCAAACAAGGCCCTAAAAAATCCTCATCAGGACCACACCGGTCAAATATTTGATTCATATCTTCTGAAAAAATCTCCTTCAAACTATTTTCCATAAGTACTTTCACCATGTCACTGGTAGAAAGTTGTAAATTTTTTCCTCACTTATAGGATAAAAAGAGAAATGCATCCTGGTAATGGGCTAAAAATGGGTTTTATAGTAGAAGTGGCACAAATTGAATGAATTGAAAGAAATCATTTGCACCCGATAAAAGGAGATCTTGCTCATCTTGCACGAGGAAAATTCAAAGGTTGAAGTGAATCTGGAACAAGCATGATTGATGAATTAACTATATTTGACAAAAACCACATGGGATAGCTAAACCAAGAAAATGTGAGAAGGAATGTACGAAATCCAAGATTTATCTTCGGATAGTATATGAAAAGAGTTTGTCACTTTTGGTCACCTCGGAGTGCTCAAAGGATATTAGAAGCAACCATCCAATCACCAAGTGGAAGGAATCATGAAAACATTAGTCACAAGCAATGACATGATATTCTAGTCATGTATGATAAGAGCAAAATGAAGAAGGCCCCTTCTCTCTACACCTGACAAGGACAAATAAAGTCTTTTTATAAAGGTATCATTAATAAACCTGAAATTTTGTAAGAGTAGAATATACTTGTGAAATATCCACGTTTTTGGGGGAAAAATTGAGAGGAAAATGGGGATGAAATTATATAAAGGTGATGAGAATAATCTCGCAAAAGGGGGGTTAAGATTTCTGAGAAACTAAAAAGAGAAAAGAGAGGAGATTGAGAAAATCCATGTTTACAAAAGACTTTTCTGAGAAACCTGTTAATTTCTTGAGCCTTCAAAATAAATCATGTCAAGATGGTTGCAAGTGTACAACCATTGACAAGCATTGAGACTGTAAATGAAAATTTCCCTTGCTGATGAATTTGACGAGCCCTGAGTTAATTGTGTTAATCATGAGCATTGTTGTGTCTACTTTCAATTTGAATATGTTTCAAGTAGTTATTTAGGTTCATGTCACAATCTTATGTTAGGAATTCCTCTGAATCACACAAGATCTTGTCCTTATGGTAGTATTGTGGCATTTGTAATTGTGTTGTGAGAAGAGATTTCATTTCACTGCGTAGTAAACAATTTAAATTCACTTTACTTCCATTTTGTTAATACAGATTGTTTGTTAGCTTATGAGTGTATCTTAGGCATGATGGACCAGGGATTTCTGATGTTTAGTTGAGTCTTTGACATGAGATTTTATGTTAAATTCTCAAAGAATGTGTGAAACCGTGCATCTTTGGGCTTCCATGGGTGCACACCTTCTGGTTGAAATGTTCATTGTTAATTTAAATCAACATCTTATCCTGCTTAATTTCCCCCTTGTTAAAATCCATCTATATATGATATAATCAAACTATTCTAGAATTACCCCTAAATGATAAATTACACTGTTTGTCCATAAAATGCTAGGGAGATTTGTTGAATTCACCCATCCCTTACTCAAAAAATGTAGGAGAAATCATGTTTTATTGTTGTCTTTAGTAATTCGAACCTTGTTTAGGAGACATCTCATTCTCTAGGCGTGACAACTTGTGAGAGTTAGATTATGTTGCATTGACCATGTCTTCTCAAGGTTTTCCTTCAATATGATAGAAGGAGAGTCAAATATTGTTGATCCATTACAAATGCATGTTACAAAATGGGTCCTCTCACCCTGGTTGAAGGTACAACCTAAAGTAGCAGGGTAGGTCATACCCTCAGTACGGTGTTATCCAACTTCTCTACACTCGAGTGACAAAGAGTTAGTAAAATATGTCCTTGGCTACAAAATGACTCAAATTCTGATATATCCATCTCTAGGCATCCTGTCCTGCTTGTTGATGTTTCTCGAATTCAAAATGAGAATCGATTTGGGTACCAACACTGATCTGGCACCGTTTCTAGGGACTATTTGTGCAAATACATACACATACGAATTTCTGGTAATGTTTCCTACATGTTTTAGATGCAAATACATTGTTTAAACGTCAACCTTTATTCAGTATTGTAAATATTGAGCATTATCAGAGGTTCATTATGTAATATTTTATAGTTTAAGTGAATGTTGCACTAGATTTGTATTGCTAGTGATAAATATTGATAAAGGATGATTAGATCTATCAAGCTGTGTATAAATTGAGTGGTGACTGCTTATAGTGCTTCAACACATCTAAGGTAGAAATCCTTGGTGGTGACTCCATTTTGATGTGAATTTTTTGGTAAATGCCAGTGTCTTAACCTTAGTCAATTAAGAATTGTTGTTAATATTTACAAACATGGAAGGAAGAAGGCATTTCTTTAACAAGGACCCCACTAGAAAATTGTTTCCAGAGCTTGGGAAAACAAATCCAAAAGGGAGACACTTCTGGAAAGAATTGGGGGATCAAGAATCAAGAGAGAAGGTAGTGCCAGTCGTAGAGGTTGATCTACTTATAGTTGAGAATACTCTCACAAAAGGGGACTTAAGATTTATGAGAAATTAAAAAGAGAAAAGAGAGAAGAGAGAAGAGAATTAGAAAATCCATTTTTCCAAAAGACTTATCTGAGAAACCTGTTAATTTCCTGAGCCTTCAAAATAAATCATGTCAAGATGGTTGCAAGTGTATAACCATTGACAAGCATTGAAACTGTAAATGCAACTTTCCCTATGCAGATGAATTTGATGAGCCCTAAGTTAATTGTGTTAATCATGAGCATTGTTGAGTCTACTTTCAATTTGAAGATGTTTCAAATAGTTATTTATGTTCTTGTTGCAATCTTATGTTAGGAATTACTTTAAATCACACAAGATCTTGTCCTTGTGGTGGTATTGTGGAATTTTCAATTGTTTTATGAGAAGAGCTTTCATTTCACTCCGCAGTAAACAATTTAAATTCACTTTACTTGTATTTTGTTGATACAGATTGTTTGTTAGATTATGAGTGTATATTAGGCATGATGGACCAAGGATTTTTTATGTTTACTAGAGTCTTTGACATGATATTTTATGTTAAATTCTCAAAGAATGTGTGAAACCGTGTATCTTTGGGCTCCCATGGGTGCACACCTTTTGGTTGAAGGTTCACTGTTAATTATTTGAAATGTTGTTATCATCTTGGTTAGAATATTTTCTAACATTTTTTAAAAGTTCCCAAGAATTTGGTATAATCAACTTTAACTTGCTTAATTTCTCAACAAAATCCATCTATAAATGATAAATCCTAGAAAACTTACCCATGCTTGCACTATTTTTCCATAAATACCAGGGATATTTGTCTAATTCACCCATCCCTTACTCAAAAAATGTAGGAGCAATTAGGTTTTATTGTTGTCTTTAGTAACGTGAACCTTATTTAGGAGACATCTTCATTCTCTAGCGTGACAACTCGTGAGAGTTAGATTATGTTACATTGACCATGTCTTCTCAAGGTTTTCCTTCAATATCATAGAAGGAGAGTCAAATACTCTTGATCCATTACAAATGCAAGTTAAAAAATGGGTCCTCTCACCTTGGTTGAAGGCACAAGCTAAAGTAGGAGGGTAGGTCATACCCTCAACATGATGCTATCTAAATTCTCCACACTCAAGTGACAAAGAGTCAGTTAAATCTGTCCCCAGCTACAAAACAAATCAAATTCTGATATATATGTCTCTAGGAATCCTTCCCTGCTTGTTGATGCTACTCAAATTCAAAAGGATAACTGATTTGGGTACCAACAGGGTCATGAGATAACACCTTATCTCCCATCCATTTCTCATTCCAGAAGGCGACCGTGTGACATTGCCAATTTTCCATCTAGTGCCTGTTTGAATCAAAATTCTGGTGCTCTTAATGGAATTCCAAATAGCCGATCCATTTGGGGTATTTTCATCATAGAAGTCCTCAACCGAAGAAATATATTTAAAGATCATCATCCGAGTCCAAGAGGCTATTCCATTGTTAGCAATTTCCCAACCTAATTTGGCGAGCATGACAACATTCATATCAACAATTCTACACAAACCCAATCTCCCTAAAGTTGTAGGTTTACAAACCACTTTCTAAGAATCTAAGTGAATTCTATTTCTTTCTTCAGATCCCGAACAAAGGAAAATTTTCTAGATTAGTTCAATAGTGGAAGCCATAGAGGCAAACATTCTCAGTAAGGACATAAAGTAGATTGACAAATTTTACAATGTGGCCTTAACTAGTTGCAGCTTACCTACCTGATTGAGGAGGGAGCCTTTCCAACCCGCTAGTTTATTTTTGAATATGTCTATAACATAATTCCAGAGGCATTTAGTTTATCTTTCCAAAAATAATAGAATACCAAGGTATGAAGAGGGGAGATCCATAATCTTGCAACCAAAGATGTCAGTAATATTTCTCTCTTCTAGCTAGGGTATTAATGAAAGAAATGCTACTCTTCCCAAAGTTTATCTTTTGACCTGAAGCCAATTGATAACAATCCAAAATACGTTTCAAAACTTTTTCCTCTTAGAATGAAGCTAAACCCAGAAGAAGGGTGTCATCAATGAATTGGATGTGAGTGGAAGCTGGGACCCTAGAAGTGGTAGTGATACCTTTGATGTCTACCTTCACCTTTAGCTGCTTCCAAATCTATGCTGAGAGTATCAGCCATAAGAATAAACAAGGAGGATAAAGGATCCCATTTCCTGATTCCCCAACTTGAGTTAAAATAGCCTTAAGGGATACCATTAATGAGAATGGATAATTTAGGTATTGAAATATAGTTATGAATCTAGGATCTCATTTTTTCCCCAAAACAAATTTCTTAAGAACCTGAAGTAAGAAAGGCCAACTAAATCTATCAAATTCCTTTTGCATGTCAAGTTTAAGGATCATACTAGCATATTTTTTGAGGGAAGATGAGTGCATTACCTCATGAACAGTAATGATGCCTCCTTGGATCAACCTACCTCTAATGAACCCATTTTTTATTCCGAAATTAAACTCGCCATAATTGGTTTGAGCCTGGAGGAAAGAATTTTTGTAATAATCTTATAGGAGGTGTTGCACAGGCTAATGTGCCTATAATTAGTGATCAATTTAGATCCCATTGACTTAGGCAGAAGGGTAATAAAGATATTATTCCATTCCTTTAACAAAAGCATCTTTTTTCTAAAACTCAAGAATAACTGCATGTAGGTCAGATTCAATGATGTGCTAGAAATATTGAAAAAAAGCCACAGGGAATCCATTAGGGCCAAGAAATTTATCACCCTTCATATCGAAGACAATTTTCCTTATTTCATCAATAGAGAAGGGTTGGGTGAGTCTAACATTCATATCATCATTAATTAAATTAGGAATATGACTGAGCATTTCTTGAAAATCCTTTTTATTTGGGGGAGGGCCTTCATGTAAAAGGTTAACATAGTAGTTGATAAGTTCAACAAAACTACATCATCTTTGTTAATGTAGGTGGCATCCACTGTGACTAACTCTTTTATTTTTTACCTACTCTTGTGTTTCGCAGCAGTCATATGGAAGAATTTCATGTTTTGATCTCCCTGCTGAAGTCAGGTGGCTCGCGATGTTTGACGTCAATAGATTTATTCCTCAGCCAAAGTGTTATGATAGTCACTAAGTAGGAAAAGTTCCTAATGATGAAGATGAGGGGATCTTCCTTTCAGATCAATCTCCTCTGAAATTGCAGCAAGCTTTAGAGATAGCAAATTCTTTCTTCTATGGATAACCCCAAAAACCTAAGTTTTCCAATTCTTCAACTTATTCTTGACATATCTAAGCTTCTTAGTGAACTTGTACATAGCCATGCCCTGAATATCCGTCTACCACCAGTCCTTGATAAAAGCTTATATGTGATGATTTTTCAACCAAGCCAACTCAAAATGAAAGGGAGGATGTTTCGAGTTTTGAGCTTGTGAGGAGGAAAGAAGCAAAGGGAAATGATCAACAAATATCTTAGGCAAAGCCTGCAAATAGAAATATTTATAGTGAGCCATCCAATCCATAGAAAAAAGGAATTTTTTCAATTTACATTGAATGTGATTATTTCCCAGCCTTCTGTTATACTAAGTAAAATTGGCTCCATGCAGATCAATATCAAAAAATTCCCCCATTCTAATAAACTTAGCAAGAGCTTCTGTGCTAGAAGTGTTGACGTTGGTTCCACCTTGCTTCTCAAAAATATATAAAGGAGTATTAAAATCTCCTACTATCAGCCAGGGATGATGCTTGCAGGTATAAAAAAATCTAGTAGGTCAACCCAAAGTTTTTCTCTCTAAGACTCAGTGTTAGGCACATATATAGCAACAACAATCAAACCCAAATTAGACCCAATTTATTGGAAGAACATTCCAAGGAAATGGGGGGATTTGATGATACATTCCCCAAAGAGAGTCTTCGGATTCCAAAAGTGCATAAACCTCCAGCATTACCAGCTGAGTCCTAGGAAACCACAGAGGCATTGGGCCAAAGATTATTAACCATATTCTTCTCTTTCAATTTAGTTTCTTGAAGCATCAAAATATCTAGAAAATGTTTGAGTCTAAAATCCTTAAGGATTCTTTTTTTTCCAGGAAGCATTCAGTCCCCGAACATTCCAAGAGAAAATATTCATTTCTTTGTTTTTGGCTTACCTCACTTGGGATGGCAAGGAGTCCCTGTGTTCCTTGGGCTATATTGAGAAATGTATTCCTCCCGAAGCTTTGCTTGATTTGTGAGTCTCCCTTTGGTTTTCTTAGTGCCCACATCAATCTTTTCCTTAATGTTGTTTTTGGTATTTTTAGCGGGACTACTATCAGCAGATAACAAAGCAAAAGGAGAGATGATGGCATTCTCATGTAGAGGGGAATGAGCAGTCAACAATTCCAACAGACTGAAAATAAGGAACATGATGAAGGATAGGCTCAAAAAAGTCACAAAGAGAAGGGGAGGAAGGAGGAGAGGAGGTAGAGGGGGAGGAGCCAAAAAGAGGAAAGGTGAGAGGAAGATCAAAGGAGGGGGAGGAATCCAGAGATGAAGTAGAGGAAGAAGGAAAAGAAGAAGACATGAGTGAAGGAGTAGAACAAGAAGGGGAGGAGGTAGAGGGAAGAGAGACAGAGGAAACATGCAACAAGGAGGAAACCACCAATAGGGAAAAGGAAACAGGAGGGGGTTGTGCGGAGATAACCGGAGCCACCGAAGAAGATGAGAAAGGAAAGGGAAGTAAGGCAGAAGCAGAAGGGAGAACAATATCCTCTGAAAGAACATCAAAAAGATTAGAAGTACTAACAACATTAGATTTTTTGGGAATGTATTTTCCTTTGTTCAATGGTGACCAAGACTATTTCTTTGGAAGATTGGGCTAGCTTGGCTGGGAAAGCCATAGCTCAATGTCCAATGATTTTACGTAGTTGGAGCAAGCTTGAGGGATATATTCATATTCAATGGGTTGAACCCAAGTTCCCAGCTCAGAGTGAAGATCAATAGAGGACGACAGAGGTGAGCTTATGTCAGCATTGACACAAAATCTGGTGTGAATGAATCTAGAGCCCGCCTTGGTATCTTGATCCACAACTATTAGAGTACCAATGGAGCTAGTGATGCCTTTAATGACTGTAGAGTGCCAAAAATCTAAGGGGAGGTCAGGAAGATGAACCCAGACCAGAGCCTGAGTCATTTTTTTAGTCTTAGCATTGAACTTGGATGTCCAACGATGGATATATAAGCCTCTCCTTCGAAAAACCAAGGTCCACCCAGAAGAGCCCGAGAAAAGTCTTCTTTATGAGAGAAAGTGAATAACATGAACCCATTGGAAAGAACAAAAATATCTATCGAGACCAGAGGTGGACCATTTAATACTTAGACCCATTTGTGTATCTCCTCCAAAGGCATTCTAGGACCCATAAGATTTCCTATCAGCGACAATTCCCTAGAAGCTTGCATCACTATAATGATCCAGGGAGGGATTTTAAGAGATAAAGTCCCATCAATGATCTAAGGTTGGAGTTTTCTAAGTTCCACAGGTTTTGATAAGCCAAAAATAACATCCTTCTAGGAGATGGCAGAGACATCAGCAGAGTCGGGAGGGGGGTTAGGCACTTGACCAGATGAATCCGCCATCAAAGCATAAGGTAGTCATATAAATTCAAAAAGATGCAGAGCGGGAAAAAATTTGTGCTACCCTTCCCAAAATGATCACATGGATTTTTGTTTTTATGTTCCTAATGTTAAAAAACAAATAAAAATAATTTATTAAATATGAAAAAACCATAACGTTTTGTGTACTAAAAAATGCTACGTTTTGTTGCTTGTTGCGAGGCTTTGTTGTTTGTTTTCGTACATTTTTTCAAGGATATGTTATTTTTTCTATACTTCAATATTTGATTTTGTAGGTCATTTTTCTACGATTTGCTATTTATTACTAGGGTTTGTTGTCTTTTTCATAGAGTAATTTTTTGTTTCTTTTTTAAATTTATGTTGATTGGACTTGGTACATGAGGCTCAATATGAAAGTTTGTAATAGGTTCAGACCTAATTGTAGCCTTAGCTCCATACATTGTTTTGAATAACATATGTGACCAATCAAAAGATAAGTAGCCTCTCATTTTAGTAGTGAAGTCTCTTGACAAGCACGATGCAACGAGTGGTGAGATGTCTATGACTGATACATCTTGCAAGACTGTGACATTTGGGCATGCATGTAGTGCAAGGTTAAACCCTTTGATTATTACAATTGTTGTTACTTCTGTCCCATCTAATTGCACTACACCCTTAGAAATGAATTCATATTGAAGACTTAGCTGATAGACTATCTTTCTTGGGCATCATAGAACTACTTGCTCCTGAATCAATCATGTAATTGTGTACAAGATTTTTTCCAATAATTAGAGATATATAAAATGGAGGAGGCTTCATGTTTTTAACTTGTTGACCTCCTTGACTACCTTCTTGTGGAGCTGCATTAGTGAGCACATTTTCATGATCTTTGGATGGATCATTTGATGCAAACCCATTTGTCGTGGCTACTTGTAATAAGTCTCTTTGGCCTGGGATAACTAATGACTCCCACATTGAAATGTTTACATTCCTTTTCTTCATTTTTTCAATGATATTGAAAGGAGATGAGCTATCCTTCAACTGCCCTTTTCTTTGCACAACTTCTCTTACACATGAGCTGCTAAAACTGGTACATGAGCTGGTCTAGAAGGTGGTCTGGGATGATTTTGCACATTTGGAGCTGCACTTTGATTACTAACTCCTTGTAGGTGTGATAACAGGTTGAGAAGCACTTGGATTGGATGATTTTCCTTCTTCTATATTCCTCTTTTTGGATCGTGTATTGTCTTCCACACCTTGAGAAGGAACTGATTTCTTCCACAGAAATCCTCTGTTGCCAATTTATAAGTGTAGTATCACTTGGAGGTGCTTCTTGAGTAGCTTCTTTGCTAGTTATTTTCTTCTTGGTTTGTCTCTTGAGGCACACTAACTGTTTTCACCATCAAGGCTTGATTTAGAGCACCATTAAAACATGTTGACTAGTTATGAGGGTTGATTACATGGGAAACACCATTCATATTCTTGTGCCATATGTTATTTTGAACCAAGGCTTAAAGCTGTAGAAGGATGGTAACATTAAGATTATAAGGTTGAAATATCTATTAGCAGGAGGTTGTCCTTGGTTTTGATTAGTAGCTTGGGTTGGTGGTTTATTTGGCTGATATGGGGGTCTATTGGGTTGGGATTGAGGTTGATATGACCTAAAATTTTGAGATCTTGTTGCCTCTTAATTGTCACCAATTCATTATCTAAGTTTTACAATTGTTTCATAACCTCTTAGAGCTCATTTCGGGTGCTAGAAGAAGAGGTATAAGATTCAGTAGAATTTTGATTTTTTAAGGGCAGGGATGGGAGCTAATGTAGGTGCTTGACTAGTGTTTGGATTCCCCAATTATAGATAAAGAGGCATGGGTGGTCTAGGTACAAGTTTACCAGCTTGAATTAAACAATTTTCAGCTCTAATAGCATGTTATAGGGCTTATCGGGTAAAGTTGTACCTCCCATAGATTGTATCATCATGGCTATATCAAAATTTAAGATTTTTAGGAAATAGAGAAAAACACCTTCAGCTACTGGTTTGACATGAAATTGGAATCCTATCCATATGTCTTTGAAATATGAAGTTGAAATCAACCATTTCTATCATTTGGTGACCCTCTTTGATTGTAGTCCTAATTATTCCAATAAAGATAAATTATCTACCCTTTCTCTAAATTGGTTTCAAAGAGCTATGCACAATTGATCCCAATTCTGAATCAATCCTACTGCTAAGCTTCTGAACTGCTATAAGGCCTTGCCCTTGAAAGAAGAAGCTAACAATTTAATGACTAGTCATCCATCTCATTGATATCATGATTGTACACAAGACATTTGCAATGTCTTGTATGTGATCAATTGGAGTTGTGTGGTTTTCCCCAGTGAAAAATGGAATGTTCTTCAATGCTGTAACTGGGATTGGTATTTTGTCATTAAGAGAAAGTGGGTTGATATGTTGTAAAATTGACAAATGGATTTTGTGGTGGTTGATGTTGATGAGCCATTCTGATTGGTCTGAGAACTTTGGTTGATTGAATGAATGACCTACCAGGTGGAGGTTTTGAAAATGTTCTGTTCGGTGGAGATGGAGATCTCTGAGCTATTCTTCCTCTTCTTCTCTTCCTAGAGATAACTACAAATATTCAAAAACACCTTCTTCTCTAGTTCTTGACCTTGTTTGAATTCTTCTCATAAATTTGAAAATCTTGGGTTGAAAAATCAGCTTGAATTCTTCCTTTTAGAGTCACCAGATGTGTTGTTAAAAGCCTCTTAAAGGAAACAAAAAGGTTGGAAATTGAAGGTAGAACACACCAATCTTATGGCATAGACAATAAAAAGAACACTTCTTTTTCATCCCACCAGGCATGCCAGAATGTTATCACCAAATCACAACACCCTCTAATTACTTAGCATGTGAGTGTGTTAAGGAAAACAATGTGACTGGGTAACATGGGTACTATCTCTCAAGTTTTGGGACTTGCTACTTGAGATAGACCTCCAGAGAAGGTTGGTTCCTCTTCCTAATCTAGTGCAAACTAACTCTAATGAAGGAAAAATACTGTTAATCTCTATCCTATAATTTCCAAGGGACCAGGGAGAGAGAAATAGCATGAAAATGAAATAAATCTACACTACGGAGGTGATGCACCAAGAAAAGGGAGTGGGAAAGACTCTCCAATGTGTGAAAATGAAAAAAATGCTGATTAGAGAGGGTGAAAAGAGATCTCCATAGTCTTAACAACAACACTTAACATCATTTCCATGAAACATAAACAATATTGAAGATATCAAAAGTGAGCATAAGGAGACACAATACACCTGTCAAATGGAATAAAGAGGTAAAAAGAATGCAATAAACATAGACAAGGGAAGAAAACATCCACAAATTTACATCTATTGCTCCATTGATATGCACAGTTCATTTACAACGCAAGAGAAAGGCTTGGATCAACATGCAAGAAGTCGAAATATGAAGTCTTGTAACACATTGGTGTTCCAAAATAAAAAAGTAGAGTTTTGTTACAAGAGTAATCCCCCCCTTTTTGAGAAATGAGAAGAGCACTTTATTTATAGGAAAATGGGAGAGAGAATTTGTTTGTAAATCTTGGATTTTTCCTTCCACTTTCTTGTAAAGTACTAAAAGAGGTTTATGAAATCATGATTTTTGATCTTGTAAAATCCATCCATGTTCCCTTGTAACTCACAAAAGATGGAAAATGGATTTCCATGCTCATGTCATTAATATTTCAACCACCACTAAATAATTATTCTAAACTAGGCTGTTTTCTACAAAATTCACCTTTGAAACTCTACAAATTTCAGATTTCTTTATTTTTGCAAGATATGGATCCATGATTTCAACGAGTCAATTTTGTGTGATTTGGTTGAGAAACTCAAAAGTTATGCCCTTCTGAGTTAATGTAGCTCCTTATTGCATTCATGCTCGGCTTCCACTTCATGGGACTTGAGCAATAATTATGGGTATCTGGAAATGAACATTTTGATATACTTTCCCTCTTCAATGCTTTGGCATCATTTAGATTCCTTTTGAGAATTTGAAAAATTGACTTGGGTCCCCACCAGGTTTCATCATTTTTATATGGGGGACTTGAATTGTTTTTAATGTTTTGATATTTTATGCCGGCTCGGCTAACTCAGCCGAGCTGGTTCACCATTTACATTGTTGAGCCTTTGTTGTTGAGTTGTGGAGCTCAATTACTTCATTTTAGCATGCAATTGGAACTTGCTGGAAAACACAGTAACCAACATCGGTTAAGGGCAGACCGACATCGGTCAGGGAAGACTGACATTGGTCAAGGGCAAGTAGGAACCGACGATGGTTAGGCAGAACCGGTGTCGGTTACCTGTGCGACAAAGTTTTAATTAACTCTCAGGAATTATATCTATTTTTAGCATTAAAATAGATTTATTGATTGTAATTGCATGGCTAAGTGCCCTAAGTCTATAAATGATTATATAAGCACAAAAGCTAGGGTTTAGAAGTAATGATAAACAAGAATTAGAAAGAACTTGAAAAAGGTTGGTGAGAGAGAATTCTTGGTGGTAGAGAAAAAGCTTGAAGGAAGAAAGTACTGAACATCTGAGAGGTGTGGAAGATTGTAAATCTTCATTGTATATCTTGTCAAAGCTTTGGATAATAGATTGGCTTGTTTCTTGGTGGACGTAGCCCACACTGGGTGAACCACGTTAAATCTGGTGTTGATTTATGTCTCTTGTTTTGTATATTTCTTCTGGTAGAATATCCACTTTTATTTGCATGTATGCTTAGATCTGATATATTGTCTGTACAACTGGTGTGCTAACCCCAACAACTGGTATCAGAGCTTTGTTTGAGGGTTTTGTGTGTTGATAGATTTACTCACAGAGGGTTTTCTGATTGAGTGGGAGCTACAACAATGGCAGAAGATAATAAATACAAGGTAGAGAAATTTGACAGCCGAAATTATCAATTATGGAAGATGCAGATTGAGGATTATCTGTATCAAAGAGATTTGTACTTACCGTTGGATGAGAAGTCTAGACCTACGAAGATGACTGATGAAGAATGGAAGATTCTTGACAGAAAGGCTTTGGGATCTATAAGATTGAGCCTGGCAACATCTGTGGCTTCCAATATTACAGAAGCAGCTTCTACGGTAGACTTAATGAAATCTCTTGCTAATTTATATGAAAAACCTAGTGCTTCAAATAAAGTTTATTTGATGAAGAAACTATTTAGTTCTAAGATGCATGAAGGTGAATCTGCCTCTAGTCATTTGAATGATTTCTGATCTATTGTAAATCAGTTAAAATCAGTTGCTATACCATTTGATGATGAAGTAAAAGAACTTTTATTCTTATGTTCTTTGCCTGATAGTTGGGACAACTTGGTAATGGTTGTTAGTAATACAACATCTGCTAATAATATTTTGAAGTTTGATGATGTGGTTAGTATAATCTTGAATGAAGAAATTCATAGGAAGAGTACAAAGGAAACATCATCTAGGAAATGCTTTGAATGTAGAAAGTAGGGGCAGACAAAAGGAGAGATCCAAGAGTAAGAGTAATGGGAAATCAAAGTCAAGGGAAAGCAGATCTAAATCCAGAAGTAAGGGAATTACTTGTTGGAAATGTGGAAAGAAAGGACATGCAAAGAAATATTGTTGGTCAAAGGATAAAGAGAATCAACAACCAGACAAAGGTAAAGAGGTGAATCTTGCTTCATCAGAGGTAATGCAAGATGCTCTTATTCTTTCTTTGGACAATAGAATTGAATCATGGGTTTTAGATTCAGGAGCTTCTTTCCATGCAACCCCTAATAAGGGTTATTTCAGAAATTATGTCCAGGGCAATTTTGGGCATGTTTATTTGGGTGATGATGAACCTTGCAGTATTACTGGTAAAGGGGAAGTTCATCTAAAATTGTAGAATGGAAATACATGGGTATTGAAAGATGTGAGGCATGTGCCAAGCCTCAGGAGGAATCTTATTTCTGCAGGGCAACTAGGTGAATCTGGTTGCATGGTTACTTTTACAGGAGACTCTTGGAAAGTCACCAAGGGTGCTTTTGTTGTGGCAAGAGGTAAGAAGGTAGGAACATTATATTTATCTACCTGTATTACTGATTCCTTTTCTGCATTATCTACTTCAGATTCAGATGCATGCATGTGGCATAATCGGCTGGGTCATATGAGTCAAAAAGGAATGCAGATCTTAAAGGCTAAGGGTAAGTTATCAGATTTGAAAGATTTAGATCTTGATTTCTGTGAGCATTGTATCTTTGGAAAGAAAAAGAGAGTGAGATTTCTCAAAGTTGGGGCAACTAAGAAGGAGCAGAAATTGGAGCTTGTACACTCAGATGTGTGGGGACCAGCTCAGGTAGCTTCTCATGGAGGATCCCAGTATTATGTTACTTTCATTGATGATGCTACAAGAAAGGTATGGGTTTATTGTATTAAACGTAAATATGATGTTTTTGAGACTTTTAAAAGATGGAAAGCCCTTGTTGAGAATGAATCAAATTCTAAGTTAAAGTGCCTTAGATTTGACAATGGTGGTGAATATTGTAGCAAGGATTTCAATGATTATTGTTCAGTGAATGGGATACGTAGAGAAAGAACGGTTCCAAGAACACCACAAGAGAATGGTGTTGCAGAAAGAATGAACAGGACAATCATGGAATGTGCTAGAAGTATGAGGATACATTCTGGATTGCCCTTGCAGTTTTGGGCAGAAGCAGTTGATACAATAGTTTATTTGATTAACCATGGCCCTTCAAGTTCACTAGATGGAGGAATACCAGAGGAAGCTTGGACCAGAAAAGAGGTAGATCTTTCTTTTCTTAAAGTTTTTGGTTCAGAAGCTTTTGTGCATGTTGATAGGGAAAATAGAAAAAAGTTGGATGCAAAATCCAAGAGGTGCACTTTCATTGGTTATGGATCTGGTGATTTCAGTTTCTGTTTTTTGGGATTTAGAGAATTCTAAAATTATTAGGAGTCGTGATGTTGAATGGAATGAAAAGAGAATGTACAGGGATCAAATTTTGGTACCCAAGGATGAGAAAATTGAGAAGTTTATTGATGAAAATGAACTCTCGGGTTTTAAAGAAACACCTACAGAAATACACAGTAACCGTGGTCAGTTAGTCCCTGACCGACATCGGTCAGATGAACCGCCGATGGTTACAGAGGATCAGAACCAACATCGGTTAGCAGAACCGACATCAGTTAGAGGTGACCGACATTCGGTCACTATCAGAAGTTGATACTAATGTTCAGGAGGCCCAGATAGAGCCTCCGGTACCCCAAACTCCTGTGAGAAGGTCACAAAGGGTAAGTAAACTTCTAGAAAGATTTACACCTTCTCTATTTTATTTATTATTGACTGATAGTGGTGAACCAGAGAGCTTTGAAGAAGCAATGTAGGATAAGACTCACATTCAGTGGGAGCATGGCATGGATGAGGAGATGGACTCCTTGGAACAGAACCAAACTTGGGATTTGGTTAAGTTGCCAGCAGGTAAGAGGACATTGCAGAACAAGTGGGTTTACAGGATTAAGGAAGAAGAGGGTGGACAGAAAAGGTACAAGGCAAGGCTTGTAGTAAAGGGATTTGCACAGAAAGTAGGTATTGACTTTGGTGAAATATTTTCTCCTGTTGTTAAGATGACTTCTATTCGTACTGTATTGAGTTTAGTTGCAGTAGAATATTTGCATTTAGAGAAACTAGATGTGAAGATGACTTTCCTTCATGGTGATTTGGATGAAGAAATTTATATGCAGCAGCCACTTGGGTATGAAGTCAAGGGTAAGGAGAAACTAGTGTGCAGGTTGAAAAAGAGCCTATATGGGCTCAAGCAAGCTCCAAGGAAATGGTACATGAGGTTTGATAGTTTTATGCATGAGCATGGTTACTTGAGATGTGAATCTGACCATTGTGTTTATTTCAAGAAGCTTGAAAATGGGAGCTATATTATTTTGTTACTGTATGTGGATGATATGCTTATTGCAGGATCTAGTATGCAGGACATTGGTGAGCTTAAGAGAAAGCTAGCTCACACATTTTCTATGAAGGATTTAGGAGCTACAAAAAGAATCCTTGGCATGCAAATACATAGAGACAGGAAAAACAAGAAATTGTATTTGTCTCAGGAGGATTATATCTACAAGGTGTTAGAAAGGTTCAACATGCAGAATGCAAAACCTGTTAGCACACCTATGGCTGGACACTTCAAATTGAGAAAAGATCAGTGTCCTTCATCACATGAGGAGGTCAAATACATGACACGAGTGTCATATGCTTCAGCAGTTGGAAGTCTCATGTACACTATGGTTTGTACCAGACCAGACATTGCACAGGCAGTGGGAGTTGTGAGTAGATATATGGCTAATCTAGGTAAAGAGCATTGGAAAGCAGTCCAATGGATACTCAGGTATTTGAAAGGGACATCTAGCATGCAGTTATGCTATGGAGGTTCAGATATTTCATTACGTGGCTATGTTGATTCGGATATGGCTGGAGATCTGGATGGTAGGAGGAGCACTACTGGATATATTTTCACAGTAGGTGGAATGACAGTTAGCTGGATTTCAAGATTGCAGAAGGTTGTGGCTTTGTCTACTACAGAGGTAGAGTATGTTGCAGCTACAGAGGCTAGCAAGGAGATGATATGGATGAGTAGGTTCATGGAAGAGTTGGGAAAGGAGAAAAGTGATTGTAAACTATTTAGTGACAGTCAGAGTGCAATTCATTTGGCAAAGAACTCAGCGTTTCATTCGAGAACGAAACACATTCAGTTGAGGTATCACTTCATACGGTAGGTATTGGAGGATGGACAGTTGAATCTGGAAAAGATTCATACGAGAAAGAACCCTGCGGATATGCTAACGAAGCCATTAGCAAAGGAGAAGTTGGAGCTACACTCCACTTCTGTTGGTCTTCAAGTTTGAGACTTGAAGAGGAAGAAACAAAGCCAAGGAAGGATCCAAGAATGACGTTGTATAGGTATGGTGCAGTAATTAAACTCCAAGTGGGAGATTGTTGAGTTGTGGAGCTCAATTACTTCATTTTAGCATGCAATTGGAACTTGCTGGAAAACACAGTAACCGACATCGGTTAAGGGCAGACCAACATCGGTCAGGGAAGACCGACATCGGTCAAGGGCAAGTAGGAACCGATGATGGTTAGGCAGAACCGACATCGGTTACCTGTGTGATGAAGTTTTAATTAACTCTCAGGAATTATATCTATTTTTAGCATTAAAATAGATTTATTGATTGTAATTACATGGCTAAGTGCCCTAAGTCTATAAACGACTATATAAGCACAAAAGCTAGGGTTTAGAAGTAATGATAAACAAGAATTAGAAAGAACTTGAAAAAGGTTGGTGAGAGAGAATTCTTGGTGGTAGAGAAAAAGCTTGAAGGAAGAAAGTACTGAACATCTGAGAGGTGTGGAAGATTGTAAATCTTCATTGTATATCTTGTCAAAGCTTTGGATAATAGATTGGATTGTTTCTTGGTGGACATAGCCCACACTGGGTGAACCACGTTAAATCTGGTGTTGATTTATGTCTCTTGTTTTGTATATTTCTTCTGGTAGAATATCCACTTTTATTTGCATGTATGCTTAGATCTGATGCCCCTCCATGTGAATCGGTGGCCACCTATCAGCTCGGTGATGTGTAGAAACCCCGCCGCCTTACCTAATTTGAGTTCTTTGATGTGCCAATTAACTCATCACTTTGGCATCCCCAATCTGCTCGAGCTCGGTGACACATTGTATCATGCATCATATTGCGGGAGTCAACGCGATGCAGGGAAATCCTTTGAACTAGTTCCATGTTGTTTGTTCCTCTAATCTTTAAGCCAGTTGCATTCATTCCAACGAGCCCCATCAGATCCGCAATGTGTTCTTGACTTACATTGACCTCCCACGTTGGGACCATGACTGCTCCAACCCCCGCATCTTTTGTCCTTCAGAAATATCAAGTATTTTTTTCATGCATATCCCATAGGCTGCTTGGGCTTCCTAAACCTGACTTCCCCGCATGTAGTGTTACATGGCTATTTTTGCATTTTGATGCACCCATGTCCCAAGTTCATGTGGGCCACTTGGAACTTGATTCTCCACCTTGCTTGTAAGACTCATGACTGATCTCTATTTTTTCTAATTGTCACACCTTCTTTCCAAAAAAGCTCATCATGATTTTTCCTCGACCGACTCAAGCTTGAGCCCATATAACTCGCCATTCTATTAAGTGCTTGACCCTTTGAAGACTGGATCAAATTTGATGTATTGCAATGATGAGATCCATGTCAAGTTCAACCCATCTCTCTGAAAACGACTCGGCCTCCGTGTTTAAGCTCACCAGTCGAGCTAAAACAAAACCTTGATGATTTGGTGAAGGATTTTATATGACTCAAATCTAGTTAGAAATAACTTGACCATCATAGTTAGAGCTTGGCACCCTCCAAATAAAATCGATGGAATCAAAAGGAAACTCAACCTTTTCCTTAGAGTCGAGCCATCTATTTAATTGTTCATCGCCATGTTCAAAGATCTAAACAGTCCACTGCTATGCCCGAATTCAACCATTCCCTCAACTCAATGCACTCTATCCTGATCTCCTACCTACCATATCTCACCAAGAACCTTGTGATTTCTTAGCCTTATGTTCTTTGATTCCTTTACATAGGGGATTTCATGAATTCGCGAGAGCTCGACCAAGTCCCTTACCATAGTCAACCCACGAAATTGTTCACCATCTTTCTTTGCGAGTGGCCTGTGCCCTAGCTCATAGCTCAACCCCTCCCAACATTGACCCCTCCAAATGGCTCGGTGACCCAAATTTCTTGGCATTTTATTTTAACCCACAACTCACTTTTATGCTTGGAGCTTTATCCTTCAATCATGAACTAGTTTGGTCTGATATGGTATGATGCACGAGCTGGTCTGATACACCTCTGCAAACTTGAATTTATTCACACATTTTCAATTTCCTAAGCAACTAGCTAGAGCTTTAAAAATGACTTGGCCCCTAGGAGATACATCTAAAATTTGTCCTCAAATGCATTGTATCGCCCATATAACGGCCTAGAGGTCCTCAACCAAATCGCTAGATGCTCTAAAAACAACTTGGCGACATGTAACAACTCGGTGGCCATGGTTCAATAATTAGAGTAGCTCAGTTTTTATGACATGAGCTATAACAAGCTTGATTTTTCAATCAATGGGATTAGTGAGCTCTACAACATACCAATTCACCATGATAGCTCCATGCACAACTCTAGCCTCCCATTCTTTACTTGAATCTTTTGTAAGCCATCCCCAAGTTTTGCTCTTTTTTTATTTCCTCAGTGTTGGGGAGTATTGTGAAGGTGTTGAGGGTGTCCCATGCCATATGTCATATTTTTCCTCATTATACCTGCAAGTGGGCCCCACATCTTGTCTCCCATCCTGAATAAAACTTTGAACTTCATGAGAACCCAAAAGTGGAAAAAATTCCTCTTGTGAGTTTCAACCTTCCCAAAGACTTTGATGTTACCCTTAACACATTGAGAGCTATTTTCTTGCTTTGGATTTGTTATGGAAGTCTCTTAGTGCAAGCCTTCTTAGTTTTCCAATTCTACTCAGATGAGATGTTACTCTATTAGTAGTGTTTGAGGTAGATTCCATTGACTGGAATCTGTAATTCTTTTGCATCCAACTTAGCAAGTTGAAAAGAATTGATACTTTTGCACTCTGTGACCATGTAGGGACCAATCCATATGGCATTGAACTTAGAGTGATTTCCCATTTTTACTCGATCAACATCCCACTTCAATACCAAATTTCCCTCTTAGAATTTTCTTGCTTTAGTTTTCTTGTCAAAGCTTCTCTTGAGCAGTGCTTGATCTTTCTCCATGGTTTACATTGCATGCTCTCTTATCTCTTCCAATTCCATCAGGTCCACATACCTGACTTCCATAGGTTCAAACTCGGACAACTCCAACTGCTTCATGAGATCTAATGATGGAAACTCAAGTGATATGGGCAGCACTGCTTCTTTTCTGTATACTAGTTTGTTTGGAGAGCTACCTATAGACCTCTTGGGTGTGATTCTATCAACCCATAAGGTTGATTTGAGAATCATGTGCTAGGTCCTCTGATTGTCATCAAAATTCCTTCTTATGATTCTAAACAAGTTCTTGTTTGTGGACTCTTCTTAGCCAGTACCATGGGGGTAATAATTTGATGAAGTATTGAGATATATTCCATTTATGGCAGCCCATTCAGTAATATTTGTGCCAAGAAATGCCAAAGCATTGTCGATATAATAGTGACATGTACACCAAACCTTGTTACTATCCCCTCACAAAAGTCTAGTATGCTAGACTCATTTACCTCTTTGAGTGCCACTGCCTCAACCCATTTGGTGAAATAATTCATTGCTATTAGAATCTACTTGTGACCTTGGCTTGAGTTTGAGTTGATGAATCCAATGAATTCCAATCCCCATTGCAAGAAGGGTTGATCCACTGAGATTGGATGAAGGGGTAGCACTGCTAACTTTTCCTTTCTTGTAAAGAAGGCACATGTTTTGAACTTTTTAATCCAATTATAACAATCTTTGAACAATGCAGGACGATAGTAACCAACTTGCATGATCTTGAGAGTTGTTACTCATGGAGAAAAGTGACCTCTCGCTTCTCCATCATGGAACTCATGTAATACTTTATCAACATGCCATAGTGTTTCTCCAATTTATCTTGGTTTCTAGTGGAGAACTTAGCTTCCTCTTGCAAAAAAATTATGATTTACTGATCACTCTCAAAAACTTCCCATCTTACATTGTTATCTAGAACAACCAGTCTTATAACCACTTTGATATTAGGCTGGGTTTGCTCACTTTTGAAACTTTCTACAACATCAAGCATTGCCCCAATTGCTGCAAGTCTATCTACAACCTCATTCTTCTTCCTTGGAATAAAACTAATGCCAAAATCTTCAAAATATTTAATGAGATCCCATACCCAGTTCTTGTAGTTCTTTAGAAGATCATTTTTTATAGCGTTGAGCCCTCTAACTTGGTTCAAAATCAACTCACTATCCCCAAACACTTGCAAGTTTTTAATACCTTTCTTCCTTGCCCAATGTAATCCATGAATCAAAGCTTCATACTCAGTTGTATTATTAGATCATCTGGATTGAAAGTGGAAAGCTAAGTAGTATTTTATACCTTAAGGTGAAACAAACATTTATTCTCCTCCAGAACCTTACCTACTCCTTGAACCATCAAAAAATAGTTGCTATACTTTGTTCTCATCCTTATCATTTGGCTTGGTGATTCTTGGGAGAGGTAGATCCTCTTCGTGTAAGCAATAAATTCCTAACTCAGCTTCTTCCATTTCCTTGTAAGGATCAAATGCATGCCTTTTGTTTTACCATTTGTCAAGAGTCAAGTTTAGAATGTTTCCGACCTTAGTATCTTCTTCATGAGTTCTTGGAAAATATTCTTGATCAAAAGCTGAGTAATTTACGTTGATCAGACTTGGTACATGAGGCTCAATATGGAAGTTTGCAATAGGTTTAGAACTGATTGTAGCCTTAAATCCATACCTCTTTCTAAATAACATATGTGACCAATCAACAAACAAGTATCCTCTAATTTTAGCGACGAAGTCTCTTGACAACCAAAATGCAGAGAGTGGTGGTAGGTCTATGACTAACACATCTTACAAGACTATGACATTTAGGCATGTCATGCAGTGTAAGGATCAACCCTTTGATTATTCTAACTGTTATTACTGTTGTCCCATCTAATTACACTAAACCCTTAGAAATGAATTCATATTTAAGAGCCAACTGATCAACTATTTGCTTGGGCATCACAGAATTTTTTGCTCATGAATCAATCATGTAATTGTGTACAATATTGTTTATAATAATTAGAGATATATAAAGTGGAGGAGGTTTCATGTTTTTACCTTTTTTACCTCCTTGACTTCCTTTTTGTGGAGCTGCGTTAGTGAGAATTTTTTCATGATATTTGGATGGTTCATTTGATGCGGACAAATTTTCTATGGTTGCCTGCAACAAGTTTCATTGTCCTAGGATAGCTAATGAATCCCACATTGATATGTTTATTTTCATTTTCTTCATTTGATCAATGATGTTGAAAGGAGATGAGCTATCCTTTTGCTGCCTTTCTCTTTACACTTCTCTCTCTTGCACATGAGATGCTACAATTGGTACATGAGTTGGTCTTGAAGGTTTTCTGGGCTGATTCTACACATTTAGAGCTGCACTTTGATTGCTAACACCTTGTAGAGTGAAAACAGGTTGGTAAATACTTATATTGGATGACTGTCCTTCTTCTATATTACTCTTTTTAGTCCTTGTGTTAGTTTCCACACCTTAAGGAGGAACCTGATTTATTCCACAGAAATCGTTGGATTGCCAATTTACAAGTGTAGTCTTACTTGTAGGTACTTCTTGAGTGAATTCTTGTTGTCGATTTCCTTCTTGGTTTGTCTTTTGAGGCACACTTACCATTTTCACCATCAAATTTTTATTTAGAGCACCATTAAAACATGTCAACTACTTGTGAGGTTGATTGCATGGGAAACACCATTCATATTCTTGAGTTATGTTATTTCGAACCATTACTAAAGTTCTAGACATAGATGCAACATTAGGATTATAGGGTTGGAATTATATATTAGGAGGTTGTCTTTGGTTTTGATTAGCATCTTGGGCCAGTGGCCTATTTGGCTGATATAAAGGTCTAATAGGTTGGTCTTGAGGTTGATATGACATGAAATTTTGAGCTCATTTCCTTTTAATCATCACCACTTCATCATCCAAGTTTTACAGTTGTTTCATGACTTCTTGGAGCTCATTTGAGGTGCTAGAAGAAGAGGTATAAGCTTCAATACAATTATGATTTTTTAGGGCAGGGATGGGAGCTAATGTAGGTGCTTGACTAGTTCTTGGATTTCTTAATTCTGGATAAAGAGTCATGGGTGGCCTAGGTGCAAGTTTACCAGCTTGAATCAAACAATTTTTAGCTCTAATAACAATGTTATAGGCTATGGGTAAGGTTTCACCTCCCATAGATTGTATCATCATAGCTATATCAACATTTAAAGCTTTTAGGAAGTAGAGAAAAACACCTTAAGTTGTTGGTCTCACTGAAAGTGGAATCCTATCCCGTGTCCTTTGAAATCTAAAGTTGAAATCTACCATTTGTTCATTTAGAGCCCTCTTGATTGTGGTCAATTGTTCCAATAAAGACAAATTATCTTCCCTTTCCCCAAATTGGTTGCAAAGACCTAAACATAATTGATTCCAATTCTTGACTGACCCTTCTATCAAGATGCTAAACCATTTTAGATCATTTCCTTTGAAATAAGAGGCTAATAATTTGACTGCAACATCCATCTCATTGATCTCATGAATGACACAAACATTTGCAATGTCTTGGATGTGTTCAATTGGATTTATATGGTTCTCTCCTGTGAGGTATGAGATGTTCTTCAATGCTACAACTGGGATTGAATTTTGTGCATTGAGGGTAAGTGGGCTACTGCCCGTGAAATTCATAAATGGATTTGGAGGTGGTTGATTATCCATTATGATTAGTCTGAGAACTCTAGTTGATTGAATGAAAGGCCTACCAGGTGGAGTTGTTTGGTGGAGATGGATTTTAGCTCTTCTTCCCTCTTCTTCCCCTACCTGGGGATACTTGTAAATATTCAAAAATACATTATCTTCTAGTTCTTGACCTTGTTTGAATCCTTCTCATAAATTTGACAAGTTTGGGATGCTAAAGCCAGTGAATTATTCCTTTTAGACTCGCTATATGTGTTTTTACAAAGCCTCAAAAGGTTGTAAATTGCAACAAGAGCACACTAATCTTGCTGCAATAAAATGAAATACTTCTTTGTCATCCCACTAGGCATGCCAGAACTATTATCATCGAATCACAACACCCTCTGATTGCTTATCATGTGAGTGTGTTAAGGAAAACAATGTGATGGGTAACATGGGTACTATCTCTCAAGTTGTGGGAATTTCTACTTGAAGATCGACCTCTAGAGAATACTGGTTCCTCTTCCTAATATAGTGCAAGATAACTCTAATGAAAGAAAACTATTGACTATCTCTATCCTACAATTTCCAAGAGACCATGGAGAGAGAAATATCATGGAAATAAATAAAACTACACTACAATAGTGATGCACCAAGAAAGGGAGTGGGAAAGACTCTCTAATGTGTGAAAATGAAAAAAAATGCTGATTAGAGAGGGTGAAAACATTTCTCCACAGTCTAACAACAACACTCACAACATCATTCCCATGAAACAAAACAATATTGAATATTTCAAAAGCATACGGTAGACACAATACAACTGCAAATGAAATAAAGTGGAAAGAAGAATGCAATAAACACAAACAAGGGAAGAAAACATCCAAAAATTTACATCTACTGCTTCATTGATAAGAAAAATTCATTTACAAAGCAAGATAAAGGCTTGGATCAACATACAATAAGTCCAATATGAATTCCTGCAACACATTAGTGTTCCAAAATGAAAATGGCAGAGTTTTGTTACAATAGTAATCCCCCCTTTTCAAATGAGAGAGCACTTTAATTTATAGGAAAAATGGGAGAGAGAGAAGCTATTTGTAAATTTAGATTTTCCCTTCCACTTGCTTACAAAGTACCAAAAGTGTGTGGAAATCATGATTTATGACCTGTAAAAGCCATCCCATACTGCCCCATAACTTGCAGTAGAAGGAAAATCGATGTCCATGCTCATTTATTGCTATTTCAACCACCACTAAATTGCCATTTTGAATTGGGCTCATTCTCTACAAAATTCACCTCCAAAACTCCATAAATTTCTAGATTTATTTATTTCTATGTGTATATCTTGGAACCACAATTCCAACGAGTCCAATTTTGTGTGATATGGATGAGAAACACAAAAGTTATGCCCTTATGAGTGAATGCAACTAATTTGTGCTTTCAGGCTTGGCTTCCACTCCACGGGACTGAGCAATAATTATGGGTAGCTTGAAATAATAATTTTGATATTTTCCCTCTTCTAATGCTTTGAAATCATTTAATTGTCTTGGGCATCTAAACTTGACTTGGGGCCCACCATTTCAACATTTTTATGTGGGGGGAGTTGAATGTTTTTAATGTTTTATATTTATGCTAGCTCGACCAACTCAGCTGAGTTGGCTCACCCCTTACATTATCGAGCCTTTCCCACATCAGGCTATTTGTTTTACATCAACTGACTCACCCTCCATGTGACTTGGTGGCTACATGTCAGCTTGGTGATGCGTAGAAAATTCATTGCCTTACCTACTTTGAGTTCCCCATTGTGCCAATTAACTCCCTACCTTGGCATCCCTAATCTCCTCGATCTCGGTGACACATTGTGCCATGCATCACATTGCAGGAGTAAATGCGACATGGGGAACTCCTTTGACCTGGGCCCATGTTGTTTGTTCATCTTATCTATGAGCAAAATGCATTCATTCCAACGAGCCCCATCAGACCCGCATTGTGTTCCCAATTAGCATTGACTGTCTGCATCATTTGTCCTTCGACAATCTCAAGTATTTGATGTACGCACATCCCATGGGCCGTTTAGGCTCTCCGACCCCTACTTCCTTGCATGTAGTGTTCCATGGCTATTTCAAGATTTTGACACACCTGTGTCCTAAGTTCACACGGGCCACTTGGGACCTGATTCTCTACCTTGCTTGCAAGACTCTTGGCCGATCTCCATTTTTGCTAAGTGTCGCGCCTTCTTTCCAAATTAGCTCGTCATGCTTTTTCCTCGAACGATTTGGGCCTAAGCCCCTATAACTCACCATTCTATTAAGTGCTTGGTCCTTTGAAGACTAACTTGAGCATCACGGTTAGAGCTTGCCATCCTTCAAACAGGCCACAGATGGATGAATTGAGTAGCTACTCACCCACCCTTCGCCCTTTGGGTTCAGGAAATGTCTCAACTTTGCTATTTCTTGAGAGTAGACCACCCAAATATGCCCATGGATCATTTATCTCAAATGCGACATCAACTATTGTACCCTCGGAGCCAGCCTTTCCACAAAATGAATTGATGCCAATTTTAGGAGTTTTTGAGCCTATCTATCGAAGCGACCCGACTCCCTCAACAACGTCACGGTGTATGGACTCAATCTCACCTATGCATCTACCTTCCATTAACTCGATTGAGCTTGGAATTCAACTATGGCCTTTGCTCAAAGGTTGGATGAATCGAGCCATCGCATTTCATGAGCTCGACTGCCATGTCTCAAAGATCCAAATGAGTTCTACACGCTGTAAAATTCCCGACTTGGACCGTTCCCTCGACTCAGTGCACTCTATATTTAGCTCCCACTTGCCATAGCTCGAACTGGTTCCTATGTCATTTTGATTTGAGTCTGTGAATCTTCTCAAACCAGTAACCTTTACTACTAATGCATTGCCATGAATTTGCGAGATCCATTCTATGCTTTATGATCCCTTGCCAAGGCTCGACCCATGTTATCTCTGCACCGTAGCCATCCCTTTGAGTGGCTCAGTGCATCCTTGGATTCTAGCTTGACCCTCTCGACATTTACCTCCAACTTGTAAAACAACTTGGTGGGCTCCAAATGGCTTGACATTTTATCGTAACTTGTAACTTGTTGTTATGCTTGCAACCTGATCACGGTCTTTAATGTAACTCAATTTGGTCTGACGTGGTATGAATAGTCTCGAGCCATGGTACGAGCTTGGCCTCTCCAAATTAGATGTATTCACATTGCTAAATGTCGATTGCCTAAGCGGCTATGCTAGAGCTTTAAGAATGGCTCGACCCATCTGGAGATAGAGATCAGCTTGATGGTCCTCGAAAGCACTTTTGTAACTCGTGTATAATAGCCCAATGGTCCTCATTGTAACTAGCTCGGGGGCTATTGAAAGTAGCATGAGCCCACTGATATGTTAAACTCGGTGGCCACCTCAATTTTATCAGCTTGGCAGTAGCTCAGTCTTAATGACATGAGTTTTTAAGGCTCGATTTGACTATGCAACCCAATGGGCTAGCTCACCCTTCCAACCAAACCATAGCTCGGCCATTATAGCTCCATAGCTCAGTGCTGAGACCACCCTTGTTTACTTCTTAAAACCTTTTCAAATCCATCCCATTATAGATATTACCACTTTTACATTTAACATTAGTGTCGAGAGTTGTGTGTTAGTGCCAGATTTTTCCCCAAGGTGTCCACATGTTGGACTGTTACCGATTTTGCCTCATTTTTGCCTGTAAGTGGGCTCCACATGCTTGGTGTTTCATTCTGTTCAATCAAAAATTGAACTTATTCATGAGAACCCAAAAGAAGAAAAAATTCCTCTTGTGAGTTTCAACCTTCCCAAATACTTTGATGTTGCCCTTGAAACACTAAGAGCTATTTTCTTGCTTCAGATTGGTTATGGAAGTATCTCAGTGCAAGCCTACTCAGTTGTCCAATTCCACCTCAGAGGGGTGGAATTTGACAACATCTATTTTATCCATACCCTTATTCCCCCAAGTTATTATTCTTCCACACACATTTCTTTCCTCTTTCCTTTTCTCCTTTGCCTATTTTCCTTCCTTTACATTTAACTCGTGACATATTTTATGCAGAACTGTGATAATGAAAAGGATGTAGATGGGATCACAATTTTTATTTTTAAGTTAGGGATCATCATAAATATCACACAATGGTGACATTAATTGTGTCACATTTGTGCCAAAAATTTGCATCATATTTATGTCAAAAATGATGATAAAAATGAAAAAAAATAAAAACAAAAAATGATGTGAATTTGACAAAAAAATTGATGTTTTTTACACACTATGTAGTAGTGATTAATTGAACCTATCTATCTTTATATGCACAAAAAATCCAATAAATCGCAATAAATAAAATCTACCTTCCATGAAAAAAACTCAATAAAATTTAATATAACAATGTAAATATCTATTAATATAGAAGCATGAATATCTGCCACTACATCTCCCTTGAAAATAAAATAGATGGATAAAATTAAAAAAATGAATGGATGAGATTGATTTGATGGTCTTATAATGGATCATTCACATAGATAATAAACATGTATAGATATTCCCTTTTTAATATATGGTACTAAATATATATGTTGGGTGTGTTTTTCTAACTCACATAAATAATTTTATCCTAAATATCTAAATTATAGAATTTTATTTTCGTGAACCACAATTGCTATTCAAATATAGTTGAACTTGTAATAACAACCTAAATAATATATGTAAAGTAAATTCCATGTTTTTTTACAACAACATGATTTTTGACGTGTATTCCGGAGTTTCCATAACTCTTCCTTGATCTCATTGACCTTTTGTTGGGACAATTGGAACATGGATTTTAGGGTCAACACCCTTTCATATTGAAGGATACAAGCCTCTCTTTTCTTTGTTGGATGCATAGAACATTTATTTCTTACTATACAACATCGAGTATATTCCTCATGATGTTACTTTGTGTTTGGTATTTCATGTAGATTATTAGGTTGTTTATTGGGAAGGAACTTGTATTCATGGATATTGATGTTTGTTGAATCAATTCCAAGGGAAGCTCCAAATTTGGAAGAGTGTGACAAGAGATGATGACAAATATTGAAGTTCATGAGACTACACGTATGAACAAAATACTAGGGGAAACATCCTTAGTGGGAAAATCAATAACCTAGGGTAAGGAACAAGGGGTTCCAACAATAAAAATTTAATAAATGACATGTATTTAATAACTTTTAAATATAAAATATGGATAAACACTCACCTCTTGTGACTTAGCAGTTGTTGGATCCAATAGTTTTTTTAATGGATAAATATAAGATGTAAATACTTGTTGTGCATAAGATTTATGTATGTTTATATTTGATAATAAAGTTAACATTTAGCTAAAAAATGTAAAAAAATGTGTTGCAGCATATCGGTAATTTATTGGGTTTATAGAGGTCATGGGTTCAAATTTTTTTGACTTCACTACTAACGTTCTTAATAGTTATAGATAGGTTCTTTCATAAATTCTTTGTGAGATCTTCACATATTGTTTCATAGAGCTTGGGATAAAACTCATTACATCTATGTAGTGATAATGGTATCAGGTATGGTATATATTGTCCCATGGATTAGCCATGGGACTACAAACATTATATCTTAGGCATTTGGAATAGGAGGAAATTTGGAAATGCTAAGACTAGGATATAGTCCCTTGTTATGGCCTTTATCATTTCATGTTGGGAATTAATTTCCTTCTAATCTGAATGCAAGATTGTAGTAAAATGAATAATAATGAAATACATAAATATACCCAAGCAACTAAGTAATAAATAATGAAACCCTAATTGAAAATAGAGGGTAAGAAGCTTTAGATGATTTACAGAGTTATGGAAATGCACTGAGTTGAAAAACTACTGAAATACAAAGCAAAAACATCACACTGGAGTCATAAAAAAATATAGATCTGGAGGAATAGGATGGACTAGGGACACCTGGAGAGGGATAGGGGCACCGTGGGTTCCCTAGACCTATTTCTAGGTGCACCTGGGTCTACGGAAATTCTCATAAAACCTCCTTCAAGGTGTCTCAAGGTGTTTTCCTTTAGTCTCCTTTTGTTCACTCCGAGGTCGCACACAAATATTTCTGAGGTCGTTGGAAACCTACAATGAAAATATACACCTACAAAACCCTCAAATAGACATCAAATCCTAAAAAAGAAAGATGCAAAATGAGGGGTCAGACTATCCTCAGCTATCACAATGGTGAACTTATGAACTGAGTGTTGCACTACATCTCAGACCCAATGTAGTTTTGTGTGTGTGTGTGTGGAATTTTTCCCTAGGTTTCTCTTGTGCATGTCACACTTGGATAACGAGCAAGTAGCTAGATGTAGAATGTAGTAAATGTGTGCATGGAATAGAATGAACTTCCCTCCTATGAAGTGTGATGCAGAAAACCAACCCTTGTGTCCCTTGTGATGGAGCTAGATGGATGCAATGGAGCTCTTAGATGCCTTGATGGATGAAACCTTAGGTGGTGATAGATAGTGCTTAGTGCTTGGTCCTTTATTATGATCACATAACTTTATATTTATATGATTCCCTTGCTTGAATTTCGTAATTAACCCTGAAAAGGATGACTACCAAAATGATAAGATGCTCAAATGACTAGAAATGACCCAAAAAGTGTGAGTAAAGTACAAAGGGGACAGAGGCACCAAGAGGGGACGAGGGCGCCTGACACTGGCGTCCTGGCTAGGCACTGGTGTCCAGGATGACAAATGCCAAAGTATAAAAATGATGAATGAGCAAGTAAGGGTGTAAGACTGAATTAGCAACAGAAAGTAAAGAAAGGTGGCCAAAGACATGGGTTAATTAGTACTTTTCTTACTTAGGAATCATATGAATAGTAGTATGTAATCAGGACTAGATAATTACCCAAAGTGCGTGATTTTGTGTCTACATTTTCCCCCACTTTATGTTGGTGAGCAGAAATCTCGGTAACATAAAGTAGATATAGATGTGTACCTAATAACCATGTAGATCAATGATGAAAGCGTGGTGAGGGACTAGACAAAGTATGGAATGATGAAAATGTGAAGCATGGATGCTAAGGAGGAGAAAGTGTAAAAAATGGTGATGAAAATGAACCTAGGGAAGAAACACATGTATAGATGTCATGATGTACCTGTTGTTGATGTCATGTTGTTGTTTGTTATGTGTGTGTCGTGGGTGATGTTGAACTACCACTTCCCATATGGATGGACCTGCAAAAGAGAAGCTGACAAGTAGTCAAATACATATGTTTATGATCAAAATATGTAAAAAAAACATGTAAGGAAAGTATGTAAAAATGTTGAAAGTGTGAAAAAGGAACATGTGCACCTGATCCGTGATGAGGAAAGAGGTGTAGAAAAGGATCCTATAGATGATGTCAACACGTGAATTTTTTCAGGTGATCTCATGCCAATGAAATGGAAGAAGTGTAGGGAGAATAGTCTGGTGTCATCCACTAACCTTTAACTACTTCCTGTAATGTAGAACACCACTGCAGATGGTGTGTATAAACACATGTGCTAAGGAATTTCTACCCTGTAAATCCACTGTGTATGGAGTTTTGTAGACTGTGTTGAACTACCAATCACTGTGTAATTTCCCCCTGGTTTCATGCATCCAGGAAAGGCCGTTGGTGCTAAGGACCCAAGTCTGATTTTGAGCCCTGTCTGAAACTGAAAAATGTGTTGTATCGGTACCATGTTGTATAAAGTTGTATGGGGTGACTAATTCACCCAAATGATGCCCCCCTCATTTGGGGTGCATGTGATGTCACTGAAGGAGTATGCGGCCCAAAGGAGGACCAATCATTGTGCTGAAATTGTGCCCTATAGGGGGTGGGAATGTGCTTGGTAGAAACCAAGGCACACACAAACAAGTGGCTAGGAAACAAGTGTTAGAAAAATAAAATCCAAACACTCATGTAAAAGATGAAAATGTAAGCTAAGTAGACAATGTAAGAAGCTATATATGTAAGTAGAAGACAATGTAGACCACGAAAAGTGGGTTGCAAAAATGGGACATCACTCATGATGTTGCAAGACAATCAAGGCTATAGTGGCTACAAGAAATCAGAGAACAAGCAAGACATAGGGCAAATCCCACAAACAATGACAAAAAAAGAAAACAATGACAAGTATGTAACAGACAACCATGGAAGAAAATAGTCTTGTAAAACAAATGTTGCACATGAAGCACCCATTAGCATGTTAGAAAGATAAAAAGTATGTCAAAGCATGTATAATCTGATAAAGTAATGTGCTATGAAACAAAATGAAACAATAACACCTATAGTGTATGAAAGTGGATGCCCCTAGGATCCACTATGGGACTGGTAATAGGTACTGCGCCAAGCATCCATGTTACATGTAATAGATCTGTAAAATCTATGATCACAACTAGAAAGGCAAGTGAATGCGCATGTGTGTATGATAAAGATAATGACATACAATATATCTATCTAGCATGTGTAATAAGATGAACATGTAACAAGTAAATGTAAGCAAGAGTAAATGCAACCAAGATATGTAATATGTTGTGAATGAGGCAGAATGGAATGCAGTGTGAATGATAGGAGCAACGTGTGCCCCCCGAGTGGATGTGTATGTATGCAATGAGGTTCATTTATTTATGCCCCCTCAGCAGTCAAGAATGAACCATAAATGAGAGTGTGTCATCGGGAAATGGTTTAAAATGTGTTGCCATGTGGAAAGAGTTGATGAATCCAAAAACTGTAGATTTTTGATTGTAAGAATGATAATGTGTAGATGATATGTGCAACATAGGGATGATTTGATTTTAATCAAAAAAATTGTAGATGATGAGGTATATCACTAGGATGTGGATGATAAAATTGATGATGTAACAGCGTATATCACTAGATGGGTGAGTAAGATGCTAGAAGTGATGATGTAGCACAAGGTGATGTATATCACAAATGGTATGATATATTGAATAAATGATGGTAGAAAATGTGATGATGTATTTGGGCACTCAAATGTATATCATGAAATGTATGGATGGAATATGTAGAAAATGTGATGATGTAGCATTATAGGTTGTATATCATGAAATGTGTATGTGAATAAGGTGATGGTATTGCAAAAATGTTGCATGGTATGGTAAAATATATATTGATTAAGTGATTGTGAAAATTAAAGTGTAGAATGATGTAAGTGTGATGAGGTGAGGTTGAATTTTTATTTGAACCCTTGGAAATTATATGAACCATGGTGTATTAGAGTGCATCATGTAGTGATTGCAGCAAATGTAGAGGATGATGTAAAAGGTAGATTGAAAATTGAGGTTATAGTTATGTCTATTGTGGGTTATAGTTGAATATGTACAAAAGTGTATGATGTGTGTAAATTGAGAGTAATGTATAAGATGTGTAGTGTAGTGTGAGTTTCATGTGAACATGATTCCCTCAATATTCAAGTGTGAACTGAAGCATAAGAGTGTGTCATAGGGAAATGATGATATGTAGAGCATGTGTGAATATTTATATGCTAAAATCAAGGTGTGATAAGGGATGAGATATAAGATACATGTCATGCTAAGGGGGAGAGAAATAAACGCAATTCCCCTTAAGTGTGTTATGAGAAAAATGATCAAGTTCCACTGTCTAAAATATTTTCACCATGTTGTTCAAAGCCAACTAGGGTGGGGTTAGAGACTTGCTAGGAAATAATATGAGGAGGATCATATAGAGAGCCGTTGCGATGCAAAGTGTATATGATCATTGCATATTCTTCATCAGTGAAAGGTGTTGGAAAAAACCCATGTGCATACCAAAGAGTAAGATTTTGTAAATTTCCAGGAGATGAATCACTACCAATAGAAACATTACTGAATGGCATGGGAAAAGTGATAGAAGTGTGATTGGAGTCTAAAGTTCCTCCAATATAGTCAAGCCAAGATTTCCTGAGTGTCAATGGAGAAGTGCAAGGACTACATGTAAATGAATACTGTGAGATGAAAAACATGAAGACCATAGGTGGGTGTAATGTGGAAATAACCATGATAAATATGAGGTGAGTGAGGTATGGTAAAATATCATTAAGCATCAATCCAAGCTGTCATAAGTGCAAATAATATCGAAACAAGTACAATCCACTGGAATATGATGCCAATAATATTTTTTGATTAAGAGTGTGTATGTGAAAGGAGGTGGTGTATATGCATACTTCTCAAAAGAGGGTGAAAAAATGTCCAAAGTATGGAAAAACCCCTGGTAAAGTACCATAGCATTAGTAGAGGGAGGGGTCTTGAATTTGTATTCACCAAGGCCATCAGCCACAAAAGTGTCATTGAAATAGGAGTCATCTATATCAATAGGAGTGAAGTTGAGTTTTCCTAATGCTTCATCAGTAAGTTCAATATGATCAACTTCATCATCAGAGTCATCAAAATCATCTGTGTTTTCATTATCATGTTGTATTGCTGTATCAAGTATGTTGGTAGGCGATGCACTAGATGTAAGAGGAGCATCAATGGGAAAATTAGTAGTTTGTATAGGAGTAGGCACTTGTGGGTGAAATGATGGCAGTAGTATGAGTAGAAATAACTGGAGTGCTTGGAGTGGTAGAAGAAGATTGTGAAGCACTAGACTGACCAACGTCATATGTATCGATACTACTATATGGAATAAGTTGTGTAGGAGGAATAGGCATAACAGTAACAGGGTCTATGCGAAAAAATTTAAAGGGTTCAGGATCTGTAACAATAGTATGATCATATCCATCATGCAAGAATTTGACGCACTAGTGTACAGTAGATGAGACTGCTTGCATTGCATGAATCCATGGTCTACCTAGTAACAGATTGAATTGAAATGAAGCATCTATAACAAATAAGTCTATGAGGACAGTCTTAGGCCCAACTCAAATGTATAATGAAATAGTTTTGAGGAATGTATGAGTAGTGGAATCATATCCCCAAATAAGAGTTAAATTCTTAGAAATTAGATTATCGTTAATGCCCATCTGTTTTAGAAGGGAATGAGAACATAAGTTGACGAATGATCCATTATCAATAAGTACACATTTAATGCAAGTGGTGCTGATAATAGTGGTGATAAGAAATGGCGCACATGGATTGGTCATTAGCAAATGGTGATATGTCCTCATTAGTGAATGATATAGCATGTGGAAATTTTTGAGAGACTGAATGAGGTGTGTGAAGGATACCATAGAATTATCACTTTCTATATGAATAGAACAAAGGGAAACCTCTAATGTTTGACAAAAATCGGGTGCACTGCGCAATAAGTCATACAGAGATATTTTGTCGGCGTATTCTTAAGTTGTTCAATGATATCATAGACCTTTAAAGTAGTAAGAGGATTTGAAGAAGTGATAGGTGGTGGGATAGAAACATGTGTATCCATAGGAGGATGAGTGTGGCGAGTAGTTACTACATTGATAGAAGGGTCATCCCGAGCCGTAATAAAGAAAGGAGAATGTTGAGTATGAAATTGCATGAAATCGGCAATGGTAGTAACCATGCCTAAAACCTTAGTGGGTGTGAAAGAAGGATATGACGATTGATTCATTACTTGATAAGGTGAAGACATACTCAGAAGGGAGGGTTTGATCAATCAGGTTCACCAAAATGATTAAGCTAAAATGTAATTATATGAGCCTAATCTGAATGCAAGATTGCAGTAAAATGAATATATAATGAAGTATAAAATTATACCCAAGAAACTAAGTAATAAATAATGAAACCCTAATTACAAAGAGAGGGTAAAAATCCTTAGCTAATTTGCAGAGTTCTGGAGAATGCACAGAGTTGGAAAACTAGAAATGTGAAGCACTAACATCACACTAGCAGCATAGAAAATGTATATCTGAGGAGATAGGTTGGACTAGACTGGAGCCCTAGAGAGGGACAGGGGCACCTCGTGGGTGCCCTAGACCTATTTTTGGGTGCCTGGGTCTGTGGAAATGCTTAGAAAACCTCCTCTGAGGTGTCACAAGGTGTTCACCTTTAGTATCCTTTGGTCACTCCAAGGTCACACCAAGATCGTGAGGTCATGGAAACTTGCAATGAAATATGAACCTACAAAACCCTCAAAAAAGACATCAAATCCTAAAAAATAAAGATGTAAATGAGGGGTCAGACTGTCCTCAGTTGTCACAATGGTGAACTTACAACTGAGCGTTGCACTACATCTTAGACCCAACGTAGTTTTTTTTGTGTGTGTGTGTGTGTGTGGAATTTTGCCCTAGGTTGCTCTTGTGTGTGTCGCACTTGGATAATGAGCAAGTAGCTAGATGTAGAATGTAGTAAATGTGTGCATGGAATAGAATGAACTTCCCTCCTATGAAGTGTGATGCAGAAAACCATCCCTTGTGTCCCTTGTGATGGAGCTAGATGGATGCAATGGAGCTCTTAGATGCCTTGATGGATGCAACCTTAGGTGGTGATAGATAGTGCTTAGTGCTTGGTCCTTTATTATGATCACATAAATTTATATTTATATGATTCCTTTGCTTGAATTTCATAATTAACCCCGAAAAGGCTGAATACCAAAAAGATAAGATGCTCAAACAACTATAAAGGACCCAAAAAGTGTGAGTAAAGTACAAAGGGGACAGGGGTTCCCAGAGGGGATGAGGGCACCTGGTGTTGTCGTCCTGGCTGGGTGCTGGTGTCCAGGATGATAAATGTTGAAGATATAAAAAGGAACACTGAAAGTAAGGGTGTAAGACTAAAGTAGCAACAGAAAAAAAGAAAGGTGGCCAAAGACATGGGTTAATTAGTACTTTTCTTACTTAGGAATCATATGAATAGTAGTATGTAATCAGCATGTGTGTGTGTGTGTGTGTGTGTGTGTGGTTGATTAATATTTTTCAGATTATATTATATTTTGGGAGATTAGAAATAGTGAAGGGTTAAGCCATGAGTTAACCATGGGTTAATTAGGGTTTCGGGTGGCTGATTAGAAAAGGGGAGAATACCTTTAAGAATGTATATTTTTACAATATTAAACTCAATACAAGAGATATCCAAAATTGTGTGAGACATATTTTTTATAGTCATTTTTAGGCACAATGCACCCTTAGGGAAACATGTGCTCTCATCTTTTCGTTTATAATAAATTTTACTCTATATATTTGTAGTTCCATTTTTTGTTGGTATTTGGAAGGTGAAAAGTGGTAACAATACTTTAGTTGATTTTCATAGCTACCACAAGCATACGTAGGGGAGATTATCCATGAAAAAATTAAAATTTGTGACCAAACATGATATAAAAGGGTTATTGGATGATTTTTCCAATGAAGATAACTTAATTTAAATATTTTACTCCAAAGGAAAAAATAAAATAATAATTATGTGTATCTCATAATATAGAATATAAATAATCCTAATTAGATCTAAAACACATCAAATGGGCACATAAAGTCAATTATAAAATAGTTAAAAGTACAAGGTAGTGTAGAATGGAACAATATGACCTATTTCTATACATTGAGTGCATGTAAGAGGAAAAAAAGATGAAAACGGGCTAAAGATATAGTTTCCAATAGATCTTAAAATTATGGTTTTATGAAACTTTATCTAGAATGAAATCATGATGATTTGGTTAGTATCATCAAATATATTTTTTGACGTCTATAAAATTAATGATAGTGTCATAGGGGGCTATGATACTATTCTAGAGGTATCTAAATGATCTATTTTTTCTAATGCATATTTATCTCTATGTTTTATCTCAAAATTTGGAGTTCTACTTGTATTATATGACACAATGAAATAGAATTGGTAATTTCTTTTTCCAAACCCTAGCAATGCATGCTTGAAGCTAAACCACCTTTAAGAAGGGTTAGCTATTAGGTTAGAATGACCTCAATACACCACCATGATGTATCGGTGTTTACTACATACCACTACTCCATAGAGGGTTAAAATCACACATAATTCCCTCAAAATCCTATATGAATGCTACTATTGAAATTGAAAATGCTTTTAGAGCATTACTTCACTTGGCATAAGACACTTGGAAACATGCAAATTTAACCTCAGTACTTCAAACTTGACACATTCACTTCACTAGGGCTAGTTATTAATAGATTTACAATGACTGTAAATCCTTTGTAATGATTTCCAAGGGATTTCTTATTGCTTTAGTATTCTTGGTTATTTTTGTCTAGATATTTTAGGGAGTTTACTCATATATGATTCATTTTGTTAAGTTTTTCCTACCATGAAAGAGTGTATAGTATTGTGAATGATAATGTCTAAGAGATAGTATCATGTACTAAACTGTTGATAAGGATATGATACCATATCGGGATATGTAAATGAATAAACAAAGAAAGGAGGGAGGTTTGTGTAGGGGTTTAGGAGATTTCTATATATGTGTATGTGTATGTGTATGTGTATGTGTATGTGTATATGTATATGTATGTCTCTCTCTCTCTCTCTCTCTCTCTCTATATATATATATATATATATATATATATATATATTGTAACTGATTATGAGAATGGAGATATGGAAAATAAGGCCAATCTAGTGGACTCAAGAATGATCAGAAGGTAGAAATGTAGAAAAATAAACCAATTAAGTGTTGATAGTAAAAATGTATTAAAATGTGTAATTATTAACATTTATAATATGCCTGCACCACATTTAGCATACTAAATATTCCCCCTTTTAATCTAGTATTTGAAATGAAATATAAAATATTGGTTTAAAAGGGCACACAAATGAGTGTGTAACATTGATATGAAATTTTGATGACATGGATATGATGTGTTCTGCCATGCATGTACGTGTCAAACACACAAAGTAAAAGCGAGTTAATATTTGATAAAACCATTTGGGAAAAAATGAATTTTGAATATTTAAACTTAAAAAAATTGAAAGAGAAAAGGAATGAGTATACTTAGTGGTATGTTGTTGGTCGTCAAATAGTACTTTTTGGAAGAGCAACAGTCAGGGGACAAGAAGTCCCTCCTCTTTAATGGGAGAGGTTCCCTTATTCTGAAACGAACTTATTTACAAATACACAGAACATTATTTTATGGTCAAACTTGGATATTACGAAAGTGTTTTCCACAAGGATCATCAGTTACGCCAGGACTGAGGAAGGGGAATAAGAAGATGAGCAGAATAGCAACATTCAGAATTATAGATAGCAGAATAATTCTTCGTGTATGCGAAGCTTCAAAGGATTTAAGACAAGATCATTTGCATTAGCTGAATGGGATTAAATTTAAAGACACAAAGTTCCGTAAATAACCTTCTTCAGATTTGTTAATCAAGGACACAAAGTTCCTTCTTGGTTATACAAGATCACTGTACTTGCAAAACTGAACAGTATGCAATCAGAGAGACTAAACGAGTTAGGAACAAAATGATCTTCACAATATTAAAGGAAAACACAGAGACAACAAGAATCAGATAGACAAAGAATGGAAAGCCCTTTTGTATTGATTTCTTTAAGATCTATTTACACTTTCAGCAAATATCCAAGTTCTTCCTCCTTCGTAAAATGGCGTGGAAAGGCCATTATATAGATTACAAGTCAGTTACTCTTCGTAACCGTTTCTTTTAACTAAAGAATAGTTAAGTACCGCCAATTGCAATACCTTAACTAATTACAAAGAATACGAAAAGAAAGGAAAGAAGAGGAAAGAAAGGAGAAGGAGACAGGTGGCCGGCTACTGGGAGGGACCCACTGTCTTCAGAATCCGCTGCCTGAACTTCTTCAATGACTCAGCTATATCTCTGCCACGAGGGACTGACATGTTGGTTGCAGACTGAGTCCAAAATCCCAGAAATTTCTGCATCTCTTTATCAAACTCGACGTGAGTATGATAATCTTTGTTTGCTTCTTCAATGGCAGACTGAAGAGAACAAATTTCCTTTATCTTCTCCTTAGAGATGGAGTCTTCCTTGAAAATATTATCTTGAGGTTCTGCTCGATAAACCTCTTCAAGTCAAAGCAGGTTCTTGGCTTGAAAAAATGAACAGTGATAGGGACCAGGGCTCTTTCTATGTTCTGAGCATCTAGAGCTGTTTTGCATGTATAGTTTCCCAGAGAGATGGGAAAGTGCAGGCCAGAAATCTTCTTGTCTCTGTAAGTTCTGTGCAACTTGTCTAGTTGCCTGCATATTTCAATCAGGGCCATTTTGTCATTGCAGAACATAGGAAGCCGCAGAGGAGTGCTCTCATAACCAGCGAGCCTGATATAAGAAAATTTCCTGAACTGAATGAAATAGGCTCCATATTGTGATATCAGGTTCATGGCTTCGTCTGAAAACCTTCTAGCAGTGTCACCTTCGAGTAATCTGACCACGTACATGGTGAAAGCATCATTGACCCTTCTGAAATTCCGATTGCTAGTCTCTAGGGTGAACTGCGGGCAGTAGGCATACACTGGATCATCTTTATGTGCATCTATGTAGGAGAAGCCAAACCACTGCCTTGATGCTGCTAGGGTATACATCAGATACGAAGTCATGAAGAACTTCTTTGACTGCTGAACGTTAGATAACTGCTCATCCAAATTCATACTGATGATCTCTGCCCAGTTGATATTTTGTGTTCCCTTGCACACCATGCTGATGAGCGGGCACATCCAGAAATGAAATTCATTGGTGGAGGGAAAACCCATAACCTGAGCCAGCAGTATTATGAAGTCTGACAGTTCTTCATTGAAATCTGCCCGGAAGAGGGTTTTGGTCAGACGAGAAGGACCTTTCTTAGGGTTCTTCAACCAAGACTTCACCACTCGAGCTTTATATTTATCACTGTCTTGGTCGAACATGGCCTGTGCTTGATCCCGAGAGACGACTATAGCATTGTCCATCTCCGGAATCCTCAGAGCAGCTCCAATGGCGGCAGCGTCCAGCTTGGCAATGAGCTCCCCGTGTACGTTTGTCAATTCGCTCGAAGCGGGGTCGAAGTGAGCTCCGCATGAAAGTACAGTATTAGCACACTGCACTGAGATAGGGAATCCTCCGGCAAAAGCTAAACCGCTATCATTAATCATCTGTGCCATTGGCGTAGGGTTTGCATCTGTCATTCTTGACCAAAAATCGCCGAAGTCGAGATGACGAGCTTCACTGTCTCCGATATTGCTAACGACAGACTCAAGTGGAGAAATTTGCTCCTGTCCCTGAAACTTGATCTTCATATTGATAGATTCGGAGCTGCGACCTAGACTCTGGAAGGAATTTGCAAAGGGAAGGGATATTGCGCAGGTTTTCAAATTGCAAGGGTTCGAGCAAAAGATAGCATGGAAGCAATGCGAAAAATGCAAAGGAGAATGCTCATTATATAGCCGTTTAAGGAGCGGAATGAATTTAATGCGCATTGAATACACAACCACCAATTTGAAAAAGCATCATATTCGGAATGAGCGGGAGAAGCTAAGTGTGAATGACACTTGGTACGCTTGGGACAGGTGAGACGCGAATGCGCGAAACACGCGGCTCGGCCGGTTCGGGCGAAACAGGGAGAAGACACACAAATGCATTTGGAACAAATGGGACGAAAATGTGCGAAGTACGCGATTCGGGTGTTTCGGCCGAAATTGGAACAAAGGGCCCATTTGGACTTGGGACATTCGGGACAAAAAGTTCCGAAGTACGCGACTTGACCGGCTCGGCCGAAAATGAAACAGGGCACATTTTTGAGAATGGGACATTTGGGGCGAAAACGTGCGAAGGACACGGTTCGGGAAAATCGGCCGAAATTGGAACAATTTGCATTTTTTGATTTGGGACAAAGAGCTCTGAAGTACGCGACTTGGGAGTTTCGGCCAAAAATGGGAAAGCTCGCACTTTTAACTTTGGGACATTTAGGACAGGAAAGTGCGAAGTACGCGGGAAGGATGATTCGGCCGAAATTGGAACAACGTGCACAAAAATGTTTTTGGGACACTTGGGACAAAACCTTCCGACGGGCCCGAAAATGGGACAGCTTCGGGGATTTCGGCCGATCGGGGAACAGAGTGCACTTTCGTACTTGGGACAGATGGGACAAAAAGTTCCGACAGGCCCGAAAATCACACAAAAAGACCCAAAACACAAATTTTTTCAATTCACGACTTAGGCACTTCAGAGAAAAACTCTTAAACTCAAAATTTTGAAAATTTTACTCTTATTAGAGCGGGAAATTTTGAGTGGACAACAGCTGGCTCCTTCTGGGGATGACTTGGTGTAATTTCATGGAATGAGACAAGGCAAGAACTTAGACAACTCGGTGAAGCAGACCAGTGCCTTATCCATTGGGAAAAGGAGTCAAAAAACAAACCAATACAGAGGGCAACACACACAACAGAAGGGAAACACACCAAAAGCAGAAAAAGCAAAAACACTGTACATAATATACAAAGGGACTCCCTAGTCACCTAGGACTTGAACAACTTCAAATACTGCCCACTATAAGGAAGTGGGAGGGGGGAACCATCCATGTAATCAAGATAGAAAGAGTCCTTACCAGCAAAGTGTCTTATCTTGAAAGGTCCAAGCCACAGAGAATCAAATTTTCCATGGCTGCCACGAGGTTGATGTCTTTTGTCCCATAACAGCATGGTATCTCCAACTTGGAACTCTCTGGACCTAGCTTTCTTGTCGAACAGAACCTTCACCTTCTGCTGGTGAGCAGATATTCTGTCAGCAACCTCCAATCTATCCTCGTTCAGTTTGTGCAGGTACATGATTCTTTTATCCAGAGCATCACTGAAACTAGTGTCTTCAATGGCCTTCATCAGGTGCAAGGCTGGCAGTTCCACTGTCACTGGCAATTGAGCCTCTACTCCATACACTACTTGAAAGGGGGACATTCCAATGGCTCTTTTAGGTGTGATCCTGTCTGCCCAAAGAGCATCATAAAGCTTCTTATGCCAGTTTCGCTGAGACTCATTGACCAACTTCCTTATGATAGTCACCAGATTTTTGTTGGTGGATTCTGCTTGTCCATTCCCCTGGGGATAATAATCTGAAGAATGAGCCAGAGAGATGCCATACCCGTAGCAGAAATCCATTATCTCAGTTGAGGAGAAGTTCAAAGCATTATCTGTTACAATCTTGTTAGGTACACCATACCTTACCAAGATGTTCTCCTTGATGAAGTTGCATACTACTTCAGAAGTAGTGCTCTTGACTGGGATAGCTTCCACCCATTTGGTGAAGTAGTCAGTGGCAGTTAGCACATGAGTGTGACCAGCACTAGAAGCAGGGTTGAGTGTACCAATGAAGTCTAGACCCCACTGTTGAAATGGTTCCTCAATCACAACTGGCTTGAGAGGTAAAGAGGCCAATTTAGGTCTTCCCAAAAGGTCTGACAAGCCTCGCATTTATCCACCCACTTGGATGCATCTCTGAACAAAGAAGGCCAGTAATATCCTCCCCGGAGTATCTTGTGAGCTGTGACTGTTGATGAATAGTGCCCTCCACATGCCTGATCATGGAAAGCTGAGAGCAACTTTCTCTGTTGTTCCTTATCCACACACTTCAGAATCTTCCATCTAAGCCACGCTTGAACAAGGCATTTTCCCACAGTACATATTGTGCTGATCTCAATTTAACAGTCCTCTTTTCCTTGGCAGTTAAATGAGAGGGGCATTCCCCATAGGTGAGAAAATGGGCAATGTCAGCATACCATTCATCAACTGAACTAAGGAATAGAACAGTAGGAATGTCAGCTTTCTCCTCCAGCAACTCATGTTTGGCTCCTTCAGCAATGAGCTCACAAAGACCCTTTGCCACGAACCAGCTTGGTTGGTTTGATATCAATGTCATACTCCTGGACTTTAGCCACCCAGTTTCCTCTCTTGGACCCAAATTCTTGCTGTGTAAGAATTGACTTAACAGTCGTATCTGGAACCAGCACCATAGAGTGAGAGTTGAGGATATAGAAACGGAACTGCTTGACAGCTTTGACTACTGTAAAAGCATGCTTCTCCATCATGGTGTACTTCAGCTCATGATTCTTCAGGATATAGCTCATGAAGGCAATTGGTAGCTCATGTCCATCAGAGTCTTCTTGGGTTAAGACAGCAGCCAGGGTATTGTCTGTAGCATAGCAATAGATGATGAAATCTTTGCTGAAATCAGGACAGGCCAAAACTGGAGTTTTAGCAATAGCTTTCTTGATACCCTCAAAGGATTCCTTTCCTTCAGAAGACCAACCAAATGCTTGCTTCCCTTTCATCATCTGAGAAATGTTCAAAGTTAATTCAGCAAAATCAGGGATGAATCTTCTTAAAAAATTGATCTTACCGAAAAAGGAATGCACGCCTTTTTTACTGGTTGGGAGAGGAATTTGCTGGATGGCTTGAACTCGTTCAGGATCAATCTTAATACCATCCTTTGAGACAATGTGCCCTAATAGCTTTCCTTCGGTAACACAGAAGACAGATTTTTTAGGATTTAAAGAAATCCCATGCTCTCGGCATCTTTGTAGAACTATTTCCAGGTGGTCGAAGTGATCCGCTCTTGTCTTTGAAAACACTGTCAGGTCATCAAGGTATATGACTATACATTTCCCTTTCAAGCTTCCAAAAGCCAAATCCATAGCTCTCTGGAAAGTGGCACCAGCATTAATAAGCCCAAAAGGCATTATTTTGTAGGCGAAGGTACCCCAAGGAGTGGTGAAGGCTGTCTTGTGTTGATCTGCAGTATCAACCTCTACCTGATTGTATCCCGAGAATCCATCAAGCATAGATAACATTTCGGATCCTGTTACTGCTTGCAAAATCTGATCCATCATAGGCAGAGGGTAGTTATCTTTCAGAGAAGCCTGATTCAGGTTTCTGAAATCAACACAGATGCGGATCTCACCATTCTTCTTCCTAACAGGCACAATGTTTGCAATCCATGTTGAATGGTGAATGGGAAAAATAATCTTAGCCTTCAACAACTTCTGGATCTCCTGAAAGATGGTGTCAGCTATTTTTGGATTGTACTGCCTTTGCTTCTGCTTGAAAGGCTTGATTCCTGGTTTGAGAGGGATAGAGTGCTGCATTTCTTTTGGCTTGAAGGCTTTTAGATCTTCATAAGAATATGCAAGAACATCCTTATACTTCCTTAGAAGATCAATTTCTCTTCTCCTCTCATCTGTTGTGCAACATTTCCCAATATTTACCAGCCTCGGGTCATCAGAACTCCCAATATCGATCTTATCATACTCAGCTGATTGCTGAGGTCCGGTAGAAGCTTTAGATCTCACGTATCTGTCGTGTTTATCAAACAACTCCTCCAAACTCACCAAACCTTTGGGAATCTTGTTTCCTTTGAGCTTGATGCACCCTTCCTGATCAGTTTCTTCTCCTTGGGTGACAGCTTGGTCAGAGGACACACTCTCACGAGGCAGGTTGTCACTTCCCTCAAAATACAGTTGCTCGAAATTCCCCTTGAGTTCCAGGAAGGAAAGCAGATGCTGGTCATCGTTGAAAACTTGCCAGTTATTGGTATTGTCAGGGACACTAGGCCGATGGACCATTTCAATAGTGAACTTATCCTGAGAGAATTCAGGATGGGGAATCAGTAGTGACCCCGAGACAGCCAGTGAATCAGCCCTGCTGTTCTTTTCTCTAGGTATTGCTTCAATAGAGAAAGCATCAAGGAATTCAATTGAATCCCAAACCTGATTCCGATAATGCTTCAGCCTTCCATTCTTTACCTGAAAAAGGCTTCTGACTTGCTTCACAATCAGCTCTGCATCACCACGAGCCAGAAGATTTTTTACACCTTGTTCTTTGGCTACTTGCAGTCCAAGAAGGAGAGCCTCATACTCTGCTGTATTGTTGGTGTTCTCGAACTGCAACTTAAATGAAAAAGGGTGCAGGCAGCCTTCAGGTGATACTAGCAAGACGCCAGCTCCAGAACCAGCCGAGGAACAACTTCCATCAAATTCTAAAATCCAGACACCATTGGGATCTTTAGGTGATACTTTGGAGGGTTGGATTTCATCAGGGGACAGAATCATGTAATTACCATGACCCATGTCTTCATAGAGTATTTGTGCCTTAGGATCATCTGTTTTCTGCACAATATACTCGGACTGCTTCTCAGGTAGTAACTTCTTCATTTGTCCATTGACAGGTATGAGTGCGTGTGACCAATCCATTTGAATCTCTCCACCCACATCTTTACAGAAGTTCCTACTTAGCAACATTCCATAGGAAGGAGGAATGTCTGCTACTAGGATGGTAGCCAAGACTTTCTTTTCAGGTAAAGCAGCAAAAGCCACTTGTGCATCTTTAATCCTTCCAACCTAAAGGTACTTCCTTACTTTCCATGGAGTAGCAAGATCCATAAGTGCGGGTAAGGGTTAAGCCTAAAGCATGAGCTACCTTAGCAGGCATCACATTATCAGAGGCTCCAGAATCTATGACACAGTTACTGAGCCTATGGCCAGCTATAAGAAGCGTTACATAAAAAGGCTTGATTTTGTCTCCAGGTGAGGTGATAGCAGCTACCAGAATAGGTTGTGGTGCAGAAGGAGGTGTGGGCAAAAGGCCTTTAGAGGTGGTCTTGGAATGGGAATTTACAAATTGGATCATCTTGGCAAAAGCTTTAGGGTGGGTTTGGTAGTATTCAGCTTCTGAAATTTGAACCTTAGTCCTTTTAAGATGATCAACAATATCAAAGGATCCAGAGGTGGATGGGCCATCATCATTTGGAATTCTAGGCTTATCAATTCTGGAGAAAAAGAAGAAGAAGAAGCAACTTTGGGAGCAGGATTGACAGTACTTACCTTTGGTGCAGATGAGGTAGGAAGAGGAGATCCTCTTTTTGCAATTTTACGGGAATAGTTTCCGGCTGCTCCTTAGACTTTTTCAGGGGCTGTGTCACTTTTTCCCTCTGATGTGTCTGTTCTCGAGTCATGACAGCGAATGACTCACTGTTCATGTCTGCTACCACTTCATCATAGTCATCTCCATCATCAATGCCTTCAGTGGTAAAGAAATTGACTCGAGATCCTTCAAGTTCTTCTGCCTCATCATCGAATTCCTCGTAGGAACTCCTCACAAGCTTCATTATCATCTTCTGGCTCTTCAACCTCACAAGTTGCATTCACCGGAACTTTGACAGGAGGTCCTTCAAGTGCCAGTCTTGTGTGGGGAGCTGGCAAACGGTTTCTGGGTTGAAAATTTCTTCTCGGAATGTCTGCATATGGTGCATGCTGGGCTAATTGTTTCTTTATAGCCACTAGATCATTTGCAAGTTTCTGGACTAATGGATCAGTATTGGGTCCAGAGGTAGAAGAGGAAGAAGCAGCAGATTTAGATTTAGGAGGATCTCTTCTCAACTTCCCTGACATGATCAGGTCATCCTCGACACTAACAGCCAGTTCTTGATCCAGAATTAGCGTTCCAAGATTAGCCCTTCTTAGGGCATAACTGACTTTAGGCGTTTGGGCATTCAAAAAGAAACATTTTTGAATTTGATCAACCGGTCGAGTATTTACAGGAATCTTGTTGATCAATCTGTTGAACCGAGCCACAAATTCTCTCATGGGTTCTGATGGATCTTTCTTTATCTGAGAAATCTGGGCAAGCAGGGCATGCACATCTTCTGCCGGCTTGAAACATGCTTTCGAACTGAGTTCTCATGGTAGTCCAGTCGGTGATGGCACCAGTCGGAAGGTGATAGAACCAGTCAGCAGCATTATCTTGTAACGTCTCAACGAACAGTCTTACTGAGACGTCTTCATGCTCAACCCCCAAAACTCCACATGCAACTATGAAGGCTGCAATATGTTCATCAGGGTGTACTTTGCCATCTCCTTTAAATTTTGGGAAGTTCTTTCGGTTACCTCTAGGTAACTCATGCAAAGGCTGCGCAAGAGCCAGGGGCCCGACACGTTGACCCCATGGTAATTGTGCCATTCTTGGAAATACGGCTTGGAGGGGAACTTTAACACTCAAGGATCAAAGCTCGTAGATTAGGACTAGCAGGCTCTGAAGGAATACCACCCGCAGGACTTCTATCTTGGACAGGTGGAGTGCTCGTCGAACGAGTTCTTCTATTGGAAGGGAAAGGAAAACCCTGTTGCTCCAAAAGCTGAAACTGAGAATCTTCGATACCAAGGGCCCTTCTCCCTCGAGTGAAACGTGGAGTCGCCAGATCAAAGGATGATCGAAAAATTGCAGTACTGGAATGCATTTTCCCCAGCGGAGCTTCGAATGCAAATTTCCATCCCCAGAAGAGTCGCAAAAACTGTTGGTCGTCAAATAGGCTTTTTGGAAGAGCAACAGTCAGGGGACAAGAAGTCCCTCCTCTTTAATGGGAGAGGTTCCCTTATAAAACTCTGAAACGAACTTATTTACAAATACACAGAATATTATTTTATGGTCAAACTTGGATATTACGAAAGTGTTTTCCACAAGGATCATCAGTTGTCGCCAGGACTGAGGAAGGGGAATAAGAAGATGAGCAGAATAGCAACATTCAGAATTATAGATAGCAGAATAATTCTTCGTGTATGCGAAGCTTCAAAGGATTTAAGACAAGATCATTTGCATTATCTGAATGGGATTAAATTTAAAGACACAAAGTTCCGTAAATAACCTTCTTCAGATTTGTTAATCAAGGACACAAAGTTCCTCTCCTTGGTTGTACAAGATCACTGTACTTGCAAAACTGAACAGTATGCAATCAGAGAGACTAAACGAGTTAGGAACAAAATGATCTTCACTCAATATTAAAGGAAAACACAGGAGACAACAAGAATCAGATAGACAAAGAATGGAAAGCCCTTTTGTATTGATTTCTTTAAGATCTGGATTTACACTTTCAGCAAATATCCAAGTTCTTCCTCCTTCGAAAAATGGGCGTGGAAAGGCCATTATATAGATTACAAGTCAGTTACTCTTCGTAACCGTTTCTTTTAACTAGAGAATAGTTAAGTACCGCCAATTGCAATACCTTAGCTAATTACAAAGAATACGAAAAGAAAGGAAAGAAGAGGAAAGGAAGGAGAAGGAGACATCTTTGGTGGCTAGCTACTGGGAGGGACCCACTGGATCTTCTTACTGAATCCGACTGCCTAACTCCTGATCAATGACTGGAGCAAGAATCTCAGCCACGATCATCTGATCTGTTTCCTGTTCCAGAGGTCCTCCAGAGGGGTGTGCTTAAATCCCAGACATTTCTCCATACTCATACGAGTATAGCTCAAATTATCATCCTGGAGTACCTTCAGGAACTTGGTACAGACTGAGTTCTTGGCAGATTGCAGGGAAACCTGCCACAATGCCTTCTTCTGGCTTCATCTCTGCACAGTCAGAGTAGTCTTCTGTATCTGCCCTATGATGATAGACTATCTTGATGTTCTGTTCAATGAACTTCTTCAAGTCAAAGCAGGTTCTTGGCTTGAAGAAATGAACAGTGATAGGGACCAGGGCTCTTTCTATGTTCTGAGCATCTAGAGCTGTTTTGCATGTATAGTTTCCCAGAGAGATGGGAAAGTGCAGGCCAGAAATCTTCTTGTCTCTGCAAGTTCTGTGCAACTTGTCTAGTTGCCTGCATATTTCAATCAGGGCCATTTTGTCATTGCAGAACATGGGAAGCCGCAGAGGAGTGCTCTCATAACCAGCGAGCCTGATATAAGAAAATTTCCTGAACTGAATGAAATAGGCTCCATATTGTGATATCAGGTTCATGGCTTCGTCTGAAAACCTTCTAGCAGTGTCACCTTCGAGCAATCTGACCACGTACATGGTGAAAGCATCATTGACCCTTCTGAAATTCTGATTGCTGGTCTCTAGGGTGAACTGCGGGCAGTAGGCATACACTGGATCATCTTTGTGTGTATCTATGTAGGAGAAGCCAAACCACTGCCTCGATGCCGCTAGGGTATACATCAGATACGAAGTCATGAAGAACTTCTTTGACTGCTGAACGTTAGATAACTGCTCAGCCAAATTCATACTGATGATCTCTGCCCAGTTGATATTTTGTGTTCCCTCGCACACCATGCTGATGAGCGGGCACATCCAGAAATGAAATTCATTGGTGGAGGGCAAACCCATAACCCGAGCCAGCAGTATTATGAAGTCTGACAGTTCTTCATTGAAATCTGCCCGGAAGAGGGTTTTGGTCAGACGAGAAGGACCTTTCTTAGGGTTCTTCAACCAAGACTTCGCCACTCGAGCTTTATATTTATCACTGTCTTGGTCGAACATGGCCTGTGCTTGATCCCGAGAGACGACTATAGCATTGTCCATCTCCGGAATCCTCAGAGCAGCTCCAATGGCGGCAGCGTCCAGCTTGGCAATGAGCTCCCCGTGTACGTTTGTCAATTCGCTCGTAGCGGGGTCGAAGTGAGCTCCACATGAAAGTACAGTATCAACACACTGCACTGAGATAGGGAATCCTCCGGCGAAAGCTAAACCGCTATCATTAATCATCTGTGCCATTGGCGTAGGGTTTGCATCTGTCATTCTTGACCAAAAATCACCGAAGTCGAGATGACGAGCTTCACTGTCTCCGATATTGCTAACGGCAGACTCAAGTGGAGAAATTTGCTCCTGTCCCTGAAACTTGATCTTCATATTGATAGATTCGGAGCTGCAACCTAGACTCTGGAAGGAATTTGCAAAGGGAAGGGATATTGCGCAGGTTTTCAAATTGCAAGGGTTCGAGCAAAAGATAGCATGGAAGCAATGCGAAAAATGCAAAGGAGAATGCTCGTTATATAGCCGTTTGAGGAGCGGAATGAATTTAATGCGCATTGAATACACAACCACCAATTTGAAAAAGCATCATATTCGGAATGAGCGGGAGAAGCTAAGTGTGAATGACACTTGGTACGCTTGGGACAGGTGAGACGCGAATGCGCGAAACACGCGGCTCGGCCGGTTCGGGCGAAACAGGGAGAAGACGCACAAATGCATTTGGAACAAATGGGACGAAAATGTGCGAAGTACGCGATTCGGGTGTTTCGGCCGAAATTGGAACAAAGGACCCATTTGGACTTGGGACATTCGGGACAAAAAGTTCCGAAGTACGCGACTTGACCGGCTCGGCCGAAAATGAAACAGGGCGCATTTTTGAGAATGGGACATTTGGGGCGAAAACGCGCGAAGGACGCGGTTCGGGCAAATCGGCCGAAATTGGAACAGTTTGCATTTTTCGATTTGGGACAAAGAGCTCTGAAGTACGCGACTCGGGAGTTTCGGCCGAAAATGGGAAAGCTCGCACTTTTAACTTTGGGACATTTAGGACAGGAAAGTGCGAAGTACGCGGGAAGGATGATTCGGCCGAAATTGGAACAACACGCAAAATAAATTTTTGGGACACTTGGGACAAAACCTTCCGACGGGCCCGAAAATGGGACAGCTTCGGGGATTTCGGCCGATCGGGGAACAGAATGCACTTTCGTACTTGGGACAGATGGGACAAAAAGTTCCGACAGGCCCGAAAATCACACAAAATGACCCAAAACACAGATTTTTTCAATTTCACGACTTAGGCACTTCAGAGAAAAACTCTTCAACTCAAAATTTTGAAAATTTTACTCTTATCAGAGCGGGAAATTTTGAGTGGACAACATATGTGAAAAAAAAATCACTTTTCTACACTTTTCAAGAGTGGGATGGGATAAACATACCAAAAAAACTGATGAACTAGATAGGGGCCTCAAATATAGAAAAAAATCCATGATGAATACTTTTTAACTTTAGAGGTAGGATACCTTGGAGTGTGTATATATGGAGGTGTAGATATCAATTAGAGATAAAATGTCTTCGAACTTCTTATTACTAGCAATTTCATACCCTACAAATATCATTTCCTATCTAGAAATGTGATCAAAATTTGATCTCTACTAGGGACAAAACTCGATCTCAATTAGGAACAAAACTTGGATAAAATATTTTATACATTTTGGTCAACAATTTTTGATTTGGATAATAAATGTTGGATTTGGAATAGAAAAATTGTTTGGTTTTTTTTTTAATGTTTGGCTAGACGTCTTAGGAATATTAGGCTTGGTATCTTAAAGGGATATGAAACCATTGGTGTGCTCTAATTATCAGTATAGGAATTAATGAATCAACCCGCTATATAACCCATTTTTATTTGAGGGATGTGTTCTTGATATCACTCATATCAAAAGAAAGCGTTCAACATATTTCATTTATGTATATAAAAATAAAGTAAGGGATAAACCATGTAAAACATGTATACAAAACATAATAGGATATGTAAAATTAGTAGATATCTAATCATTTGAAAGAATTAATGTAGCAAATAAACCAAAGAAAGGACATGAATGAGTGTTAATGGCATGTAAGATATCATTTTTAAAGCAAAACTAGATAGACAAAAAATGTGTCAAGAAAGTTATAGGAATTACATACACTACATAATATATGTGACCCCAATGGATGCATGGTACAGTCATGAAAATATAAGCACTGTCAATAAAGTGTGTGATATGGATCATGGCACAAACATATGATAACACATTAGATATTCAAAACAAACACATTTCCAGTGTATTAAATTAACCATAAACTATTACATGTGATTAAGACACACTTGTAATATTAACTGTAATTTAATATGTGGATTATTCACCCGTTAGTGCACACTTATCCACAACTATTATTATGTAATAGTATCAACCAAGTTATTGACTTAATTGACTTCACTATTAATAAAAAATAATGATTTCCTTGCAAGTTAATCACTCTCCAATCCTAATAATAACCTCTACTTGTTTTTATAAAATCATGGAAAACTAGTATTAGTAATATATTATGGAAGAAAATTCTTCATACCATGGAAATTGCAAGTCATAGATTCTTAATAAAATTGTGGTATCCATGCCACCCTTGGTAAATTTGTGTTATGTATTTCCTTTAATATTTTTTATTGATTAATCATGCATGCATGCTTGTGGACGTTTGTCTTATGGTTGTTTACAATAATCATGGAACCATGATATCATAGCAATAGAAACTTCACCTCAGTCTACATACAACTTTGTAGATAAAATTTACATTTTTTCAGTCTTGTTTTACAAGTATACAAATCAGATTTTTAAGTCTTTTATACAAATTTATTATAGTTTTTAAATGCTTTTAACAATTCTATTTAGCTCTAGTGGCTTACTGAAATTAACAAATATCATGCTCTCACCTTTTCATTTATGGAATATGGATTGATAATAAAATGGTGAAAGTGGTGGATTGCTTCAAGTTCAAGTCTGGGTAATTTTCAGACTCCCCTAGGTAGAATCCTATTAAGGCAATTTAAAACCTCAAGATTTTTCATGCTAGGAAAAGTGGTTATCATTTTTATCTAATTTGTGGTGAAAGGGGTATTGCCATAATACTCAAGCCATCGGACAACATTACATATGTGTTTTAGTTTCCATGTATCTCATGGTATATAGGAAGTGCCTAGGGTTTTTTTTTTTCTAATAGGGATCCTATCAAACATTTGTTTATGTGGTGCACTAGTAAGCGGTTAGCATAAAGAAGTTACTTTCTATGCACTTTGGAGATGGGATAGTCATGTGACTATAGGAATGTCGATATCCTTTGTACTCAAAGGATTGAAAACATTGGCTTGTTTCACTATTTATGAATGATAAGTATATCAAAGAACCTATATAATAAACACATGTTGAACTAGTGATTTTTTTGGGCTTTATCTAGCAGTTCATTACAATCATTGTCAAATATGGTATTTCAGTTACAACCATGGTTTGGATTTTTTTGGCATTTTTAGTACAAGGCCCTAGTCAAAAACATTATAAAATATATGTTTTAGTTTTGGTTTAGATCCTTTGTTAAGTTATAATATAGAGTTATATCACAATTTTGGTCCAAAATTTTATGTAGGGAAAGATAAATATCTATTTTTTTAATAAAAATCCTTGTTCTGGGTGCGGCTGGGAAAATGTTACTTTTTTACTCTCACAAAGTAGTGAATAGATAGTGCATAATGCGAGTTTGGAAGACCAAAAATTTGGATTTGTCTTTTGATTTAAGTGGAATTTTTTGGTTTGACAGGTTTTTGGACATGTAGGGGCTTAGTTCAACATTTTCATGTCAAATTTAAAAAAATGCAACTATGAAATTTTTACTTGTTGGGGACCTATACCAGCATGATTTTCTATTCAAGTTGATCATTGTAACTTCTACTTGAATTTTGATGAAAAATCTCCCATACAAATGTGTTTTTTGGGTTGTTGTCTGGGGTAAAATTTTTCAGAGATTTTTTCCATAGGAAAATTACACCATTGTGATTTTATCATCAAGGCAATCATTTAACTACTGTTTTTCAGAAGAAAAAAAATTCAAAAAAAATTTGGGCTGTATTTTCACTAGCAACAAATTTAAGTACTTACTATGGATGCCTAAAGTGTAAATCTTAATGGATCCAATCAATTTAGTTAGAGATATATATTAATGATGTGATTCTCAACAAAAGCCTTAACCATATTGTAGTGAGTGAAGAATCTATACCTCTTGACATTTTAAAATGCCAAAAATGGAAAAATAGGTGTGATGAAGCTCACAGTATTATAAGTCAATCAATGTCCCCTATAATCAAGTTTCACTTTGAAGGTGACATGGATCCTTATATATTTTGAACTAATTTGGAAAACATATTTAGGAAACACATTAATATGCATGAATGTAAATTGGAAAATGATCTCTCATCTCTTATCATAGACAAATTTCCAAGGATTGAAAATTTCATCATAGATATCAAGTGCTTGAGAATTTTCCTTGTTGAAACTAGTGAAACAAAGTATAATGGAATAATCATTATGGATATTTTATATAAACTAGGATGTCTAGAGTTATTTTTTGTCTCCAATACTACTCTCAACAAGATTCTTTATGCATTTCATAGGTGGTATTGAATTTTGACAACTTATGAGAGAAACCTCAAAGAGAAGATGAAAAACTATTTTTTATCGGTGGTATATGACTTGGAGATTGCAAAAAAAATTCATTCATAGTCAATAAATCTAATACGATTCCACAACCTATTAATAACAAGGGCAAGGGATATTCAAAGGAAAAAGGTAAAGAAAAACCTAATCATAAGGGAAAAAAAACAAAAAAAAAACTCTACCCAAAGTCAAGACAAAGGTAAAGGGAAATATAAATGAAAATATAAAAAATTATGTTGTAATTTCTATAAAACACTAGGTCATTACAAACATAAGTGTTTCAATAATATGACATACTTAGAAGAGAAGATAAAAACATTGACCTTCCTACCTCCAAGATAGGTGTCGCTCTTTTTGAAACAACTAGTGGATCAATGGTAAATGAATGGATATTGGATTCATGGGTCTTATACCACATAGTAAATGAGGATTATCCATTTCAAACTCTTGAGTATAGTAACACAACATAAATTTATGTGGGAAATTAAAATCTTATTAATCTTGAAGGTGAAGGTTCCATTGAGATAGTGAATGTAATGTTCTATAAAGTTATCCATGTTCCATATTTTTTTGTTAACTTTCTATACAATTATCACATCACTCATTCAGGTGAAGGAATTTGTTTTGAGTTTACTACAAACAATTTTATTATTAGAGAATATAAAGAACAATTTTCTACTATAGATAATCACAAGGTTGATCATCAATCCATATTGTAAAAGTTTTATTTCTTTCTATTTAATCAACCTTCATAAGCCATGCTTACTCATGCAAATAACTTAAGTAAATGTTGGCACAATAATTCTAGTGATCTTAACCATCAATCATTACAAAATATAAATAAACACAACATGGTTCTTGGGTTACTGAAGGTGTCCTTCATATACGAGATTTTTTCAAGACATTTTCTTGGTAAACAACATAAAGATCCATTTCCAAAAGGAAAAGGTTGGAGAGCCAATGAAAAACTCTAGTTGGTCCACATTTACCTAATTTATTTTCAAAAGTATAAATATGTTTTTATCTTCATTGATGATTTCTCTTGAAAAACTTGGGTCTACTTTCGAAAAAACAGTTTAGTGATATATTTGATAACTTTAAATTATTTAATGCCCTTAAAAAGAATATATCTGACTAGAAAATAAAAAATATTATAATTGACAATGGAGGAGATATTTTTAACAACTACATGATTATTTTTTGTGAGCAAGATAGTATTCAATTTCAACACATTCTACCCTACACCCCCCAAAACAATGGTGTACGAAGCGTAAAAAGAAAAAAATTATGGAAATTTAGATAAATGTACATGCAGAAACTCAATTTGGTAACTTATTCTTTGGAAATGAAATGTTTGGCTATGTTCCCTTGCTAAAAAAAATGTTTGCATTCTAAATCCAATGAGTACACCTCTCTATCTATTTCATGAATTAATCATCTCCAAACTCTCCTTTGTCGTTAACTCAAGGATTATTAATTAATAAAAAACATTAAATCATCTTTAAGCATCATTCTATAAATTTTGGTTCTACATCACAAGATTCATGTCCAAAATAGTACAATGTGGTCAGGATAAGTTGTAGGACTTTGGCCAACTTTTTTAGTTCTTCCCCTTCACGTTTCTTAACTTTGATTTCAATTTGGATATATTTACTGAGTCATTTCATATTCTTAGGAATTATTAGTTTATATATGTTTTTCATGTTGGTTTGATGGATAACATATCCTATCTATGTAATATTTACATACATGCATTCAAGAGGTATGTTGAGCTTGATGTAGGACTGTTGGCGAGAAAATTTGTCGAGCAAAATTTTTTGGACTTCTTTCCTACTTGGGTGGTGCAACTCCACTTTATTATGAAAGAACATAAATAAAAATTTGTTGTTGGCCAATAAGAAAGGGATCCAACAAGCACACTCCACTGTACCCACGGAAAATGCTTACAATAAATTTTAAGGGAGGAATTTTTTGAAAGATGGGGGAGGGGGAGTGAGAAATTAGACAAGGAGAATTAACTCCGTGAGTAGAAAAACATATTCTTGCCAAAGCTAATTAGAAAGTTCACATCCACAATTTTCTAAGAAAGAAACAACAAGTTTACAATGCCAACAACTAGAGGAAACCATGCACAGAAAGTTGTACACATTCATGAATCATGAAAAGAAACAATCCATTTCTTTATTTACATCTTTCATCAAGTTGTACAATGCTGGAAATAGAGGAAAATAGTGAAGGAAATGGAAGAATTTCTATCTCTCTTGCTTAGCTAAAAAAATATCTCTCTTGAGTGTACAAAATTGACAACCCTTAAGAATGAGGGTGTCATTACATTATATAGAATCAAAAATGACCTTTCAGCTCCCCCCCATATGACTCTTCATTAGCATCTCGTGACTTTTCATCTTCCTAGGAAGTGAGAAATTAAGTTCCCTTTTTATAAAAGAAAGGGAATTTCACAATTCAACATTATAAAGTCACTTTAATGTATAAGAAAAATAATCGTGATTACACATAATGAAGAATTAGAAGAGGGAGAGAAGAAAGGTGGGAGAAGGAAAAGGAAGAAGAAGAGAGAGAAGATATATTCTGAAGAAGATCCTCTCACTGAAGGAAGAAGTGTTGTAGATGTAATTTTAATGTCCCTTGAACTCCTCCTTAATCTTGTCACCTGCACAGATTACCTTGCATTCCTGAAGAGGATCTAATGAAACTAAGTGACTTGATGTAATTCTTGATAGCAAGAGGAGTTAATTTTTCTACACTCATGAGTACCAAGTACAGCCCTGATGAGATTCAAAGTGGAAAAAATGGAGATGATTTCACCCATATCTCTGCACCAAAAATTCCAAAGACTTTCTTTTTTGTTAATACGACAAAATGGATCTCATGGCCTCTTTTTGCTCAAAAATAACCTTGAATGATTTAATTTCAGATCATATGTTGAAGTATATGGATTCATTGTTTATCCACTCCCAAGTTTTTGGATCTCCCCATGGACATCTATCTCTTTTTAGTATCTTCTCTGACATCCTCTTCAAATTTTCCATCTTGGGATGGTAGAGCTTGATCAAGAATATCGCAGCAAAAAACACTTGGGAATAAAGATGAGGGATAAATATTCCTCCGTGATGAGATCATTTTACTGTCTATTGTCCAGGGGGATGAGAGGGGCAAAAAACCCATTGTCCATAGAGGATACAATTTTCCACTTCAAGATCTAAAAACTTGGGAGAGCTAGGAGATTATACCACACTTTGGGATTTTTGGAGAAATAGATTTTTTATGTTTTGCATGGGTTTTTGACTTTCAAGTTTATCCTAGACAGCCTTAGGATTGCTAAAATGCGCCATGCACTGTTGAGATTCAGAACATAAGAACTTGGCCATTTTTGCCATGAACAGTGGCATTGAAATTGAGATTGTTCTTCCATCAGATTTTCTTAGGTATGTCGAGGGATGATTTTGACTGCCAAAATTTCTAAAGATCAATGGGATTGGGAGATATGAGTGTTTTCTTGTTTTGGACCCTAGGATTTCTGAAACTCAGTCTCACATTCATAGGTTTTTCTTGAAAATATCCTCTTTTATCAATATAAATTTTTAAAAATTATGAATGGATGATGGAGGATTATGTGGAAGGTGTGGCAACAGCAGAAATGGAGGATTGAAGGAATTGTTGATGGAAGCTTTCTTGTGCGTGAAGTGAAGAACTGGTTTTGAAGAAGCAAGAAACAACATGACAATTGAAAAACTTTACATATTTTTTAATAGCCAAAAAGGGAAGGAGAACATTTTTGCACCAATGTACCCAAGGTATTGGTTTCATTTGGTGTAAAAAATCATGCCCCATCCCTATTGGTCCATGTGTCACGAATGTAATTTGGTTGGATGGAGCTGGGGGCTGAAAAATAGGGCTTACCATTTATCAGCTTTCTTATGGGTCACATGGGTGACTGGGGGATTAAAAGGGAGGGGGTGAATTTTCTTGCACCATATCACCATATGGGACATTTTGGTTCAAAAAGTGTTCCACTCTCCCATTGGCTTGATTTTCAACTCAAAAAATTGACTAACTCCTGAAGCTTTACCTTGGGGAGTCGCCTGTCAGGACCATATCTTGAGCTTCTGGAGGAGTTTTTTGATGAAATTTTATATGATTCCACCTGAAAATGAAATTATTAATCCAATGGTGGGGGATATAAGCTCTATTTTATTCTACCATTTTATCCCTGAAAATAGGATTATTATTCAGGATCCAAAGTTGTGCATGTAAAAATCTAGTTATGGACATAATGTGCCTAGGTGTTGTGAAGAATATGAGATTACCATCCTCTAGGGATCATAAATACCTTTCCAAAAATATTTATTTTGACTCCTAAATCCTTCTAGAACTCCCATAATCACTTCCTGAAGCTCAGGAGTTGTTTTTGCATTATGCACTACTTAGGCCTCCAAGACCCACTTTTGTTGAAACTGCTCCAAAACTTCTGAAACTTCCCAAAACGTTCCAAAAATGATTGAAAAATGTTATTGGCTCTCTAATACACCTTCCTTGATGATTTTAGGCCTTTCATTCCACTCCTGAGGGTGTGCACCAGCTTCGAGAAGATCAGAGAATGGTTTCCCAAGCTTGTCCAAAAACTGTCTTGATGGATCTTACCTTGGAAGCACTTGGAATGACTGGGTATCCCTAAATCACCTATGGGAACACTGACATGACACATGGGAATTCTTCAGAGAGATGGGATAGGACTGACTCAAGGATTAGGGTGATATGAAGGAGGGCTCAGAATGACCTTTGAGTAAAACTTTTCAGGTAGGGTATGGTTGTCATGCTTGAAAATTGGGAATTTTCTTGTTGCACATTTGCATGACAACAACTGGCTCTAGCTTGGGGACATGTCATGGATCAAGCACAAGGAGGACATCACATGAGAACTTGAGAATCTCCGTACATAACATTGACCAGTGCCTTATCCATTGGGCCTTGCAGAACACACACAAATGGCAAGAGATAGATAGAGAGGGAAAATACACACACAAACATACAACTATTGAAAGGAAACACACCACACAAAAAAGGGAAAAACACACACAAAAAAGGGAAAGGGGAAACAAACCTAAATCACCTATAGTACAAGGTGGGGGACAACCCACTTTCACTGTAGTGCTCTTCTCTTCTCAGAGGTTACCCCTGAGTGGGCAACACTGAGTGATGTTGTTCATGAAGCCATTGAATGGTTCAAGAAAGTAGCCTCCTCTCCTTAACTATTTATGAAATCCAGGTGCTTTCATGATTGTTTGTGTACTTGGTAGGAGTGAGCCTACATGAGCTTCTTGATGCTCAGGCCTTCACTTAGAAATTCCATTGCCTTCATTCTTTTTGAAATCAGTTTCATAGTGTCAGTTGCCTTCCGTGATTACCCACATTGTTGATTTCTCATTGAGCCTTTCATCACTGCCCAAGGTTGGTTTTCATTCTTGTTTGAATTTCTTGAGTTTTTTCTTCCCTGCATTCATGCTTATTGACATCCCTTCCATAAGAAATCATGAATTCATCCTTTTTCTCCATTCCACTATGAGGTGTTTGAATATTGACTGGAGGATCAGAAGTAACCTCATACCTATCTTGTATGGCCATGACATGAGCTAAGAGGTCAAGACTTAGCTTGGGATCTTCCACATTTTCTACCACATCCAATATTTCTTGCATGGAGTTCTCTTTTGAAATTTCCAATAGTTCACCTTTGCATTCATTCAAAGCATCCTCATCTTGAAGTTCAAGGAAATCATTGGGAGGGATTGCTTCATCATCTTGGGACTCATTACATTCCATTATCACTCTTTTTCAAGGGGATCCTCATCTTCAAGGGCCTCAAAACTCCTTTATTTCAATTTTTCCTCATGGAAAGAGTCGTCTTCTTCAAATGGGAAAGAAAATATCTCCATTTCATCATTGCATCCATCAACCATTGGCTCAGGAGAAACATCAGGGTTCTTCATCTTGATTTATTTCAACATGGCCAATATTCACATTGGTTGAGGCTTCCAAATCAGATTAAAACTTGTCTTGTAGATCCATAGCTTGCATCAGGAGTTCAAGACTGAGCTCAGGGTCTTTTATCTCTTCAGTGGCTCTTAGGAGATCTTGCACAGATTGTTCTTTCAAACCTTTTGAGGGCTCATCACAAGATGGATTTGTCTCTCCATGGATGGCATGATCAAGATCATCTTCATCCCAAAATGGGAATGAGAATATCTCCTCTTGGGTAAGCATACAAGCTGGTTTCTCCATTTGAGATTCACCAAGAACCATTTCCTCTTCTTCATGGTTTGCATCATCTGGAAATTCAGGGCTTCCCTCTTGCAACTCAAATTTCCTCAATGCTTCCTCAAGATCAATACCCCTTTGGGAAGGAATGTTTGGTCCTATCAAGATGGGAATCTCATCCTCCTCTTCAGTTGTTACAAAATGATTCATCCTCCTGCTATTTTGGTACAAAATGTTGGCTCCTGGATTTCCTTATTTTTACACCATGTACCTCAACTTCTTTTCTGGAAGAAATTTTTCCATGTCTCCTTTAACCAGAATGGTTGCAAAGACCAATTCATCTAGATTTTCCTCCTAATTGTTGACAAAATTTTCTACTGAGCAACATTCCAAATGAAGTCAGAATGTATGCTACTAAGATCATCATTGAAACCTTCTTGTCTAGAAATTTGGTGAGATCCACTTGTGCATCTTTGACATTCCCTACAAGTGGGACCTTATTTGACTCCATGGAGTAACAAGAGCCACTAGGTGGAGTCATGGTGAGTTTAAGGGCCTTGGTGACCTTCACAGGCATCACATTGTCCGAGGCACCTGAATCTATTATGTAATTTTTCAATACATATTATCCAACGAGAAGGGAGACATAGAAAGGATCAACCTTGTCAGTTTGATGCACTCAATGCAAAGCATGTTGTGTGATGGAGGTGTAGGTGGGTTTGATAGTATTCCTTTAGAACTAGGAGTTACAACATTGGGTGTTAAACTACCACTCCTGATATATCAGACAAATCTCTCAAATTTTTTGGGGTGAGTCCACAAATATTCAGTTTCAGTAATCTGCACTTTGGTTTTGTTTGCATATTCTACAAAGTCAAAAGGAGAAGATGTAGACAAGGGGGATGAAGGGACTAATTTTGGAGTCAGGATAGGTTTGGAAGTAGGGGTAGATGTTTGGGGAACAAAGGTTGTTTTAAAAGGTAAAGTAGAAGATTTTGAAGCACTAGATTTTGCAGGAGTAGATTTAGATTTAGAATTAGAAGAAGAATTGGAAGACTTACTTGGAATTGGGTGACCTCCCACTTGTCACAGGATCAGGTTTATCCAATGCAGACTCCATGCAAGGTGCAAGTGGAGATCCTTGACTGATTATTTTGTTTTGCGGAGTCACCATAGGAGGATCTTCAGTCTTCTTTTTTTAATCAGCAGTGGAGGAACAAGCTCCTTTCTTAGACTGGGAATGGGTGAACACTACACATGAGAGACTAGGTTCATCTTCACTATCATCTTCATCACCTCTAGAGTACTCACAAAATCTGATTTGTGTGTCTCATTCTCTACTTCCTCAACCTCTAGGAAATCATCATCTACACCTTCTTGTTCAAGTTCTTCTTCATCTTCTGTAATCCTACAACTTACATTGACACGTGGGGCCTCCAAGGAAAGCCTTCGGGTGCTCCTGCAATCTGATTTTATTTTTCTTTGAGGAGATACTCATTCAAAAATTTCCCTCTTCAATGATGCCATTTCATTTTCCAATTTTTGCAAAAATGGATCAGTTCTCTCATCTCCAGGACACTGAGCCTGACCCTTTGAAGGGTTCTTGATCTTTACAGATAAATTGAGATCATTGTCAACTTTAATGGCCATTATTTTTTCTTCTGCAAGATTCCTTGGTTGAACCCTTCGTAGGAAGAATCCTACCTCTGGTGATTGAGAATTAATGAAGAATCTCTTGACATTGTTTTCAGATGGTGAATCATCTTCTGGTATCCTGGAGGAGTAAACCGGTCGAAAGGAGCGATGAAGTCTCTCATAGTTTCATTTTCATCTTTCTTCATTTGTGCCAATTGAACAAGGAGATCTTGACAGTCCTCAGTAGATTTGAATCTTTCTTCAAACTTGGACTTGATATCATTCCAACAAGTGATTGATCTAGAGGGTAGGAGGTAGAACCATTCTGTTACTTTTTCTTGGAGAGATTCCATGAACAATCTTACAAAAACATCTTCATGTTCAACTCCAAGAATCCCACATGATGTGGTGAAGGCAGGCGATGTTATCTTTAGGAATTTGTGTGTCGTCACCTTTTAAATTTTGAAATTTCTTACGGGAACCTATTGGTAAACTATGAAGAAGGGGTGTGAGAGAGAGTGGCCTGTATTTCTTCCCCATGGAACAATGGGTTGAGGTCTTTCTACTTCATCTGCCATTGTTGTTTCTGTTTCAACTTCAGATTCTCTCTTGCTTCTACAAATTCTTCTTCCCAATTCTTCTTCTTGGTTCTCTTTCTTCCTCACCAAGGAATCAATGTTCAATGAGGTTGAAAGATGGGAGAATTTTTTGGGGGAGTATCAATAGGTGTTTAAATGGGATTTCTAGGTGAACTGCTTGAAGACTTGGATGGGGATGAGGCTTGAGAGAAGAAGTATGGATTATCTCTAATTCATTCTTTTTGATTTTGTAAAGCCTCAAAAGTGGGATCAACAATTCCTCTCATCTATTCAACCTGGTGTATCTCCTTTCAGCCAGCTTTTGGAAAATCTTGCAGTGGGAATATGAAAGGACACTATGGAATGTGAAAGGTCACATGTAAGGAATCAACAGTGTGTCTTTCAACAATGGACTTCCAATTTTCTTTTTTTTTTTTTTTAATTTTTTGATTTTTTTTTTAATTTTTGGAATATTTTACCTTTTTTGGATTTTGGATCTTGTGATCATATTTTGGGTGCAGATTGTTGCCAAGTCTACCCCATGGTGGGCACCAAAAAATGTTGGCGAGAAAATTTGTCAGGGGACAAATTTGTGGATTTCTAGCCAATGCTCTGGGACTCTAGGTCCCTCTGCTTGGGTGGTGCAGCTCCACTTTATTATGAATGAACAAAATAAAAATTCATTGTTGGCCAAGAGGTTGGGGATCCAACAGGCACACTCCACTATACCCACAGAAAATGCTTACAATGAATTGTAAGGGAGGAATTTTCTGAAATATGGGGGAAGGGGAGTGAGAAATTAGACAAGGAGAATTAACTCTGCAGTAGAAAATCAGATTCTCGCCAGAGCCAATTAGAAAGTTCACATTCACAATTTATAAGAAAGAAACAACAAGTTTATTATGCCAACAATCAGAGGAAACCATGCACACAAAGTTTCACACATTCATGAGTCATGAAAAGAAACAATCCCTTTCTTTATTGACATTTTCATCAAGTTGTACAATGCTAGAAATGAGGAAAATGGTGAAGGAAAGTGGAAGAATTGTTATCTCTCTTGTATTAGCTCAATTGATCTCTCTCTTGAGTGTACAAAATTGACAACCCTTAAGAATGAGGGTATTCATTACATTATATAGAATCAAGAAACAACTCTTCATCTACCCCCACATGACTCTTCATTTGTCCTCATTCAACTCATGACTTTTCATTTCCTAGGAAGGAAATTAAGTTCCCTTTTATAAAATCAAAGGGACTTTTACAATTCAAATTTATAAAGTCACTTTAATGAATAAGAAAATATCATGATTACACATAACAGAAGAATTAGAAAGGGGGAGAGAAAGGGGAGAAAATGAAGAGGAGAGAAGAATGATCCATAAGATGAAAGGAAGACTATTCCTTTGAATGACCTGATGAAGATGATGTCTTACCATCCTTCAACTCCTTGCTTGAATTTGATGAAATGGTACCTTGTGGTGAACTATGAATCTATTTTTATACCAACATGAAACCTCCTTGATGATTCACAAAACCTTGAACTTTGAGTGTTTAATGAAACACTGTGGTGAATGATTATCACCTTGGTTGACCGCAGGTTTTATGCTCACTGAGAATGGTCTTCACTCCTTGAAGAAGTCCTTGAGGATTTCAACAATCATCTGATGAAGTATCTGCTACATAGCCCCAATGTTGTACTCAGGAAAATTACCTTTTTTGAAGTATCATTTGAACATTGTTTCATATTTTTCTCCAGTGATGACCATAATTTAACTCCTGATATATGATGCTCGAACATCTCAGGTCATAAAATTAGTGTTGAGAAACATTGTTTCACAACTTCTCAATGTGATCTCGAGATGGACACGAGAACTATGATCACTTGATGATCCTCCTCGATACCTCCACTGGTTGATGAGCCACTTTTAATCATTGAATCTCCATGAACAAAATCATTTCAAATCACCCATATCTCTGAAGAAATGAAGATAAATTCATTTGTTTAGGTGAAAAATGCCCCACCTGACTTTGGACATTGATCAAGCCTTCACAGGACTTTTGAGTTTTGCACTTGGAATTTGTACATGACGATGCTATCCAACCCAATAGAGCAATGCTCTGTTTGAATGTGGAAAGGGAATCCCATGTGAAAAAAATCAGTGATATATCTATGGAGATGGTAGTAACTTTCTACACTCGGAACTGAAAACTGCTATTTTTGGAAACTAGGTCCCAGGAGCTGCTATTTTTGGCAGTGTTTTTTTTTGCCTTGTCTTTCACTGAGGGTTTCCTTCACATTCCAAACATTGCCATCACAGATTCCTTGGGGTTAATTAAAATCACTTTCCATTTTTGGAAAATTTTTTTTTTTCTTTTTTTGATTTTTTGATCCACGTGCCTCAGTTTTCTAGTTTATGTGATTTTCACTGGTCTTTCATCTGAAAGAGTTTTCCATTTTTGGAAACTTACTAAAAATGGAAAGTGTGAACCAGAGTGAACTTAATATTTTTAGAATCTGAACCTTTGGTCATTAAATTGATGAAAAATTAATGATTTTTTTAAGGTTTTTTCTCTTCGGTCTTTGTTCAAATTCTTGGCTCAATCTGCTTCATGGTTTGATGACAAATGATGAAAAGACACTCTAGGGAAGAAATTTTTTAAAGGATGCCATTAAAAAATCAAAACATATATGAGATTTATGTTTTTTTCTTCTCCAAGGCATTTAGATGAGGTAATATCTTCCCAAAATTTCACAGAGATTGGTTGCATAGTTTGGGAGATATGAAAATGTTTTCTTCATTTTGTCCCTAGGGAACAACTCTTGATTATGGATTTTGAGTTCCCCTGGAAATTTCTTTTTTCAATTGTATTAATTTTAATGGATGGATGAATGGATTATGTAAGGTGCTATGGAAGGTGTGGATGTAGCAACAATGGAGGAATGAAGGAAGAATTGTCGATTGGAGAAAACTTGTGCATGTGTGAAGAAAAATGAAGCAACAAGAAGCAACATGACAATTGGAAAAAATTATGATATTTTTAAGGTTGGGAATAATTGAAATTTTGTGCACCAAGTGAACCAAGGTATTTTTGCAATTTGTGTAAAAATTTTGCCCCATCCTGATTGGGCCACTTGGTGGAATCTTGATTGCATAGAGTGGGGGCTGGGAAATGAAGAGGGGGGCTGAAAAATAGCAGCTTTTTTTAACTTGGGTCACATTGGGGTGACTGAGGGCTTAAAAGGGATGGGGGAAATTTTATTGCACCATCTGAACCAAATATTTGGTGATACTTGGTGCAAAAAATGTGCCACTCTCCCATTGGCTGGATTTTCAACTGCAAAAATTGACTAACTCCTGAAGCGTTTACCTTGGGGAGTCGCTTGTCGGGACCATATCTTGAGCTTCCCAGGAGGAGTTTTTTGATGAAATTTTATATGATTCCTACTTGAAATGTTATGAATCCAATGGTTGGGTATCAACTCTTTATTCTAACATTTTATCCCTGAAAAATAGGATTTTTTTCTGACTCCAAGGTTGTGCATGAAAAAACTGGTTGTGGACATAATGCACCTAGGTTTTGTGAAGAATATGATATTACCATCCTCTAGGGATCTGAAATACCTTTCCAATGATATTTTTTTTGACTCCTAACTCCTTCTAGAGCTCCCATAATCACTTCCTGAAGCTCAGGGGTTTTTTTCACATTGTGCACTGCTTAAGCCTCCAAGACCCACTTTGGTTGAAACCGCTCCAAAACTTGTGAAACCTCCCAAAACCTTCCAAAAATGATTGAAAAATGTTCTAAAATATTTTGTATGCCTCCTTGATGAGTTTATGCCTTTTGATCTTCTTCAGGTGGTGTGCACTAGCTTTGAGAAGATCAGAAAATGACCTTTCCCAAGCTTGTCAAAAATCTTGTTTTGATGGATCTTGCCTTGAAGATCACTTGAAATGACTGGGTAACCATAAATAACCTATGGGAACATTGACATGACACTTGGAACTACTTCGATAGAGATGGGATAGGAGTGACATGGGGATTAGGGTGATATGAAGGAAGGCCTAAAATGACCTTTGCGAAAAACTTTTCAGGTAGGGTATGGTTATCATGCGCTTGAAAATTAGGAATTTTCTTATTGCACATTGATTATCATTCATGTATAGACCTACTTCTTTATTTGCGGCATAAATTTCCTTCAATTGTAATTTCCTCGTGACACCATGGGTGTCCCATGTTTACAATTGTATGCCTTCATATGAATATTTTATTTACTTTTGATCATGATTAGCTTATATTTCTACACTATTGTTTTTATTTCTATACATGTGTATTATTTATACTCTTGTTTGTAGTGTGTTTCATGTTGCTTTATCTATGTGCCATGGTATCCATTATGTGAAACCTCATTTGAAGTTATATGTTCCTAATCATGGCCACCATTCCATCCTTATATGTGATATAAAGAATATTATTAGACTTATCCAACATGAGTACACATATTTTCTTTTGATCTACAATATAAAATGATTTTATCACAAGTGACTCAAAAGATTAGGCATTCATCGAGATGTATTCTACATGTACATCCGATACATGTAGAATACAAGATATAGGACCATGTTTTCACAAGGTAAAAAATCCTTCGAAACAAGTACAAATAATAATAAGTGGCATAAGTAATTACTAGCCAAAATTGTACACTTTAGGAAAGATCGTAGTATGGTCTTGAACCTTTTAAATGTTCTCAGAAAGAGGGAATATTCTCAAAATTTCTAACATTTTCATATTCTTATAGATATTTTCAGAATTCTAATTCAATTTTAGACACAAATTACACAATATGAAGTATAATATAAAGTTCACGAGTTCTTCATTACTTATCATTTACACTACCCTGATAAATCTATAGGAACATGGTTTGGGGGCATGAGCCTTCTTATCATATACATTATTTCAGAATTTATATACTCAATCTATACTATACATCACATAGTTAGGACTTGGCACATCCATTCCTTTATTTTTTTGTGGTTTATTTATGAAATATGGCCTATATCTAACTATAGATGTGTGGTTCAAGGGGTTATGGAAGGTATTGAAGTGGATAAGTTATTTGTAGTCAATCGTTCCTCTCCTCTTTCAAATCTGTAGGGAAATATATCAAGGTTACTAAATTTTTTGATACATGGTCTTATTTGTAAAAAGGGTATTATGGTTCCTCTATCTATTCTATTTGGTGGTAGGTATTTATCCTTCAACATAATTGGGGATTAATCACCCATAATATTTTGGCATTTTAGTAGCAATTCTAAATCTTCAAAATACAACAAGAAGTAATATCCTCCCTCGATAGAATGAACATGAAAATTCATTCCATGTTTTTCATCTCATTTACTTTACTATGTGAAAGTTCAAGTTTACAAAAAATACAAACATTATATACATTTCGAATTATGGTTCAATTTTTATCATAAAAATTTAATAATTATATGTTGTAGGTTTTGCCATAGAGCGTGTTAACACTATTAGATTGGAAGATAAATATCAAGGGAACACAAAGTGTGTGTACATAATCATGCATGTCTATAATTTAAGCATGTGATTTTTAATTACACACTTAAATAGAGGGAAATATAGACACTCAAATTTTTTAACTTATCCTTTAGCAATGACAAGATTGGCTATGTTCCCTTGCTAAGACAAATGCTCACAATCTAAGTCCAATTAGTATATTTTCTTAGCTCTTTCTTGAATTTATTATTTCCCCACTCTTCTCTATTACAAAATTAGGAATTATAAATTAATAAAAATAATAAATCATCTCTATGAATCATTCCAAAACATTTGTTTTTGCATCAAAATATGCATATCCAAAACCATATAGTTTGGTTAATATAATATGTACAACCTTGGTTGAATTGTATGATCATTCCTTTTTTTATCTTATGAATTTGTTTTCAGTTTTAATATATTTAGTGAATTTTTTAATATTATCATGGTCCTCTTTATCATAATACTTCACTTATAGAAGGATATATATGCTATTCAACATCACATTATTATTCACCTACTGATTTCATAAGATTCTATTGCAAATATAATTCAAAAAACACTCAATGATCTATTAAGTCATATTCCAAAATTAGTTGCATAACACTTAGAAAATGATATATTTATTAGTAAAGATTCATGAAATCGATACATGTGTGAATCACTTAACTAGGTCAAAGTTTATAGATTTCTCTATTTTCAAGCACGAAAAGGTCCTACAGTCATGTTGTAGCAATAGAAAATCCATTCCAAGAATTGTCAAATTTCCTCAATGGATAAAAGGGTTTAGGTGTAATATATGAAGCACAATAGGTCACATTACTTGAATATATTGGGTACGCTATTTAATCTATACTTATTCCACTATATTTGTGTAATAGAGACATGAGGTAACTCATAGGGGGTTGTCTTATATCATAATGAAACTTACACATACACCTTGGATATCTACATGAGGATTTATTATACTTGAGGGAGTGTAGTGAAACACTTGGATTGGTGAAATAAGTGGCTTTATGTGCATCATGTGTTTTCATGTTTTGTAAATACAATTTAGTGTGAATGTTTGGTTATCCTAAGTGATCCCATTGTGGTAAGTCGTACTTATCATTAGTAATGTAAGTCAACAAAATTATTATGGTATTTTTGTTGTTGTATTTGTGTGTCAAAATTGTGGGTGCATAAATTTTTGTTTTCTGAATAATGGGCACTAACTTATATAGATTATTGACATATATAACTTCATGCTTAGGAGGAAACATATAGAATGAAATTACTCATTTAAACTTTAAATAATGGTATGATAAATAGATTGTTTTCAAAAAATAGTCTATAAATATGACTCTATAAATTTGAAATTATATGCACTAGAATAAATGATTAAGTGTGTCGTGTTTCGGTTCATAATTATATTCATGTCCTTGTGTAGTTCCTATATTGGCATTTTCTTAGGGGTATTTGGTGTTACTATGCCAAAGCATTAATGAAGCTGACATTATAATTATTCATGGTCTAATCCTACTAAGATATTAAATAAAATCCATCTCCTTTAAATTGTTAAACCCTTTAGATCATATTTAGTCCACTTTTGATGCATGAATTATTTGTGTATCCCCAAATTGCAAGTTCATTTTATATATGTTATTTTTAACATAAGATTTCGATTCAGAAAACTCCACTACCTGTACTTTGGTTTAAAGTAAAATTCCTCAATAGCTTGGGTAGAACTATTATGTTTTCAGAATTATTTTGTAGGGTTGTTTAAAACTTAACAATATTTGATATGATATTGAACATTGTACCAGAGCCTCTTCTCATTTATGGTAATTAAGCCTAATTTTTTTGAATGATTTTAGGGTTTTTCATATGTAATGGATAATAACATATCCCAGATGATAAGGAAAATAATTGTTGTGATAAATGACCTATCTTATCTTTGTTGGGTACTGAGAATAAGTGGTTACTAAAAACATGGGATGTATTGTGGAAAATAAATTAGATGCCAAAAGAAACAAGGAGTGTTTGATGAATATTATTTTATGGTTAAGCCATCTCCTAGGTGATTTGGTGATCCTATGGTTGATGTCAGACATCACCATCAAATCTTCATAAAATAAAAGACCACATGATAGTTATGAAAAGTGGAATATATTTAGGGAATTCCTATAATTCAATGATGAGCCACATATCTACTAGTTCATATACCAATTATGTTTAATAATAAACTCAAAGTCTTTTTATGACAATGAGACATAGGTCCAACCCATGATATATAAAGCTAAAATTTTTGCATAGAAAATGCAATGAAATCCATGATACCATGGGAGGATATCGTATAGATCCAAGTAACATTAAGGTCAGCCTGTCCTAAATTAGACAAGTATTTGACACACTTTCAATAATGATCCAAATAATCCTATCATCATTCTAAATCCTAAATTTTGGGAATAATGACATAAGAGGTTATTTACTTTGATGGAGTAACACTTGGGATTTGGTATCTACTTCCAATATTTAGGAATATAGAGTGGTCCAATTTGACGCAGCTGGTGTACAATTAAAAATAAAATAAGATGGTATATTATTGGAAAAATAATGACCGACTTGTAGAAAATTATTTTAGTCATATGAGTTAAGGTAAAACATTAAGAGTTTTACCATAATTCATTCAACATCTTCGTAAAATGAACTATTTATCGCTATTTCTCATATGGTTTCCTGAAAACATAGGATAGTAAGTCACACCAGATGGATTTTATAATGTGCCTCATTGCATGGTTCATTTTGTAATTCTAGAAAAATACATTTAGATCTGGTATAAGGATTAATAGTTATACCTTTATTATGTGTGCATATTAAAAGAATAATTTTACATTTTGAAATAGGATCCTTGAGATTTACAAAAAGATTTACACAATTTATTATAAATTTTAATTAAATCACATGGTGTTACTCTAACCCTACATTATACACTCAGTAAAATTAGATATAAACATCTTATTCTAGATCCCAAATTATTTGTGTTAATGGATTTTCAATAAAACCATATTTACCATTAAACATATTCATCATTCAAAAGGTCACATCAAAGATTGTTTTAGAGATGGTCAAAATGAAATCCCTACGGATTATATTTTTACTTATTAAAACCAATTGGATCTATTTTTAATTAAATAGCATAAAAAGGTTCCATTTTCACCTCCATCATTCAAAATATGCTCAATTTTTTCTCCACTCCTTCAACATGGAAGACTATAATTATCACTAAATCACTTTTAATAGAGTTCAATATTTGGAAGCCCACTATGTTTGAGATCCTTATTATGATGGGACACTCTATGTGTAAAGTTGTGTAATGGAATTTAGTCTATTTAAAATCATACAATATTATATGTATTTTTTGGTTCTACTTGTAAGTAGACTATTTTCAAGTTATCCCCATGGATCCATTTAAAATATTGACAAAACAGCATTCTTCCTTTATCATGGTACAAACGAAACATTATGGTATTGTCACAAAATTAGGCTAGGCCCCCATTTAATTTTTGTACTATCAATTTTGGTTTTAATAACTTTTTTGAAAAATAACAAAATATAATGATATTTTAATCAAAAATAATGGGCTATTCAAATATATTTTATTTTTATGATTATAAATAACTAAAGAATATCATTATCTTAGGGAAACATTGTGAATTATTCTATAAGATTAACAAAATATAATGCACATGTGATGAGGTCACACTCTAATGGTGACGAGAAGAGATTTTTCAAGTAATCAAAATTTAGAAGAGAGAAATCGAACTAATAGGAAGCTATAAATTCATGCATAGAATAAACAATTATACTAATTTCATTAGATTTAAAGAAGGGTTAGATATGGGAGTTTTATGTAACTATATGCCTGGAAAATCATTCCATATTATATATATAGGTATGTATGTATTAAATTTTATGGAATGTAACTCCTAGTGATAACTAAATAGCATAATATCAATGACACATTCTAAAAATACTTATCATATTTTGATATATATCTCCTATGACCTAAATCTCAAAAAGTGAGCATATCACTTGTGAATGTTAGAGGAAAGAAACACATGATGATGAGGAAAGTAATGCATAGCAAAATGCCCTTCTTAAAGCTGAATATAGATTTCATTGTTTTAGTGGCCATTTTAACTCTTTCAATTCAGTTTAGAGCAACTAATAATAAATTCCTTGCGTTAAATGGGTTTTGAAAGTGTACTTATAGTATCTTTAAGTTTAAACCAAATTATCTTTCTAACGCTATAAAAAAAATGAAGATTTACAAATTTCCAAATGAATTGGGTGGATGACTAAAGATCTCAACCCAAGAAGATATCATAAGTGAAGTAACTTGCTATGAAGGCATTATAATATGTATAATCAAATTGATTCGTAGTTTTCTGAAAATAATAAGTTTTGATGCCTCCATTAATCATTCCCATATAAACTTTCAAATTATCAATACACAATGTAACCTTTATCCTCTGATTTCAAAAGAAACTAGTTTGAACATTAAATGGATTTACCCAAACTGTGCAATAAATGATAGTTAGTCATTATATGAAATTTGAATACCAAACTCTTTTCTTAGAATCCAAATATTCTTGTAACACAAATAGAGTCTTTCCATTCACAAGATTGATATGTTCACTTATTTTTACATTTGGAAAACATTATCGAATCACATGATACTTTTTTGAATGATAAACTGATCTTTGACCCATAACTAAGCTAAAACATATAGCCCGAGGTATACTTCTTGATTGATATCAAGTACCCAATTAAGAAATGTAAATCTAAATAGATCAATTTTCATGACACTTCTAAGTAATGACCAACCATCATGTGTCTTCCATGAACATAGTGAAGGTAACCTCTTCACTATTTTTGTAGACACTAAATCATGCACTTTGGGTATATTTCTAGTCCTAATCACATACCACTATTCATATGATTCCTAAGCGAGAAAACTATACTAATTGACCACTTGTCTTTGGCCTCTTTTCTTTCTTTCTTTTTCCTTCTTGGTCTTACACACCTTCTTGCCTAGTCTGACTTTTGACACTTCATTTTTTCTGAGTCTGGACACCGCCCAGCCAGGATGCCAGGCCCAAGTGCCCCCATCCCCTCTAGGTGCCCCCAACCTCTTTATATCTTGCTTGCATCTTTTAGGTCCTTTCTAACTATTGGGAATCTTTATTTCTTACTGGTCAGCTTTTTAGGGTTTAATTACGAAATTCAACCAAGGGAATCGTATAAATACAAAGCTATGTGATCATAATAAAGGACCAAACACTAAGCATCTACTATCACCACCTAAGGTTGCATCCAAAGGCATTAAAGAGCATCAAAGCATCCATCTAGCATCCATTCAAGGGACAAGGGACTGTATTCTTCTGCATACACTTCATAGGAGGGGAAGTTCATTTTTCCATGCACACATCTATTTACATTTTCTACATCTAGCTATTGTTCACTATTAAGTGCAACTTACACAAGAGCCACCTAGGGCACAATTCTACACACACACACGTAGAACTACATGGAGTCTGAAATGTAGTGCAGTGCCCAGATCGTAAGTTCACTCAGTCGGGTGACCTCTAGGGTCAATCTGAATCCCTATTTACATATATTTTTAGGATTTGATGTGTTTTGGGGTTTTACAGGTGCTCTTTCTATTTGCATGTTTCAGGAAAATTCAGGAGATCAAGTAACATGAAGTACAAGTGATCAAAAGGTGACATCCAACGAACATCTTTTGTGACCCTATGAAACTAGTTTCATGAGGTTCTGAGTAGTCACCAGGCACCTAGAGGAGGTCCTTGGCAGTACCCCAGGCACCCTTGACCCTATCCTAGCACCCTAATCTCGACATTCCTGACATCTCTGCATTTTTTTGGGTCTGTTGCGACATCCTATTTTCCTGTTTCATCAGTTTCCACCTCTGTAAAACTTCATATTTATTACAAATCAGCTAAGTATCTTACCCTCTCTTTTGCACCTAGGGTTTCATATTTTTCTAGCTTACTTACTTATGTCAAATCTATACTTTATTGTCTATATCTATGTTGTTACATAATTAGAATTTAACATTTATTTATTTCAATACTTTTTAAATCATTTGGTGAACCTATGTCTCATTCGAACACTCTTAGGATCCTCATTTCATCATTTCTTTGCATTTTTCTTAGGATCTTCTCATCATGGATATTTCTATTCATGATTTCTTGCTATCCAATCCTGAGTGTCACTCTAAAATCATTACTCTTTTGGCTACTACTCGTATTCCTTCCACTACTCATCTAGACATTGTTTATCAGACATTCGTAGATGCATTTTCTCAACAAATTACTTTTCCATCTACTATAGCTAACAATATTTCTATGTATGAAAATGATCCTCCTCTATATATACGAGTCTGCATTAATAACTTGGGAGTCAAGCGCACTTTAGTCGATACTAGATCTAAGTTCAATCTTTATCCTTTATCATTCATTCAAACTATAGGCCTTCCCGTCTCTATTCTTAACCCAACATCTATCTCTATTCGAGAATACGATTCCACTACACATCCATGCATAGGAACTATTACCTTTCCACTCATAGTTGGGCAAAAGACTATTCCAATTTTATTTTTTGTCATTGATATCCCAGTTTCACATAATTTCTTACTTGGTAGGCCATGTCTTTAAAAAATGCAAGCAATATCTTCTACAATGCACCAATGTGTTAGATCCTTATATGAAGGCTTTGAATATGATGTTCCCACTGATACTACACCATTCCAATATTAGTAACCTAGACCCAACCACTAATGCATTACCTATTCCAAATTTTACTACTATATATCTTGTTACTGATCCATGACCCATGCACTATTCAAACAACTTGCCTCCACTTGAGGGAACCATTTGTACACTAGAAATTGTTCCACCCACTTTAGAAACCCCCCTTCTACTAATGCTATGGTACTTTATCGGGGGTCTTTCCATACATCGGATGTCATACCACCTTCAGTGTCTTCTCATGAGCAATCTACCTATGCACTTCCTCCCTTCACATGCAATCTCTTCATAAATAATCTTACTGGCATCATATTCCATTTGATCCCACTTGCTCTGACACTATTTGCACACATGATGGCTTGAACTCGGCTTGGGTTTACACTCGATGATATCTTACCATCCACTCATTCACCCCATCTATATCATGGATATGTTAGTATTACAACTGCCTATGGCCTCTATGTATTTCTATCTATCAGTATTTGTTGCACATGCGCTCCTCACACTTCTCCACTAACTCTTGGGAAATCTTGGCTTGATTATATTGGTGGCACATTAGATCCTAATCATATTAGTACATTTCATTCCCTATGCCTTTCCATCTGTTTTCTATTTGCAATGATTCATTTCTCAGGCTATTCAAAAAACCTACTCATTGGTATGCACATGGATGTCCATTACCACCTTTCACTAATGAGGAATATGTAATGGGCATGTATAATCTACGTCACAATGGATCTCTACGGGATCAACCACATACTATAGCCTACCAAGTCTCAGATGCATCACCATTCGGTTTTGACCATGAAAATGAAAATCTCTTAGATGATGTTACTTGATCATGCTTATCAGCATACACTTGGGGAGCATCATGCTTATTCTCCCCCACTCTAGTATTATCAGTTTTCGTGCATTTATACTTGTTTACTCTATACTTCACATCTAGTGTTTCACATGTGTCTTGCACATCTTGATACATTGGTATCATCATTACCCGATGACACACACTATGCTACAGTTCACACTTGAATGTTGATGGCTCACTACAATCATGAATCTCACATCATCACACTACACATTTCACACTCCATGCATTTACAACACTTCTTTCTCGCATACATTCAACATTACTCACTACCCTATGACACACTCTAGTTCCACAGTCCACACTCGAGTTTTGAGGGTCTGAATATGAAGTGAATATCACCACACTCACTCACTCTCTTTTCTCTACGCTTTATCAATCACATATTTCTAGGGCACACATCCAAACCATTTCCCAATGACACACTCTTGTTATATGGTTCATTCTCGAATACTAAGGGGTTTTGTATAAATGAAACTCATAAAATGCATACTCATTCCAATCCACTCGGGGGGCACATGGATCCTATTACATTCATAACATAGTACATATCTTGGTTATCTCCTACACACTTGACTCCATTATGCAACACTATAGGTAGACGTTTCATTGAGCTTATGTTAGGTAGATAGCTCCAAATAGGATGGATCCAATTGATAGAAGTTGTGTACAAGTGATTCACGGTTTATCTCATGACCTTTGTACTACCGCCAAAAAAATATCTCAGACAATTTACAACATATCCATTACATGTGGCTTCTTTGGGGAGGGACAAATTTCAAATTCAAATCTTACCAATCCCGCAGTAGGCTCCTAGGTGAAAATAACTCAAATTAAATGTGACAGGAGCTACAACAGTGTTGTTCTCTCCATATTTTCAATCAAGGGAAACATTGACCTGAAAACAAGATGGCGTGTACCCTAGCTGTCAAAATTTCCATGTTATACCTTTCCCAACACCCCCATGACCAATGCTAACAGCTAGTTACTTTCAGGAGATTACTAGTTGACCTCCAATCAGTTTATATATGGAAGCATATAGGACATGTAGTTCCCCTTTTGGTGATAACAATTAGGAATTAATGCAAAATGAATTGGTCCACAAGACCCAATGGATCTATGGGACCACTATTTCTTACAGCATGCCTTCAACCATGCTTAGATGATGCAAAAATTATGGGGTGAGTTGTTTCTTTAAAACCAAGTTGTTCCTTCATACTATTAATTTCAAGAGACTCAATTGCTCCCCCAATGGAGGTCTATTCTCGTCTCTTTAAAAAGCTCCCAGGAACATGAATCTTAGGAAGATTCTTAGGAATGTTTCTGTGGTACCTAAGAGCCAAATATCCTTGTAGGCTAGGCATTCTGAGGACGAATGCTTCTCTATTTCGTAAAAGTACTCTCATGGTGGAGGAAAAACATAGCCTCTACTGGCATCTATGAAATGAGGTGTCACCCATCCACCTAATCTCATCATTGGAAGCCTATGGGAACTTCGTTCCCTGTCATGGTAGCTAAAATGAGAATCTTCTCCCAGCGATTATGCATTTTTAGCCCCAAAAGTCATGTTTTTTCGTGACATCCACATATCGAGTTGAATTCTGGGAAGAATGGTATTTTTGTTTCCTACTTGTAATTCAAAATAAATCCGCTTGTATACCCTCTAATTTTTTATCGACAGCTTTTACTTTTTTGTTAAGGTTTGAACATTCATTTTGTCAATATCCCGTCTACTCAACCATTTGATGTTTTGTTTCATCCACGTGTTCTTTCTCCTATCTAACTTTGTTTCTCTTTTTTCCTTAGGCCACCTGCCAATCTCCATGTTTTTTTTCAAGTAGCATAATAACTTGATCATATTAGTCATTTAATGGGAAAGGACATGTTTCTCCAAGGAGTTTTTCGTAGGGAACTAAAGCTTTGATTTTGAAGTTTATAATTAAGCGCTTCTGGATCCATTCTTTTCCCATTATTTCAAACTTGAGGTGTTACTACTTCATATCTCACACCCATATAGTACCACTGGGGTGACAAGTAAATTAAATAAGAGCTTGGTGGTCTTCCAATCCCAAAATTCTTCATTCTTACATCAATTTTATAGCTCATATAGAGCTTTCCATCCACCTCCAAGTTCTCTTCCAATTCGTCACTTAGTCCTCTCCACACATTGTTTCAACAATGTGGCCTATGTAATTTTTGACTTGGGATCAAAGGTCATTGCAACCTACTTGAAACTAGGGAATCATCAACACATGTTCATATGTACCCCTTAGAAACAACAATTCTCATTAGTTTCTTGAAACTTCAATGAATAGTAACAAGAGTGAGGAATGGCATGTTACATTGGACTAAGAAGAATGAGGGACATTGTATGACTTCTTTAGCTTACCAAAATATACATCTCGAGGCATAACCATTGCATATAAGGTGCTCTAAATCTTCTATACATGGTCAAAAATTAAAGATTTTCTTTGTTTCCTTATAATACACCAAAATACCCTGATTGCTAATGGACTACAATCCCAGTGATGGCGTGGTCCCTTTTAATGTGCTAATTGTTACATGATCTCTGAGTCTAATGGCCTTCTCTTCTTTCGCAGTCCTCCTACCCATTATCCTTGGTCCACAAAAATATTCCCTACAACGTATGATCACATTCCCTAGCTTTGGAGGAGATACATTTCATATGGTCCCAGCCTATGCATGACCTTGAATCAATTCAACTATTCTACTTAATGGTCCTAAGTTTTAATTGTTGGCAAATATGGAATGAACACAAAAAAAAAACATTTGAAGACACCTCTAGGACCCCCCATTCTTTGGCCAGCTTCTAACCAAAATAAAACAAACAAGTCTTGTTGTCTCCCCCATGCCCGCCCGAATTTGTCTATACTTGAGAATTATTATCATGCAATGGTCCCATAGTTTTATGAAACTCAAATGGTTGACTACGATTTTGCATTATGAACACTTAGGCATTGACAACAACTTTGTTGGAGATTGATCACTCATGCAAGGACTCTTCCTTAACAGATGCAAATCGCTATAGCCACATTCATATTGAAGGGGACTCTGCGATCATCATTAAAATGGTCTGGGAACATAATGAACACAATATACATTTCCCACACTAGTCACACACAATATCAAGTGCATGGATGCTTTGTAATATCAACTCAACGAGGAACACAATCATGGGATTCAAAGCTGTCCACATTCCATCATATTAGATTAGGATCCATTTCACTTATAGATCATCGAGAAAGCATGTGAAAACTCAAGTTAATGATACATTGGAGCTCCAACTCTACACCAATGTCACTATTCCCTACATGCATCATCGTGTTGTATAACCTAACGAACGCTCAAGGAATAAGGGCCCCTTAAATGAAGCCCACACAAGACAAATGATCATACTCTCCACATGAAAACATAAGGACAATCTATGCCATTATTTTTGTTCCCTCTCTATATACAAAATCCATCACTCCCACAGGCACATTTTTTTGTCAAACTTTATCATCCTTTTCATACTAAACCATATCCACTCACCCATGCATTTTTACCCATCCACACAAAATCCAACACCAACCCCTTTTTTACTCAACCCACCCATACATCATAGATGTGACACCATTTATTCATGTGACCCCACTTTTAATGAGATATCTTGCAAAAGCCAAAAAATATTTTTAGTCGCCTTATCTCATACCATTTTCCATCACATCCCCTTTTTGACCCATGTCCACTGACCCATCCACGCAAAATCCAACACCAACCCCTTTTTTACTCTACTTAACCCACCCATATATCATAGATGTGACAACATTTATTCGTGTGACCCCACTTTTGACCAGATATCTTGTAAAAGTGAAAAAATACTTTGTCCCCTTATCTCACCCTGTTATAGTGTCAAAATTTCAATATGATCATACCTTTCCAAGACACCCCCTAGGTCATTTTATTCCCTATATCAGTCCTATCCTGTCCTTCTAAATTGGTCCACAAGTGAGTGTCATCCATCCCCCTAGGTGATTTAGGAAAAATAAAATCATTCAAGTGCCTTTGGAGCAATGGTTCTCAAGGCAAGTTTTCAAGAAAGCTTAGAAAGGGATTTCATCAACCTTTTTAAGCCATGTGCACTATCATCAAAGCAGTAAAAAAGACTCATATTCATCATGGAGGTGTATTAAGAGCTAAAAACATCAAGGAACATATTTTGGAATATTTTGGGAAGTTTCAGAGGTTTAGGAGCCAATTCACTGAAAGCGGGTTTTTGAGGCCGAAGGAGCTTACACTGTAAAAGAGTACCTGAGATTCAAGAAGTGATTTTGGGAGCTCCAAAATGAGTTTTGAGCACAAAAAGTTATCATTGGAAATAATTTTCAACCCTCTACATGGTGGAAAAAATAGATCAACTTCAAACCACATGCATTTTTCCAGGCAATTCATTCTTTCCATGCACAATACGGGACGATCCTGAGAAAAAATGATATTTTTTAGGGTGTTTAAGTCAAGAATAAAGTCATGGGACCCCTCCCATTCTTCTCAAAATGTATTTTTCATGAAAATCATATAAATAAGCACCCAAAAATTCATTCGGGAGCTCAAGTTATGACCTTTTCAAGTCGCCTCTCAAGGTACGCTCTTCGGTACTTAGTCAAATTTACCAAAGGGACATGTGGCAACCAGGCTGAGGCACATTTTTTATGTCCCATTGCACCTTACCAAAGGTTAAAATGGTGCAAAAAAGTGCACCCTCCCCCCTTTATGCCTTTGGTCACTCATATGACCCTGACGACTCATATTTTAAGCACCTTTGACCAATTTGACTTGCTCCTCCACCAACCCCTGCATGCTGCGCCACTTGTCAAGCTGTGAGGGCTGAGGCACATTTTTTGCACCTTTTCACCAAAAAAAAGGGAAAATGGGTGACAAAAAAATTCACCCCACCCCATTTTGCTTCATTTTCCTCATGCGACCAAATGGCCCCCAGGTGCTTTATTTCTAAATCAACTGAACGCATGTGTGACCATTGTCATTAAGGGAAAGGCATTTTTTCCCCATTGCTTCACCTTACCAAAGGGACAATGAGGTGATCAAAATGCTGCCCCCACCCTCTCCCTTCATGCTTCTCAAGGCTTCTATAGAACACTTAGCCATTTTTTCTTCATCTCCCCCCACAGTAAGTCTCCAATTTGTCAGAATCTTGGAAATCTAGCAATCCTTAAACAATATTCTTCATGATTTTCCATGATTTTCAAAGAATAAAAATTTGAAGAAAAAACCAGATTTACGCAAGAAAAAAAAAAAAAACTCTCTGCGCCAGAAAACCTCGAATCCAGTGAAGAGGATTTGATTCATATCTACAAACCGGTGTGCATGATCAACATGTCATTTTTTGACAATCTTCTAGTTTTTCAGAGGCCATGAATATCCTAAGAAGAAATTTCTTGCATGCACACTCACATTTTTTTTTTGCAGTGAAGAAACCCTAGTTTCCTGCAACAAAAAAATTTGAAAATTAAAATATCTCCATTTCAGACACCGGTTAGACTTGAAATTCAGAAGTGCATGAAGAGAAAAAAAACCATATCAAAAAGTTTAGTTTCCATAAAACCCGAAAAACCCACTTTTCAAAAATAGTGAGCCTTCCTACTATGCACTTGCTATTTTTGTAAAATCATCATCTAAGGGTAATTTTCGGAAAAAACAGTGTGCACCAAGGAGGTGACCTAAAATATCAAGAAACGTGGTTAGGGGTCCGAAAGGGGTAAATTTATCACTTACTAAAAATAGTAAGTTTCCCATTTCCAAGAACAATATTTTTAGTAAGTCAAGTCATGGGCATTTTAAGTGGAAGACAAGTGTGAACAGGGGTTATCTGGAAGAAAGAGTGGTTTTTCACTGATGAAAAGGGATGGAAATTTTCACTTACTAAAAATAGTAATTCCCCCCTTTTCAGGTGTAGAATAGTGCCATGTCAAAGATGAGTCTATCAAGCAATTGCAAGTGCCAAATCAGTTTAGAATTTCAGTCATCAGTGTGAAACTCAAGTTGATAGGATCATCATGGTTACAATGCTGGAGTAATTATTCCAGTTTCTCATCCAAATGTGTAACCAAAAGAACGATGGAAATGAGACACTTCATGTGCTTCAAAATGCATCATCTCAGGAGCAATCATTTGTCATTCAGAACAGGGCATGTTGTAAGGTCATGGCAGATTGGTTTCAAGCTTCAATCTCTTCAGAGGGGATCTTCATGAGCAATGCCCATGATCATCAAAGGTAATATTTCAACAGTGTTTCTAAACTCGGTTAATGGTGTCTATGTATCATACAAAGGGGTAGATCATGATCATTTGGCAAGGTGAAAAGTTCATTGTTTCAAAGTTTCAAAAGGCAAAGAATTCAAGGAAAAGGTGCCCATTCCAGAGGATTCTCATCTGGGTGTTTAATTTCATCAAAGTTCTTCAATGAGGAAAGTTGCTTCATCAGAAATATCATCCCCTTCATTCTTTTCTCTCTTTCCCCTCTTTCTTCTCTCTCCTTTCTAATTCTTCATTGGGATTCATCATTGTATTTCATCCTATTCACTTAAGTGACCTATTTTAAAATTGTAAAAGTATTTTCTCAAAATTATAAGAGAAATACTTAATTTATGAAAAATGAAAAGGTCACAAGTGGAATATGGAACATGAAGAGTCATGTGAGGGAGGTGAGAGGTCAATTCACATTGCTATAAATTGGGATGGCTTCTCCATTCCAAAGGATCCTAGATTTTGAAAACTTCCACTTTGTAGCAATTGTGGATTGTAGTTGTTGAACTTTGTGTCAATGCACATGAAATAAGAGCTACATTTCTTCTATTTCCCCTTTCTCATATTTCCTCTTTTCCTCTTATATGCACTTTGTAAGCATGGTGATTAAAGAGAGACTTTGTATCTTTTCTTGATGAATGAGACTCAAAGAAATTTGTGTCTATGTGGTTTTTGTTTGTATCACTAACTGCTTCATTGTTGCTTTCTTCTATATTGAATGTTGAACTACTCTGGTTACTGGGTGTTAACTCTGCAATTTTCCTAATCACAGAAGTAACTCCCTTCATAATTTCCCTCCTCCCTAACTCGTTGTAATTTCCTCCCTTATACCCCCATACAAGCATTTTTCCACAGGTTCAGTGGAGTGTCCCTGTGTGATCCCTGACCTATTTGGCCAACCAACAACATTTAGTTTAGGTTTAGATTAGTCACATTCAATAATGGGAGATGTACCATTCAATGCAGAGTGTAACATAGCCCTGTGAACGTTGGTGGAGACACCTAATTTTCCATATCAATTTTTTTTCTCACCAATAGTTTTTGGTGACTCCACTGGGGAGAGATTTTCCCAAGTGCACCCAAAAAAGATCTCTTCCAAAAAATATAATATATATATATTCAAATATTAAAAAAAAACACAAGATTTCAAAGTGAAATCATATTTTGAAGGCGACTCCATCAAGGAATGAATCCCTATCACATTCATTTTCCGCATCACAATGAAGAAATTTCCATAGATTGGAGTGAAGTACCAATGAGTGATAGTGAAGAAGAATAAGAAGAAGATGGTGGCCAAGAAATGAAGATTGTTGATCAAGCCATGGTTCTGGACTAGTTCTCGCAAGGAAGGAGAATTCAAAAATACTAAAAAGGTCTCCTACTTCAAACAATAATCTACAGTTAGACAGAGGAAAGAAAAAATAACCCACTAACAAAGAAGAAGATAAGAAATGGTAAAGTCACGAAGAAGATACAAGATGTTGTGTGAAGCCCAAGAAGAACAAGAATCTGAAATGTAATACTCTCAATCTTGCACAACTAAATGAAAATATTGGAGCCATGTCTTTCATCACCCTCCCTTGGGATGATTTCCTTGCATATAGAAATGATGAAATGGTAGCCTTAAAAATTGAGTATATGGAAAGAATCATAAGCACTATGCAAGGAAATTATAGTCCCCAAATCTACCTCAAAATTCTAAAATATGTTGAAGCTTTGCAAGAGATGTACAAAAAACTTGAAATATCCCTAGCAAAGAGAAAGAAGAGGATATTTTTCCCATGGAGGAAGATCTTGAGGATCATTCGTACTACAGGGTATTCATCCCTAAAAGGTTCTTGAATGCTACTGAAGAAAATCCCTTCCTTGAGCCTTCTGATGAAGATCAAATCAGCACTATGGAAGATGATGTAAGATCCACTGAAGAAGACTTTTGTAACCTCACACAATTCACTATAAAATTAAGAACATTTCCTTTCTTCTTCCGATCTCTAGATGACTTCTTTGCATATAGTGATGAAGAAATGGGCATTTTGAAAAGAGAATATGTGGAAAGGCTTCATAACATAATAGAAGGAAATTATGACCCTGAAGCCTATCATGAAATTTGGAGGTATGCTTTAGCTTTATGCAAATAAGGTATGAAAGCCTTGAATCACTTCGTGTTGTTAACAATGAAGAAACTCAATAAGATCATGATGATTGTCCATACTATGTAGTGTTCATCCCTAGAAGATTCCTGGATGCTTCTGAGGAATGTATTCTCCTTGAACCCTCTATTGAAAATAAAAGAAACACCTTTGAAGATGATGAAAAGGACATGGAGGTGGAACCACCATTCATCAATTCTTTCTGGCTCAAGGCACAACCCATTGGAAGAGCAATAGACTCAAGAGAGGAAGATTCTTGTTGCATGAAAGATGATTCAATGCTTTCTGAAGACTCCACCAATGATGAAGAAGTACAAGATTATCAGTTCAAAGTAAGCATGAATAATCTCCTTTCAAATTTTGATCTTTCGATTAATGATGAAATGGAGATATGTGAAGAAGTGAAAGAAATCCACTCGACATCATGGACCAAAGATGATGAATTCAAGATTGTCATGGATGATTTTCCCTCCTATTTTGATTCTTCAAGTGATGTAGAAATGTTGAATGAAGAAATGGAGACAATATAAGAATAAAATTGTCTTCCCAATTCAATCATGGATGATAGAATGGAAGAATCCCACTTCCTTTTCAAAGCCGAGGAGAATGAATAGTTTGAACATAACTTCTTCTCACTCAAGGAGAAGAATCATCATCACGGTGAAAACCGAGTCTTTTATCTTTCATATGAGCAAGAATATTCAATAATGAATGATCAAGATGGAATTGAAATTCCTTCCCATACTACTACCCCAACATGGTCTTATGTTTCCCATCAAGAGGATGATATGGATTTTGAGCTTGAAGGAGTACCTTCCCACAAAGCATGGACCTCTTCTCCTTGTCATAAGGTGTCATGAATCAAGTATGCCCATGCCTACAAGAAAGTGAATCTTGGGCAACATAAAGCATGGAAGAAGTGAATGAGGATGTCTCAAATGAATCATGGGTGCATATGGATTAGTTTTTCAACCATATCTTCGAGGTACAAATGTAGATATTCATCTCAATAAGAATGAAGATGATACTATGGTGAAATATGGAAGAGCTATCTGTGCAAGACATTTTGAAGATTGTGAAAGACACTGAAGATCCTCAACTCAGTATTAAACTTATGACTCAAGCTATGGAATGCAAGATAGGTATGAATCAATTTTTTCTTCTCATTTTGATACACTCGATGTTTTATACCGATGCAAAAGCAGTAGTTGGATGAGTCTTGATGACTTCCCCAATACATTGGTTGGTGAGAATGCAGATGTGAAAGCATGTATTCTTCTTTCACATTGTGTGAAGAAGTTTGTGAGTGTAAAATAAGGAAGGTTCTTGAACCTCCTTCGAATATCCCCAATCTTGAAGATGACATCTCTATCATGGAGGAAGATAGCAAGGAAAACGTTGAGTTGATTTTCATTAAAGAGAGTTGTTTAGAACAAAGTGAAAGTGTGCATGATTCTTATGAAAATATTGAAAATCATATTTCTCTCATCAGTCTGATACAAAAGAGGATCAACAATGAGATAAACATGATAAAGTATCAGAAAAATAGGATCTAAATCCAAATATTACAATAATCCAGACAGTAGTCCAAAAAAGAAACTACTAAGAAAAAGCAAGACATGGATAAAACTACAAAGAAACATACATAAAAACAACATACTATCAACAACAAAATAGAAACTTGTTCGCAACCAGCTTGCTCTGAAGAAGTTATTTCTTCAAAGCCTATCAATTCTTGATTTAACCATCTGCAAAGAGGTAAATAATTCCAGAGTGGTGACATGCGTGGGGTCATTTGCATCCAGCTGTGAGATGATCTGGCTCCTTTCATTTCCTGTGCCCCAAATGTCCTCAGAGACTCCACTAAGCATAGTAATGCTTCTGACCTGTTGTTCAAGAAAATCACATATATCCTTGAAAATGGACATATTGTGATCATGTCTATCCTTAGATTTCCCAAGTCTATTGTCCAAGGAATTCAATTTCTTGTAAATTTCATTTTTCTGACCTGCCCCAATATCAACATCCTCATTCAGCTTTCTTTTCCCCTTTTTCTTAGTTAGCTGATGCATTTATTTTTTGATATTTTCCACCTCTTTTTGCAATGTTTCCATTATGTGTAGTATATTCTCCTTTTCTTGTTGAGTAACATTGTCTTGTCCTGCATTACTGATATGTAATAGATTGTGGGAAATTTCAATATCCTTGATACTCCTAAGGACCTAGCCGGAGGAAGAGGGGATCACTTTGGAGAATGAAGGGTTTTTTTGTCTTGACATTTATATGGCTGGAAATGGTGATTGGGTTAACAATGGGAATATGGTGAATGGGAATGGGCGGGGTGATGGGGGTAATGGGAATGTCGGGGTATTTGGCAAGAAAATGTTTTTGAAGGAGGAAGATAAGCCCTGATGGAGGGGAATGGCCTTGGTGTGTTTTTGAAAGTCAAGAATGGATCGCTCCATTGAATTCAAAAGATAGTGTGGGAAGTATACAAAAATATTTCTCCTAAAATGATTTATAAAAATCAAGTGTTTTGTGGGGACAAAGATGTACCGACCTTCAAGAGAAATAAATCAAACCATCATTTTGGTAATTTCATCAAAGGGTTCTGAATGGAACTTACCTTAATGCCATCTGTTACAAAGAGGAGCTCCTCCCCTATTTCAACAAACTTCTTTGCTTCTATATTTTTGTCCACCCTTTTGCTGAAAAACCTGGTTCCATCCAATGCTAGACCCGTGACCTCAGCAATAAGCTCCTCATTCACCAACACTTTTTTCCCACCATACTTTACCTTCCACTCTTTCCAATCTGTAGAAAAATGCACTGAGATGTTCTGGTCATGGCCTTGGATTTTCTCAATAAAATTGTGACTCCCCCAATCTGAAGATAATTCCACATCTCAATGTTATCTTTCCATGCAGGATCACAGTTGGGTTCTTTCTGACATGGACCTCCCCCCATTTTCCTTCCTCTGCGATTATCACACTTGAAACCACCTGTAAATAAATTGTTTTTACCTTTCCTAAACTAGTTTTTAACCATCCATTTGAAAATTCATGGAGCATGTGAATTTAGATGATTATAAATATAGGTACTCCTCTCACATGTGCTAACTTTCATTTCCAATAAATCCCATGAAATCCCATTAGTGATTCTACATGAGATGTAAATGCTCATATTTATCTTTGGTAATATATTTGTGTACTTCAATAGGGGTGTTATTCTCATTATTCCAAGTGATGAAGTTATTACTGGTACCATAATTAGCTAAGGTGTATGTCACCTTGTTTCCCTCTCTATATGTGTGGCCAATTTTAATATTATTGAAGGTATGACAGATATTAATAGATTCCTGAATGAAATCCTTAATTGTCCAACTTGGAGGATGTATCTGATTTAGATGATTTATTACATTTAAGGAATCTCCTTCAATAATAATGTTCTGTATGTTGTAATATTTAGAAAGTCTTAGGCCCCATAAATCTGATAAAGCTTTAGCATAGTGATTGGTTTGATTCCCCATTCTACCAACATAAACAACAACTAAACAACCTTGGTGATCCCAAATTATTCCTCCACCAGTAGCTGCAACTGGGTTTCCCTTAGAGTCTCCATCAAAATTGAGTTTATACCAAGAATTAGGAGGGGGGATCCAATGTATTGAAGACCTGTCAATGGTTGGAGTTCTCTGTTTCTGAACATTTTCAATGTCAATCTTCCAATTTGAAAGTATAATCTCTTCATCTTTAGGAAATTTCTTGTTCTTGGGTGGTTTAAATCTTTCTAAATTTTCTTTAACTGCATTACCAATTTTATTAAAGCTTGTCTTGCATGTCTACATGCTATTTTTGAATATTATATTATTTTTGTCTTTCCAAATTCTCCATATTATATGGGGCATAACCAGTTTCCATAATCTCCTAACAATACAATGATTGTATGGGGGGTTCCATTGTATCCAAGTTTGAGGAAATTCCTTTGGCACTGTCCAACAAACATTGAACTTTGAGAAAGCATAACTCCAGATCTTTGAAGCAAACTCACAATGTAATAGAAGATTCTTGATGTCCTCAGCCTCTTTTTTACATAGGAAACACATGTTTGGCATTATAAATCCTCTCTTGATTAAGTTGTCATTTGTGAGAATTATTCCTCTGAGAACAAGCCAAAAAAAGAAATTTACTTTGGGAGTTAGTTCAGGCATCCAAATCCTGCTCCATTTGAAATCACAATGAATATTTTCAAAAAAGGAATTGTATCCTGATTTGACAGTGTATTCTCCATCACATGAGTTATTCCAAACAAGCTCATCCTTGACATCAATTTGATTCAGTGGGATGTTATCCAACTGCTCTTGAAGTGAGGAAATTATGGAATTTAGTTCATTCATCTCCACCTTAAGTTGCTTCCATATTTTTCTGTTTCCCTCCATTTCAATGTAGTCTTTGACTTTAGTTCCATACTTTTGGGCTAAAATATCTTTGACAGAGCCAAATTTATCATTTAAACTGAAGCTAGTCCAGTTATCACTCCAAAATTGAATATCCCTTGTCATTTTCCACTTTCCAGTTACATCTTTATTTGATGAAATTCCTTGTTTGAATCAAATTATTCCAAAAAATAGAACCTTGAGGTAACTGATCATCATAAAGGAAAGAAGTCACTTTTTGTTGAGCTAGATATTTGGCCTTAATTAAATCAATCCAAGGTTTCTCCTCAGTAAGCATTCTCCAACCCATTTTTGCAATTAAAGCCATATTCATTTTTCTGATATCCTTTATGCCTAGCCCACCTATTCTTTTAGGTGTACATACTTGATCCCATGTCACCAAGTGATATCTGAATATTTCCTCCATTCCCTAGCCACAAAAATGCTTCTGTATCAAGTTTCAATTTTGTCAATAAAAGCAATGAATGCTGTAAAGAGACATAATGTAAATAGGTAAAATATTTTTGGATCTTTTCTAGCATCATGTATTCACTGCGCTTGATCCACAGTTTTATGGTTTTCAAGTTTTAGCCATGTGTTTTCTTGTGTTATTGCAAGGGAAACATTCAGTTTAAAACAGGACAACCATAACCTAGTGTCAAAAATTATCTATTCTTATACATTTCCAGACACCCCCCAAGACCAACCCATTTCCCATAGTGTCAAGTCCTACTCTATGTCCTTCCAATGGTTCCTATGTGTGAATGTCATCCTTACCTTGTAGGTGATTTAGGAATAATCAAATATCATTCAAGTACCTTATGAAGCAGTATCTCTAAAAGTACGATTTTCAGGAAAGGTTATGGGAGGACTATCATCAACTTTTCTAAGCCAAGATTGCATAACCATCATCAGAGTTGTGGATCAAAGTAATAGATTAATCATGGAGGTGTATCTAAGGATCTAGGAAACATTTTGCAACATATTTAGGAAGATTCTAGGAAGTTTTGGAGGTTTAGGAACCAATTCACTGAAAGCAGGTTTTTGAGGCCGAAGGAGCTTGCACCGTAAAAAGTACATGATCTTCAAGGAGTGATTATGGGAGCTATGGAATTAGTTAAGATCTAAAAATATATATAATTTTAAATTAATTTCAGTCCCCTACATGGAAGTAGTATGCATTTTTAGGATAACTCATTCTTCCCATGCACAATGGGTGATCCAGAGAAAAAAGGATATTTTTTAGGGTGTTTCAATCATAATAGATCCATGTAACCCACACCGTTATTATCAAAATGTATGTTTCCATAATGTAAGGGATTTTTGCATTCGAATCCCCCACAACCTTCGTATGTTGCCATATTTTTTCTAGATATTCCTCCAAAATATTTTGCATCATTCAACAATATTATTCATGCTCCATGATCTGAAAGAATAAAAATGCAAGAAAAAACCATATTTACAAAGAACAAAAATAAAATCTCTCGCCATAAAAACCTCAAAGTCCATGACGAGGATTTATTCATATCTCACAAACTGGAAAACGGATCAATGTGTTGTTTTTTGCAATCAGTCTAGTTTCCTCAGGTTCCTTGAGTCTACCAAATAAATACCTCGCATGCATGCCACAATTTTTTTGTAGCAAAGAAACCCTAGGTTTCCCAAGGCAAAAAATTCATAAATTTAAAATCTCTCAATCTAGGAACTGGTTTGACGTGGAATTCTGAAGGTGCACTTTAGAACAAAAAACCATATCAGAAAAGTTTGTTTCATTGCAAACCGAGGCCCAGAAATCCACTTTCCAAAAATAGTAATCCTTCCTACATGGGCACTTGCTATTTTTTTGGTAAGTCACCATCAAGGGAATTTTTGACAAAAGCAATGTGCACCAAGGACACCTAGAAAGATCAGAGCAAATGGATCAGCAGTCGGAAAGGGGTAAATTTGTCACTTACTAAAAATAATAAACCCCCCTTTTCCAAGTGTAATAAAGTGTACTTGGAAGCCAGGAAATTCAAGTTCACATGGATTTTCATGGTGAACATTTTCTGAACATTTGATTCAAAGGTCTGATATTTTTTCATGTTGCAGCAATGAACATTATTCAATTTGGTCAATGGCGTATTCAAAAAGTAGTTTTGGCATTCCCAACCTTCTCGTATTAGGAACATGTTAGTGTCATATAGGATCATCCCAATAGTTTCCCATTATGCCATCTAGCTTGAATCCACATCATAAGATTTCAACAGTGTCTTTGGACACTCCACCTTAAATGATCCATTGAATTGTCTATGTATCATGTGCTAAGGTGGAGTTTGCAATCATGCATCGTCATCAACCATATCCATAGTTTGCTTCATTGGAATTCTCCAATAACGATAATAGATATTATCAAAGGGTCATGTCAGGATTGGTTTTAAACTTCAACCTCTTCAGAATAGGATCTTTGTGAGTGACATCTTCTGCAGTCATTGTTGAAGTATCTCCCACTTTTCAATAGTTTTTCTAAACACTCGGTTAATGGTGTCTATGTATCATATGCAAAGGGGTAAATCATGATCATTTAGAAACAAGGTGTATCAAATTCATTGTTTCTCAAGAGTTTCAAAAGGCAAGGAATTCAAGGAAAAGGTGCTCATTCCAGAGGATTCTCATCAGGGTGTTTAGGCATATGGAAGGTTCTTTAACAAGGAAACTACTTCATCAGAAATATCAAATTCCCTTCTCATTTTCTTTCTCTGGCCCCTTGATCCTTTATCTCTGCTTTCTAATTCATCATTGGGCTTCATCATTGTATTTTCTTCCTATTCACTTACGTGACCTATTTCTAAAAATTGTATTGTGACATTTTCTCAAAATTATAAGAGAAATACTTAAATGAAAGAATGAAAAGTCACATCAGTGGAATATGGAACATGAAGATGTTCCATGTGAGGGAGGTGAGGGGGTTTAATTCAAATTTCTATAAATTGGGATGGATTGCTCCATTCCAAAGGATTGGTAATTTTTTGAATATTTGGCCAATGCTACTAGTTTCTAATTATGGATTGTATATGTTGAATCTTTGTGTCAATGCACGTGAAATGAAAGCTACATTTAGCTTATATTATCACTCCTTCTCATGTTTAGACAAATTTCCCTCTTATATGCAGCTTTGTATGCATGGTCATTAAATAGAGAAATTGTATCCTTTGATGAATAAGCCTCAGAAAACTTTTCATGTCTATGCATTTTTTTTGTCTCACTGGTTCATTATTGCTTTCTTCTATATTGAATGTTGAACTACTCTAATTACTGGTTATCCGAACTCTACCAATTGTCCTACTCAACGGCAGTAAACCCCTTTCCAAATTTTCCTCCTTCTCCCTGAAATCTTTTTGTAATTTCCTCCCTATGTACCCCTTTACAAGATATTTTAATCACAAGTTCAGTGGAGTGTCCCTATGTGATCCATTGACCTATTTGTCTAACCAATAACATCCTAATTTAGGTTTAGCATTAGAGCACATTCAATAATAAGAAGGCATGAACCATCCTTAATGCAGAGGGATGTAGCCCATTTGAACATTGAGTGGAGACACCTAATTTTCACATATGGACTAAATTTTTTTTCTCACCAACAAGGTGCTAGATACATAATTTGTTCTCATTTCCATACTAAAACATCCTATCTCAAGTATTTTAGCAAGCACATATCCAATTAAGTAATTTCATTGATGAGCAGTTCATACATCATTTATGACATCAACATGTCTATCTTGGATCTCAACTTGCTACCAGTGGGGGGCATCCACTCGAGTAAAATATGTGTTGATCTTGAGGCACTCTTCAAATTATCTCTTATTATACATGCCTTAACATGGGATAACATGCTAACAGGGGTCTTCATGTACAACTTTTTTATGCAAAACTAGATTTTAGTTTCCATGGTTATTATATTGCTTGTCATTGTTTTCTTTGTAATTCTTGTTTATTTTCCCTTTAGAATCATTGTGTGAACATTATATGATTTACATGTGTCACTATGGCCTTGATTTTCTTGTGAAAGATCATGAGTGATGTACCAGGACTTTGCAACCCACATTTTTCGATGGTCTACATTATCTTCTTACGTGTTTATTGCCATCTTAGGAACTTAAGACGATTATCTTCTTAGACATATTACGGTCTATTCTAACATGCGTATTTGTTTTGATAGTCTCTAACACTTGTTTTCATAATGGCCACTTCTTATTTGTGTGTGACTTGGTTTCCACCAAGAACATTCCCAAAACCTCCCTATATGAAATAATTTCTTAGCACAACATCCGGTCCTCTTTTGGGCTGCGTATACTCCTTGCAATTACATCACATTACACTTTAAATGAGGGGGGCATCATTGGTTGAATTAGTCACCCCAGTACATCAGTTTTATAATACAAAGTAGCATCACTTGTATCTAGGTACAACAAATTTATTCAGTTGTCAGGGGACAATGACTCAGAATAATACTTAAGTATTTAGCACATGGCATCAATCTTATTCTTATGATCAATGATCAGTAGGATATTAGGGAAATCCTTGAAGCTTCCTTGGACCAATTTTAATTTGACCTCAGTTAGCTATTTGGAAATATGTGACAGAGTAGCATTTTGACAAGTACATAAACAGAAATTTAGAAACAGAGTAACATTTCAGCACTTGGGTATGCAAGTACACACCATATTAGTTCATTGCTCATTCCTTGAGGGTTGACATCAAATGATTATAGGATTATTCACACATTGATATGCCTAGTCCTCTCTACAATACTTCATGATGAACGTAAGCCCTAATATTGGAGATTTCCTCACACAAGTATCTCCTAACATTTCAAATCAACTCTTCAACTTTGAGAAGCGATTAAAGGTTGGGAAGATGATGATGACCCAAAATATTCCAAAAATTCATAGCTTCTTATGTCAACTAGTATGACATTGTAACCCAAAAAATAATAGTTCTTCTTGACATCATAGAGGATATCAAGATCCATTCTACAATCCCTTTTCACTCATCATTGGATCAGGTGCACATGTTCCTTTTTCACATTCTTCCTCCTAATACATTGGTTATTTGATGGGATTTTTTTCTTTCAAAATTTCTCATATACACATGTATTTGACTACTTGATTTTCTTTCTTTTGCAAGTTTTTATGGGAAGAAGAACTCAATACCTCAATTATCAAGCGAATCGATTAACAATACATTTACCTGACATATTCACATATGCTTTCTGGGGCCCTAGGTTCATTTGCATAACTCATCCTCTGATCTTTAGCATCCATAACTTTACTTTTTTTATCATCTCCAGACTTTCAGTCCTAGTCCCCATTCGGCACGCTTTTGTTCATTGATCTACATGGTTATCAATGTACACATCTCTGATCTACTTTAATTTATGAAGAATTCTACTCACCAATATAAGCAGTGGGTCCCCTCATGTAGACACTTTCACATTTCACTTTGGGTAATTATAATATCACATACTACTATTCATATGATTCCTAAGTAAGAAAAGTAGTAATTAACATCTGTATTTGGCCTCTTTTCTTCTTTCTAGTTTCCACTCTTTGGTCTTACACACCTTACATTTCCCAGTCTACCTTTTTATACTTTCTTTTTGACTTAGACACATCAATAGAAACGACACAAGGATGTCATGCTGGCGCCCTCATCCCCTCTGGGTGCCCCCGACCTCTTTGTACTTTAGCTCACAAATTTTTGGGTCCTTTCTATCTTTTGGGCATCTTATCGATTTTTAGTATTCAGCCTTTTAGTGTTAATTACAAAATTCAAACTTGCAAGGGAATCATATAAATACAAAGTTATGTGATCATAATAAAGGACCAAGCACTAAGCATCTAGCTATCACCACCTAAGGTTGCATCCAAAGGCATTATAAGAGAATCAAGCATCCATCTAGCACTCACATGAAGGGACAATAGGACTACATTTTTTAACATACACTTCATAAGGAGGGGAAGTTCATTTTTCCATACACACATCTATTTACATTTTACATCTAGCTATTTCTCACTATCAAGTGTACTTGCACAAGAGCTTCCTAAGGGCACATTCTACACACACACACACACATAGAACTACATGGAAAGAAGTCTGAGATGTAGTGCAACAAGCTTAGTCATAAGTTCACTTATTCAGAAGACATCCGAGGTGTAGTGCCTGAATCCCCATTTGTGCTTTTTTATTTTTAGGATTTGATGTTAAATTGGGGTTTTGCAGGTGCATCTTTCTGCAATTACTGGTTTCATGAACACATCAATGAATCAAGCTCCTGTATGCGTACATAATTAAATTTGACCCAAAGTGAACTTGCGTTGCTGACCACTGAACTAGATTTTACAAATAGGTAGTGCTTTCATTATCACAGTTAATAAGTGGTAGGATGCCGAAAGTGGCATGCCCTAACCCTCTCGGTTAGGATACCCTATAGTCCAAATGCTTCTTGCAGTTTATCTGCATTTTCTGGGTTCTGACCTCTGTAGATGATATCTGTTTGCATAGTTTTTACTTATCACCTTTAGGGATCATAGTGTGAATCAATATCTAAGAAATTCTTTCTTCCTCTCTCCATTAGGGTTTCCATGCTAAGTAGTTTGCTTGCAACGTTACAATTTTGTACAATAATTGCATTTTATTTATCAATCTCCATGATTGAATGCCATAATAAGTTTAACAAAATAATTTCAATATTTACTTAAATCACTTTACAAAAAACATGGATGATTCCTCATGGGATCTGTCACATGATTTATTATGCAGCATTACTGATAAATTGATCTCAATAATTACATTCAAGTAGTATCTAAGCTCCCAACCTTGGTGGAAAGAGTATAACCATCAACTTGGGATAGAGAAATTTCAATGTTGTGGTTAAATGCTCAGGAATGGAAAAAGTGTGAGAAGCATTGTAATCATGACATTTGAAAATGAGCTCGAGAAAATCAAGAGCATATTAGGTTGGAAATCAAGATTCCTGAGTCAGATTATTCAAATTTTGATCCCGAGAGTTAGTAATGAAGCATTTACCTAAGTACCCACAATATTTCGATCATGGATCCTAAACTTGTTGGCTAAGGATGAATCTTCAAAAAATCAATTTTAGAGGAAGAAAAGGTTCCATTTGTATATCAACAAGTCATCAACATACATAACAAGAATGAGTATGGAGGGCATCTTCATTCAATATAATATAAACATTTACATCAGGAGTGAAATACCTAAAATGAACCCTGATGTACCAGTGAAAAATTCTCATCTTGGCATAATCAATTTCCTGAGGGGCTTGCAATTATTCCATAGAGATCATACTTCTTTAACTTTACAAACGAGGGAGGAATCTTGGACATAACTCAAAGGTTGCCAATAGATTTCTTCCTCTAGGGACCATGAAGGAAGGCCTCTTAACGTCCATTTGGAGGACTTTCCATAGGAAGAAATGATAAGGAAAATCATGAATCAAGGGTCAACCTCGAATAGAACATCATATTTGCAATGGAATCAATTTTTGTATAATCAACCCCAACAACGTGGGAGAAATCATTAGCTACAATCATGCTTTAAACTTTTTGACGTCTCATGCTTGTTATACTTTATTTGAATATGCACTTACACCGAACAATTTTTCTTCCTTTCAGGAAGAGTGGTGAGATCCCAAGTATCAAACTTGTTTATGAGAGAGGAATACTCCTCATCCATGGCAGATATTTTAGGAATCTCTGAGAAAGCCTCCTGGAAATATTAGTGTGGTTCAAAAGTGGAGGTGATAGAAAGAAAGGGGTCCAACAAAATCTAAGTTGAGTTTCATCTCAGTCATTTGAAGGATCACCCCTATTACCAATTCTCTAACACTTTTCAACATTTTCCTATCTTCAAATAGGACAAGAGGATTCTATGATCAATAGTTTATTGATTCATCACTATGAGTGAGAAGGGAACAACATTTCCTCATCATAACTATTATCATGGGAGACCATTAGATATTTTGAAGATCTGGATGATTTTAGGATCAGAAGAGGAGGATGCTCAATAATATCATCATTGATATAATTTATGAATCCTGAAGTCAGCAAGTTGAAAACCTCAATAGGTGGAGAAGTATAAGTCAAAGTTTTGCATGATGACTTTTCAAACTTCACACTTACTCATACGGGTGAGTTGTCAATATATAACCTTTGATGAGTAGTAGGGTTCAACAATTATGGATATAGCATTCACACTATCAATGATAACCTAAAAGATACAAGGTTTGGATTTCTGGTTCCAAGGCCTTAATTTCTTTTGGGAATCTAAGCCATAACATTGGATCAAAGATGTGAAAGTTCTCAACATCAGGCTTTGCATCCAAACCAGAGACTTTAAAGGGTGTCATATGTTTTATTGTTGTGTGGAAGTTTCATGAAGTTCAATGTAACCTAATTAACAATTCATACTTCTTTGATGCCCAATACTACGGAGGAAGACGACTTAGAATGAAATCATTAGGAAGTGTCCATCTCCTTCAAAGTACGGTTCTTTCTTTTTTTGCAACTCCATTTTTTGAAGGGTTGTAAGAAACTTATACACTTGCAAGGAGATCCTCTTGTAGAAGTACTAGAAATCCATCTTAAACCTATTGTTTACATATTCACCTCCATTATCAGTTTATATCCTAGAACCTTGATAGAAGGCTTTCAACTTGTTTCTTTGAACCTTAAAGTCTCTAAAAATGTTCAAAAAATTCAACTTGGAAAGCTCATAAGAAAATTTTTTAACCCAATGTATAAATGAAAAGTCCATCAATGAAGGTAAGTATATAAAGAGCTTAGTGTGAAGGAGATTGGAAAGGGATCAGAAACATCACTATGAACAAGATCCAAAGGATGAGAAAATGGCTCTCTAGGATTTTCCTTTGCCAAAGTTTCTTTTCAGGAGTGCTTTCCTACAACCCTCACTGCAGACCATTTCAGAAAACTTAATTTTGAGGTTATGAATTCTGTTGAAGACATTTCATATTTGGCTCAATTGTTTAATAGGGTAAGATAGTTTAAATGGACAAAGCACTCATGCCATAGCTTACTAACCTCATCTGCATGAGTAAGCAATTGAGTGGGCGTAGAATCAGAAGTAAAGTGGGAGAAGGTGTATAACATGTGAACGGTGATATGGACCCTCAGCCACTGTAGTGTCATCGTGAAGCTCACTAATAATCACTGAGTTAGGGTTAAATTCCAAACATTCCTTCACCAAGTGAGTAATTTGGTAAACTGATAGGAGATTTGGTAGAGAGATCAGTGTTTCTTGGTTAAATGTTCCACCATCTATCTTTACTATCCACTACTTGAGAAACCGACACCATAAATGGTGTCATTACCCAATCAATTTGGGACATTCCACATTTTCAATGTCAAAAAACTCAACATGTTGAACCCATGTGGTGAAGGCACCAAAATCTATGATCCATGTCGATGAAGGAGAAAATGCCATTGCTACAAGGGCCTTTACTTTCTTCTTCTCATGGTTTAGGAATTCCTTTTCTTTAGAAGACTCAGTTTTCATTGAGCATTTTGTTTGATGTACTCATGGAAAAATAATATATTATTTTCTCAAGTAAATGAGTTAGGTTGATCAATTTTCGTTCTCATACAATGAGATGCTCTTCATGTCCAGAATTCTTGCAATAGGAACACTTACACTTTTGTACCTTCTTCACTTTTATGCTCAGAAGTATGAAGTGTTCATTTGTGGGGGGTTTGGATTATGGTTTGAACTTGAGCTTTATTCTTAGGTTGTTCCTTTTCTCTTTCTTCTTTAATAAGGTTTTTTATCCCTTGTCTTGATATTACTTGCAACTAAGGGAAACATGTGAACTTAGGAAAATTTGATTTCTCCCATTTGAATGATTTGTCCTTTTCTTAAATGAGTTGGGATGAACTTATATCTGTCAAACTTTTGGAATCTTCCTTAAGTAAATAAGATCCCTAAACCTTGAGTTTATGGCCATAAAGGTATTTAAACTTAGAAGGGAGCATTTTTGAACCAAGTTAGGAAGAATTGATAAGACAAAATCCTTTTTCAATGTACATTCCTTTCCAGGATAAATCTAGTGTGGAAAAATTAAGAAGAATATGGCATGTTTTTCAGTTTACTTATAAAGTGAGTTACCTAAATTTGCGAACCTAAAATTAAACTCATGAATGCTAAATGTCCTCTTGTTTTCCGAAATTACTTGTAAGATCAAGATATATTTAACTAAGCTTGGAAGTCAAATTTTTGGTTAAGATTTAATTGGAAGATGCTATGCATTCAATTTATAATGGACATCCTATAAAGCAATACCTAAGAGATAATTGTCAAATTGTAACTTTTAACCATTTATGATTAATTTGGTGAAAATTCACCATCCAGATGATGTTACTCTTGAAAGGAATGATAACCAGATCGTACCAAGCCAAGAACACAGATGCTAATCAAACACCATGATCAATAAGATGAAAGCAATTCACCAGAATAACTTTACATAAAACCTTTGCAAACAAATGAGCAACAATATCATATATTATTATGGAACTCAATGAAATACATTGAATGGGCCTTGCTTAAATAGGCAAGGAATAACAATCTAAGAACCAGTCAAGGTCGTAGATCAAGCCATAAATCAAGGAAATAACTAGTCATCAAAGAACTAGTCAAGACCATAGATTTAGGAGAGAACTAGACATCAAGGATCTAGTCAATACCATAGATCAAGGAAAGAACTATACCTAACAACTAGATAATATCTCCTAATATCTAAATAAGATAAAAGAAATATCCACACACATAAGTGGGTGAGGATAAATACAATAAAGGTAAATAAAGTACCTAGGTGAACATGAGCTAAGGTAAATACCTACTCTAACACCCCCCCTCAAGTGAAGCTAGGGGCCAAAATAGAAGTGGCATGTCCACAGTATGAGTCCCGGCAACTAGGCCTGATGAGGTACTCATGTACAATAACTGGGAAAAAGGGACACCGCAAGGTACCCAAAACCAGTAACAACAAAGTAAAGAGAGTAAAGACCCGCTCCAAGGCATCCCAAGAAGCTCAACTCAAAAAACTCATACAATGTTGAAGAAGTTTGGTGTGTAGTGTGGTCTAAATCCACTGCTCGATCACAAAACTCAAAAACAACTGACATTGGGCTCCACCAGAATAGCTCCATACAAGGAGACTGTCAACGGAGTGATGTCGAAAGTGCAAAAAAAACACCAAACATAATTTGATCAAGTACTGCAAATAGGTGTGCCACGATCCAAGAACAATAACCAAAGCAACAAGGCAAGGACACAAAATCCAGAGTGTCACGATCCAAGAAAAGCCAAGGTAACAAGGCAAGGACACAAAACCCGAAGAAGCAAAACACCACACCCTCCCATACTCTTAGCTGAATGGGTGGAGTGGTGCTAGTCTGTATGAGATCAACTACTCAATACATTGACAAAGGGGTAACAATCTCTCACCAGAATAGCTCCCCCACAAGAGAGTTGTCAACATGTCCAAAAGTGTCAAAATACAGATACAAAATCTCTCAAAAACAAGAGAGATACACTACACCTGGCTAAAGAAAAATGCTCAAAACAAGAAGCATCACAATGCAGAAGGTATAGAAAGTGGAGCAAGAGGTTGAATGGTTTGAGGAGCCACACCTATAGAGTCCTCTCAAAGAATGCCTATGTCGCCGCCACGAGTGATCAGATATCCACCCCAAATCAACACGGATGGATGAAGAAGATGTCTGCATATGACTTGGTGCAAAATGCACAATGGATGCATGCAAAAGAACATCAGAATGTGTGTCAGGTTGATCATGTCTGACAACTGAAATCTCAGGTTTCTCAAGCCTGAGTGAAGGTGTAGAACTCATGTGTTGCTCATGATCCTCAGAAAGAGTCGAGCGAACAAGAAAGGAGCTCTGTTAATGTGTGATTCCAATGAAGTATCTGCTTGAAAACCAATGTCATGACGAGAATTCCACTTAACATGCGAAATAGAGGAAATAATACCCTGTGAATGTCTGCCAATGACTCCACTAGTGAGACCCATAGAATAGAGCATGCGAGAACTGAATGCAGTGGTATGCTTCTTAAAAAATCCATGCAGCTGAGCAGAAGTAGGATACACAACATGTGGTACTGTAATAGGCACAGATGTGGAAGAGCATGCAGTAACAAGCCTCATAGGTTTAGAAGCATCAAAAGTAGGTTCAGGCTCAAAGAATGATAGATCAATGTTAGTGGGTACAAGAGTAACAACTGCAAGTGGACTAGGAGCATGGATATGGTTGTCCACAATATGATGGTGATGTTATAGGATAGCAAGTTTGTTCTGCAGGACCAGTGTATTATTGTATCCTTATCATGAATGAGTGATTGTAGAAGAGAATTTCACTTCTTGAGCGATCTATTTTCTTCCACAAATTTTACAATATCCTCTTGAAGTCCACATACTTTAGAGAAAAGCATATCATTCTCAGAATCCATGATAGGTACAAACTGTAACTCCCAAAAATTTAGGACGTTGAGCTTAGCTGAAATTTGTGTCCACAATTGATTACACACTCCTCCGTATTTGGAACTTTATAATTTAGGTACAAAATCGGGCTCCAATCATTTTGAAAAAAATGGAACTCATAACCGAGTTACTAATCAAAAGTACAAGCTTTTTAATATTTTGCTCTGTTAATTTTAACTACAAATAAAATGTTGTTGCCTTCACCACACAAATATTAAAGGGGGGCTCAAGTTAAGCACCTACTAGTATAATCACATAAGATACTATGAAAGGGCTAAGGTTTTAATGGGTCACCAGAATAACTTTACATAAAACCTTTGCAAACAAATGAGAAACAATATCATATATTATTATGGAACTCAATGCAATACATTGAGAATGGGCCTTGCTTAAATAGGCAAGGAATAACAATCTAAGAACCAGTCAAGGTCGTAGATCAAGCCATAAATCAAGGAAATAACTAGTCATCAAAGAACTAGTCAAGACCATAGATTTAGGAGAGAACTAGACATCAAGGATCTAGTCAATACCATAGATCAAGGAAAGAACTATACCTAACAACTAGATAATATCTCCTAATATCTAAATAAGATAAAAGAAATATCCACACACATAAGTGGGTGAGGATAAATACAATAAAGGTAAATAAAGTACCTAGGTGAACATGAGCTAAGGTAAATACCTACTCTAATAAGTACTCAAGTCCCATAGTGATTGTCGAAACAACCCTTTAACCTTTAGTTTAACTATCATCTTGGAGCCTTCCCTTTTAAGAACTTAGTATGGCATAAGCAAGAGGCTCATTCATTTTTCCTTTGCATCTCATCATGAAAATGAGAGACAACATGAATAGTTGACATGTTATTTCTATGTTTCACACACATTACACCCTTGAACAATTATCCCCTCTTCACCCCATATTTTTAGTTCAATTTTTAGGCTAGTGTGTTCCCCACAAAAAGGTCTGAACAACCTTTGACAATTTTTTTAATACATTCACGTAGACTCACCTTGCAATCGGCGGTATCCATAATTCTACAGATCCACCTGGGAGAACACATTGCAAATACACACACCTTCGTGTGATTCTCACCCTTGATCCAAGATCCCCAGTCATCTACCTACAAAAAAATTGTGCAAACCCATAGGATTAAAGTTTGGGTTGGGCTAACAATTGCCTTTTACGTGGTCCATATCAGGTCTTACAGGTGCTTATAACACTTAAGTGACTCGCTCTTGTCGCAAGGTGATGCATTGCATTTGGTGGCTACATCTGACCCCAATAGTCTAATCCAATGGATTCAAGGTTTCATTTTGATATCTGGCCTTTCCCTATGCTCCCCTGACTGCATCTCAGTTCCTCTCACCATGACTAAGTCAGAGTCAAAAGCAACAAGGATATCAACCAGACCCTTTGTTTGGGTGCCTCCTTATCACTTCCCCAGGAAGGAATGACAGGAAAGTGGAGGAAGACCCCAACCATGGTTACGAAATGACATTTCACTTGGGTCAAAATTTGTTTCCCTGCTTCCCTGTCCACTTTGTGCCTTGTCCCCATTCCCTGGGGGTGAATCCGGGAGCCAACACCTTTTCTGGCTCCATTGTCAGGGATTCAAACCTGCATTGGGTATTTGCCTGGGTTTTAATTTTGACCTTATTTTGTTGTTCCATGTGACATTTGAGAAAGCGTATTTGATTTTTGATATACTCTCATGTTTTCGTATGTTTTATTTTCTAGAGTTACCACTATAGTGGCGAATCCATTACCTTTTGAGTTAAAGTAGACTAGTGTTTTTCATCTTGATGTATTACAACTGAATTTTTGTGTCCTGTTTAAATTTTGATTTTAATGTTTACCATTATGTCATATGGACTTTATAAGGTTAGGATTTATCTCTAAAAATAAGTTCTCTATGAAGCATTCCATGGGTATCTGTGATGGTGGTGAGGTCTGTTTTCCTTATAGGGTCTCGTTTAAAGCAGATACATTTAGAGCACTTGATTTTGGAAAAATATGTGGATACCCCCATCAGATCCATGCCAGAATCAGACTTAAGCTGCCTATGTTTCAAAGGTATGGAAATACCTCTGTCGAACAACATCTTGCCATGTTTGCATAAATTATGCACGAGTATCAGGTAAGTTATGAAGATATTTTTATGAGGTTATTTGTGCAAAAAATGCTAGGAGATGCTAGAGACTAGTTTAATTATTTTCCTTAGGTATTTGTTTGTTCATGGATGGAAATGGTAATGGTTTTTGGAAATCAATTCAGTGATGACCTTATCTCCCTTTCCTGTGAGTATGGTGGAATTTCCATATTTTTGGCTGAAATAAGAAGGTTCATATGTTTTAGAGATGAAGAAATTTACATTACGAAATATGTCTCAAATGTTAAGAAAATGATTAAAGAATGTGTTGAGTAAGAAGATCATATTATTTATACTTGTGTCTGGTATGAAAAATATTTTATGCCTCATTCCCCTTGTGCTAAATTTGTGGAAAATATGCTTAATGTTGATGCATCTAAATTAGGCACTGCACGAAGAAGTGTGCCACACTATTCCACAAACCAAAGTAGTGGGGTGTCTTCCAATGACATTCTGCATGCCCGAACAACTGATGAATTATGGATTTTTTTCTCCAAAATATGTCATGTTTTGATGAAAGACTTAGGTAGAGTGGTTTTGGACACATGGTGTACTTATTTTGTTCATATTTTTGTTCTACTAAAAGATGAAATAATTTCTAAGTATGGTGGAGGTGTTCCCTAAGTAGAAGATAGATGCCTTTGGATTGACGCAATAGTGGAACAAGAGAACCGGTTTTGAGTATGATGTAAATTGTAAGATGAATTTTCAGACCTGAATGTGGATGAGTTTTTTTATTATGGGTAAATAGTTTTGAAGGGAATATACCCTGTGTATAAAAAAGCTCAAAAGCCAGATACCAAAAGAGGAAAAATTGACCCTAGAAATGCTAAACACCATAAACTAGGAGGCTCAATAGCCAGATAATACAATATAGAAACAAAATAGGATCAAGATAGATAGTGATCCGAATAAAAGAAAAAGAGACAAAAAATGAACAAGAGGGAACCACCACTGGACTTCCTAGCCAAAAAACAACACCAAAAACGCCAAACAACAACAACTTCATCGCCAGTAAACAACAACAGAGCTCCGCATCACTTGATAGCCCGGTTAATCTTGGCTTTAATCATTTGTAGCGAGACGAAGAACGTAATGGAAGTGGCCTGGGATGGATATTTCAAATATGCTTGGGCAATTGCAAGATCCCTGTTCTCCTTGGAACTCCAAATATCCTTGGTAATACCGCTGAGACTGCAAATACTATGCACATGTTGCTCGATAAAATTGTAGATGCTTTTAAGAGCTGAGAGGATACAATCATTACGCCCTTTTGCATTGCCAAGCCTGACATCCAGTAGAGAGAAGCTTCTTGAAAACTTCAGCAGTGATATCATCTTCTTCATCATTTTTTAGCTTCCGTTTGCTCTTTGTTTTATCTATATCCCTAATAGCACGCTTTAGGTCCTGACTCTCCTTTTCCATCTTTTCTACTCTGACCAAAAAGTCCTCATCTTTAGGTTCCTTCACCGGATTACTAATGTGCAGTAAATTAGCAGCAAGCTCCAGGTCTTTATGACTTATTAAAACCCTCTAAGAAGTAGGGACCTTAGTTTTCATCTCTTTCCTTTTCTTGCTAGTGGTAGCAATGTCAAGTTTCCTATCGGGAAGGGGAGGGATGGAGGCAGGGGGAGGAATAGAATCGGGGTGGGGTCAGGCTGAGAAATGGAAGTGAATGAGAAGGATTAACCCTTGATGAAGGGGAACAATACTAGTGTGGTTTTACACTTCCAGTATATATTTCTCCAAAGAATTCAACAAGTAATGATGAAATTTTATGGTGAGGTTTCTACGAAAGTGATTAAGGAAAATTAAGTGTTTCTGGGGGATATTGACAAATCTCACCTCCATAGTAACATACCTTACCACCATCCTTGCAATCTCAGTGAAGGGCTCTGGAACAAATTCAATTTTGATGCCAAGCGTCATAAACTCTAGATTCTCCCCCTCATCTAGAAACTTCTTAGCCTCCACCTCTCTGTCCATGCACTTATTGAAGAATTTGGTTCCATCTAGACTGAGTCCGGTGACCTGGGCAATAAGTTCCTCAGAAATCTCAACCTTGATATTACTGTACTCAACCACACGATTCCTCCAACCATGAGCAAATTTAATTAGGAGATCCTGATCAAAACCTTGGATTTTTTCAATAAAGTTCATAAGACCCCCTTTTTGCAAATAGTTCTAAAGAACTGTATCATTTTTCCATGCTAGATTATGGGTGGGCTCAGTCTTGTAAGGCGGTCCCTCCATTTTTCCTGTGATATTTCCTCTTCTCGCAACTCGTAATTAATCTTTCCTGGGGAACTATATTAATTTTTTTATTTTAAAATTGATCAAGAGTGATTATGGATTCACTTTTGGGTGTTTTGAAACCCCAATTTTTCCAATTTTCTCTTAACGATCAATTTATCTTTTAATTCAACTTTTGTGATTTAATTGGAAATATTACAAATCCATTAAAATTTGATCACAAGTTGAATTTCATAATGCATTCAATTTGATTTTTAATCCAAAATTGATTGTGCATTCAGTTTGTCTGTTGTGGATAATGGATTCTCAAATTTTCACTTAATCCAATTTTGTAGTTAATTGCTTTGCTTAATCAATTTAATAAATTCCTTATACTAATTTTTTATCTGATCAAAAGCAGACAAAATAAAATAAAATCCACAAAAAATTGATAACGGAGTTCACCCAGAATGGGCTACATCTCCAGATTCACTTAATCATGAATCAATCTATTTATTTAACAATTGAAGTATAATTTTACCTTCCAATAATTGACAATAGATCACTTCACCTACATTAAATGGGCTGATTCATATTTGTAGAACTCTGAAAATTCCAGAAACATCATTCCTAAAATCCATCTATATCCCTACAACATCTCCACAGTGTGATCTCTATGTAATTGTGTCATAAAAACATATTCCTAGAAAACTATAGCACTTCATGAAGAAATAATGACATGGTTGTGTTTTTCTCTAAATTATGAACACTTTTCCATTTTACACCAAAGTCTAATCCTGACTCTAAGTGCTTCAAAAATTGAAGGTTTTTATAAACTTCCCTTATTGTTCTATACACAGTCTACCAAAAAATTTTATAAATACAACGAGCTCATTTTATAGCTCATCTGAGCCCTTTGGCTCAATTGGCGAGTCTACTTGGTTTTGTGACCCATAGGTCTGGGGTTGATCCCCCTCTCCTCCAATTTTTTCCGATTGTTTGCACTATTGGGGGGAATATCCCACATTGGTATGCACATGGGAGGTGGATGGTTTAAATATAGGCAGTAGCCCTGCCTTTTATTCTCCATGGCTTTGGCCATGCCTTATGCATTTTTTTGTTACACAAATATTGGCTATGTTGGTGTTGGATAAACTTGCCCATCGGCTTGGGCCAAGTTGTAAATGGTTGTATTGGGTGTGGATAGTTTGAACTGTTGGCAATTGTTTGTAGTGCCACATAGTTGTGGAAGTTGGTTGGCCATTTGATTGCTTGTTTTATCCATCCATGTATATGGGTGATCTATGCTGTTGCCTCGTTGGCTTGTGCATTGATATGCCATGAGGTGGTATAGTGTCCAATGTCTTTGATGTGGAACCTAAGGTCCCAAGTTATGTGATAACCACCCCATTGAGTATTAAGGAGATATCACCCCACCAAGGTATGACTCAGTATTGGGAGTTGACCACCCCACCGAGTTATAAATAGCTCATTCAAGCTATCCAATGCAATGCAATGCATAATTAAAACCTACATAAAATTCAAATACCTACAATAAAAAATCCCACATGCAGGAGATATAAACATATGGAAAATAAATACAATTGCTCATTAATGGTGATATAAGTTGGAGGCCAAGGCACCCCTCCATTAAAAGAGTGTGTCCGAACCTGGGCTAAGGGCCCCCAACCAACAAACAGTAGGGCCCACCATTTTGCAATCATGAGTGTCGAAGACCGGAGGTTCAAAACACAAAATTTTTACTCTTCATACCACTTTTGTGCCACTTGTCACATCTTGATTTGTCCACATCAGTTGACCTGCACACAGTCCCAAATTTTTCCTTTTTTTGGCCAAAATTTGAGCTGACCATATCTCGCACATACGAGCTCCATTTTTTGAGTTCTTCATATCAACGGAAATCTCTCAAGATGCTCTTCAATGCTGCAATGGTTTAGGGAGATTTAGGGATCATCTGCACTCAGAATATCCTCTAGATCACTCCTCCCCAATAAGACCATTTTGTCCTCAAAAGGGAAACTCACCCAGCTGAACTGTTAATAGATTCTCTGCATATCACAAACATGTAGAACCCAGTTTATAGCATGGTAAGATTTTAAAAATTGCAATATATATCAAAATCCATTAAAAGTAACATCACCCATGGCCAATACTGCAACTGATATGACAACTGAAAATGCCATACTCATATGTTGTACACTGATCCTGCACCACTGTCAAATATGCAAAATGTAACCTGCATTCACAATTTGTTAGTGCAAAAATTGTACATACTATTTGTAACCATGTTTGACAGTTACAAATATTAAAGCCTAAAAATAACATACTTATAACATGTGCAAAAATCATGCATAGCTACAAAGAGTTTGTATAATTGTTACACACACAAACAATGCCTACATGATACATTTGCACAATTTTAAACAACAACACTTGAATACATGTTTTCCAAAAATAGACATCTGATCAACTGACCATGCCCCATAATAAACAACTGTACATGCTGTTGTTAAAATGAAGTTTTCCAAAACCATAAACAAGAGAAATTACCCAAGTATGATAAACCTGTCACCTGGATTTTCCCTTCAGGTTACTTCATCACAATCAAAGCTAAAATACATATGGGAAAATTTCCTTTTTCACAAATCAACAGGAATCCCAAAAATGCTTTGAAAATTTTGCATGTTAATTTTACTGCTATGCAAACATATAACTGAGGAATTGTTTACCCACCATTTTTATCACATTTTCCTTTTTAGGTGGTTGATTCACTTCAGTGTTTACCTGAACCACTGCAGGGGTCATTTTCAATTGGTTGGTTTAACATTGCTTTCCTTCTTAACAAATTTCAAATTTTTCTAGGATGAAGCTGCCAACACTTATCAATTTCATGACCTTTCTTTTTACAGTGATCACAAAATCTCCACATTTCCACATTTTTAGGAAACTTACCTAAACTGATTTTCTCTTGAGCCATGTTTAGGAGAGTGATCTCTCTCAATATTTTCCAATAAATATTTATGTTTCCTACATTTGGCTACACAATGGTTAGACATCCCACAAAATGTGCATGGATAGTTATACCACATTTTCTGCATATCATTGCCAAATTTCTCAAATGTAGATAGTGGATCAAGATTTTACCTTTTCCCTTATGCTTATGGTAAACAAGAGGTGGAGGAATATCTATACCTCTTCTTGGTGATCTCTTACCAGATCCTTCTTCTGAGGATGAATCACCAGATGCTAATGGGGAAGCCTCTTTTTGTTAGAAGCTTGTCTTCTTTCAGTGGTTTGGATCCTTCTCCAACTTCCATTTTCCCTTCATTAGCATACCCCAATCCTGCAAAACGAGGTCGTTCTTCAACCTGTATGGGGTTAGATATGCCTTGATTATCCTTACCAAGGCCAATTCCATTAAATCCCATTTTATTTAACAATTTAGATCCTATGCCCTTTGTGTGCTTTTCAAAGTCACCTAGAACATTACCTGAATCCAATTCTATATGGGAAGAGGAATTAGATGGTGCAATACTTACAATGCATTCTTCTGTCATAGTGGATGCATCAGTAGTGGCTGGTACCTCTTTCTTGGGTTCACCAAGTTGCAACACCATCAAGAGCTCATCCTTGGATTCAAGCTCTTTTTTCAATCTGTCAATCTGCTCCTTAAGAGAAAACAATTGACACCTCAGGAATGCATTCTCTTCCTGAATCTGATGATTGAATGATTCAAGCTCATCAAGCTTTTCCTTGTTTGACATCTTTCCCATGGTTTCCTACACACTTGTACTTCCAAACTCTGCACACTACAATGGAAAGATCAAGCCCAAACCAAATTGAAAACCAATGAAATCAAATTCAACTGAACCAAAACTTGCTCTGAGCTAAACCAACTCTGATACCAAAACTTGATCCGAAAATGGTTTTTACCCCCTGGGTACCATTTTAATTTTTTTCGGATACTTTAATATTCTGATTTTAAAATTGATCAAGAGTGTTTATCGATTCACTTTTGGGTGTTTTGAAACCCCAATTTTCCAATTTCCTCAAATACGATCAATTTATCGTTTAATTCAACTTTCCATGATTAAAATGGAAATATTACAAATCCATATAAAACTGATCACAAGATGAAATTCATCATGCATTCAATTTGATTTTTTAATCCGAAATTGATTGTGCGTTCACTTTTTCTATTGTGGATAAAGAATTCTCAAATTTGTAACTTAATCCAATTTTGTAGTTAATTTCTTTGCTTAATCAATTTAATCAATTCCTTATACTGAATTTTTTATCTGATCAAAAGCTAGAAAAACTGAAATAAAATAATCCACAAATTGATAACGAGTTCACCCAATGGGCTACGTCTCCAAATTCACTTAATCGTGAATCGATCTATTTATTTAACAATTGAAGTACAATTTTTACCTTCCAAAGTGACCAATAGATCATTTTGTCACCTGCTAAATGGGATGATTCAGATTTGTAGAACTCTGCAATTTTCATAAACACGTTCTCAAATCGATCTGTGGCTCTGCAATATCTCCACAGTGCGATCTCCATGTAATTGTGTCATAAAAACACCTACACCTACAAAATTATAACACTTCATGAAGAAAGAGTGACATTCTTGTGTTCATCTCTGAATTTTGAACACTTTTCCTTTTTACACCAAGGTCTAATTGACTCTAAGTGCTTCAATTTTTGTGTTTCTGAAACAAATCCCTCCTTATTGCTCTGTACACAGTCCTGGAAAAGTCTTTTATAAATATAATGCGAGCTCATTTTATATAACTCATTGAAGCCCTTGTGGCTCAATGGCGAGCTACTGGTTTTGTGACCAGGTCATGGGGTCGATCCCCATTACCTCCTTCTTTTTTTTTTCCTATTGTGGGGGGATTATCCCACATTTTGCACGTGTGGGAGGTTTGGTTGGGCATTTAAATATAGGCTCCCTACCTATTTTCTCATGGCTTTGGCCATGCCTTGATCCATTTTTTTTGCCTACATATGTTGGCCATGTTGCATTGTTTGATCGAACAGTTGGGTTGTTGCCGAGTTATGAAAAGTTTTCACATCCAATGTGGGTGTGGTGATTTGTGATCAATGGCTTGATTGTTGGATATGATCCACCATGTTTGATAAGACTGAGTTGATCCGTTGTTTGGCCAAGTTGGGTTTGAGTTGGATATGGTTGGACCCGTAGTGTTAATCCACCACGCATATGGTTAAATTGGAGTTTAAGTCCACTGTTGGGTATATGTAGGAAGTATGAGTTGTGTGGCCCAGCAAGTATAAGGAGATAATAAGGTTGACTCGGTGGGGAGTTGACCACCCCACCAAGTGGTAAATAGCTCAATGAGTTGTCCTAGCTTGTAATATTAATGCAATGCAATACAATTAATGCACAACCAAACTGCATTACAATTCAAATACCTTGCAATAATAAATCCCACATGCAGGAGATAAAAGCATATAGTGGAAAATATATACAATTGCTCATTAATGGTGATATGAATCGGAGGCCAAGGTACCCCTCTATCAAAAGAGTGTGTTCGAACATGGCTGAGGGCCCCCAACCAAGAAAATAGCAAGGGCCCACCATTATTTAGGGATCATCTGCACTCATAATATCCTATGGATAAAGTGGTTAAGATAATTTTTTCTAGACGTATTGTGTGTCAAACCTTGCATTTTATTGCTAAAATCAACTTAGGAGTACATTTAAATTTCTGAGTGCAAACTTGATTAAATATGTAATAATGGAAAATGTTTTTCACTATAAATTTTCACTAGGTACTTGGTTTTCAATGTTGCCTTTTGCAAAGGTGATCATTTTTTTCCCATCCTAACATGCCAATTCATTTTCTAAATCACACTAAAATTATAAAGTGCCAAGGTTCAAAAGCATAATTTTAAGGGGTTTTGTGTGTTGTTATCTTCCTTCTACACTCTAATTTTTCCTTTTTGCACTTATTTTTCTTCTTAAAAATGAAAATAAGATTTGTAAATATGTTCACGCCCTTTAATTATCACAAATGAAGTCTAAAATTCAACTCATTCTATATGAAATTTTTTTTTACCACCTCACTCATATTTTTTTAGAAGAATAACATAGGGGTCCCTGCATCTATCAAATTAGCCTTATCTAGCTAAGATTTTTATGATGCATAAGAAAAAATTAAAGATAAGAAAAAGGGAGAGGATTTAGTTACAAAAGTGAATCAAACTTCATCATAGGTCATTGAACTTGGTGTTTCCCACCACATTAGTTCTTCACGGGTTTAGTTTTCTTCTGTGGAACCATGTAACATGTCCTCTATTAAACCAGGTGATGACACCTTTGTAGTAATTTCAGAGAGTGGTTCAATTGAAGTAAATGGTGAAACATTCAAAAATGTTCTAAGTGTTCAAACACTTTCCACCAATCTACTATCATTGTACCAGATCACTCACATAGAGAAGGGCATGAGAGTTGAATTTAACCTAGACTCAGTTATCATCACAATGATATAATAATTTTTTAGGGAAGGAAATATCACCAAGAACGATTATATTCCTTCTCTAATTTTTCTCCCAACACTTCTCTGACTGCATTGCTAACTCACACAGATGGGGTTAACAAACTATGTCATGAGTGATATGGCCACCTTAACTATCACAACTTAGAACAATTGAGAAAACATTATATGGACAAGGTATTTCCTAGAATTATTTTTTCTAAAGGTATTTATGAGGGTTGCACCCTTAGAAAGCATTCTAAAGATAAATTTGATAAAGGAATGGCTTGGAGAGCTACACAGGTATTGGAGTTGGTACATGGTGATGTATTGGGTCCTTTTCCCAAACCTTCCTTAGTAAGGCATGCTACATTATCACCTTCATTAATGATTTCTCATGATACACTTGGGTTTATTTCATTCACCAAAATTTTGATGTTTACAAATTATTTTGGGACTTCAAGGCTCTTGCATAGAAGCATTCATGGAAATTCATAAAAAATTTGTCGACAGATAACGGTGGGGAATATCTTAGTAATAATTTTGATCAGTTATGAACTATAGAGGGGATTGATTCAAAATAGATAGTTACCTATATTCCTTAAAAAATGAGGTTTCAAAATGGAAGAACAAGTTCTTGAAAGAGATTTCCAATTGTATGCTTCACTCTAGATCCTTGATACCATAATACTCGGAATAAGCTATTGACTATGTGAATGACGTCCAAAAAAATATCCCTCACAAATCCTTAAAATGATTCACTCCTTTTGAAGCTTGACATGGTCAGAAACTGTCAATTAAGAACCTCGGAGTCTTTGGATATCCAATCAAGACTCACCTCCCTAAAAAGAAACATAAGGCTATGGAACCTCAAATTGAGTCATGCATATTTGTGAGATATCTAAATTTTGATAAAGGATATAGGCTTCTTCATCCAACCACACATGAGTTATTCATTGAGAGGAGTGTCAAATTTCAAGAAGGACAACCTTATTTGACCCTTGATACTTCTCCACTTCCATTAACTTCACTTGGAATTTCTGAAGATGATTCTGATAGTTCTGATGAGCAGGAGAAGGTTCCTAGGAATATATCTACTACCAATGACTCTTCTTCATCTAGTTTTGATAGAAATATTAGTGATGTAGCTTCATCTCCTTCCACATTTGGACATGACTTAGATGATGAAGAGTTTATTCATGAATCTCCTATTTCTAGTCCTCTTTAGGATAAGTCGACATTACAGAGTGCAGGTACTTGCGTAGGGGATCCTACAGATGTTAGAAAGACATGTTAAAAGTTTAAGGATTGATCACATGCTTTATTTTCTTATGCATCTTATCCAAAAACTTTTCGAGAGGCATCTGGGAATCCTGAGTGGGATAGTGATATGCAAGAGGGGTACATTTCCTTGATTAGGGACAACACTTGGAATTTGAAAAACCTTCCTAAGGGAAGGAAGGTTATTCGACGTAGGTGGATGTATCAGACCAATTATGAAACATATGCATCCATTAATAATTTTCAAAGCAAAATTGGTAAAAAAAGGATTTTCACAAGTGTTTGTCATCGACTACAGTGAGACCTATGTACCAGTTGCAAATTGAACTCTATCTCGAGAATTTATTCCATTTCTACAACTCATCATTTTGATTTTCATCAAATGGATGTGAATATTTCTTGTATTCACTTTGACGTATAGGAGGATATCTACATGGAGCAACCATAGGGTTTTGTTTAGGATTATTCCTTAGTATGCATACTTAAGAAATATATCTATGGCCTCAAACAAGACCCTTGAGCATGGTATCCCAAGATGGATTCATTCCATCTCACCAAAAGGTTCCCTTAATATCACTCTAATCTAAATGTCTATATTTTACGGTAGTATGATTCACTTTTAATTATGGTTATTTATGTTGATGACCTTTTGATCATAAGGAGCTCTTTTTTTTGTTACAGTGGTGAAAGAAGCTCTATATGACATATTTTCCACAATAGACTTGGGCTTGTTACATTAACTCCTTAGGATTCATATTTAATAGTATGAACCGGGGATATCCATTGCACAACCTAAGTAGGCTCTCAATTTACTTTCTCAGTTTCACATGGATAACTGTAATCCAACTCAGACTCCCTTTTTATCTAGATTTAAGCTTTATCCTAACTTTACTTCACCATTGGTCGATGTTACCTTATATCAATAACTTGTAGGAAAACTTATATATCCAATTCACACTAGACCTGAATTTCATATGAAGTGGGCATAATATCTATGTTTATGTAGGAGCTTAATGAGTTTCACTGGAAAGAAACTAAGAGGATTCTACAATACATCCAATGTACACACAGATTTGGTATTCACTATAGATCTGGTATTGATGTTGACTTGGTTAGGTACACATATTCAAATTGGGCTGATGATATTCAAAATCAAAATTTTGCTTCATGTTACAGTTTCTCGCTAGGTTTTAGTCTGAATATTTGGTCAAACAAGAAGAATGTTGTTATTGATTTATTATCTTCTAAGGCTGAATACAGAGGATATGTGAATGCTACCAAAAATTCCATTTGACTTCAAGATATTTTGAATTAGTTGTGAAAATGTGAGAAAACATGAACTAAATTGTTCTCCTATTCTAATCTTCTCAAATAAAACCTTTGATAGAGAAATGGATTAAAAGGAGGAGAGATATTAATACCTACACTTACCTACAAGATTTCACAACTCTTCCTTTGATGTGTTGGATTTTATCTTTGATTGTTTGATTGGATTGTTCAAATTTGTTGTGGATAACTTGGGAGACACCTCCCCTTGATTGTGCTGATGATTTCTTGGATGAAAATGATTTATTGAGATGATGATTGATGGATTGATTGATGATGAATAATAATTGATAAAATGGATGGGATTGAATGAACTTTCTAACTAGCTAGCTCTCATGGAGGAGGAGAGCTCAATTTATAGTTTTTGGGTGGAGGATTCAATGGCTAAGATGAAGCCATGTTGGATTTGGATCAAGGGTGGAGAATGCATGTGAGGATTAGAGGATTCTAGAGTGGAAGGCTCTAGAAATTTGAATTCAAAATTCATGGAGGGAAGAAGCTTCCATTGAATTAAAAATTCAATGGAAGGAGAAGGTTAGAGAGGCTTCTAGAAATAGAAGCCTCTAGATTTAGAGGTGAGGATGTGATTAGGATTAGAATTAGATTAGGTTAATAAATGATGATTAGGGGTGAGGTTACATGGAAAGGCTAGGTGTAGGGATGTGTAGGGTAGGTGGGTAGGTAGATGTAGGAATATTAAATTCCTAGAAAATTTTAATAGGGATTATAATAGGATAATAATAATTAATCTTGTGATTAATTATTATATAGTTGAAAATGGATAAAATAAAGGATTAAAGGGATAAATGATGAAATGGGATATTTAGATAAATGATAAAGGGATTAATGATAGGATTAGATAAATGATGAAATTAAGATGAAGGATAAAGGGATTAATGATGATATTAGGATTAAATAATAATAATTAATCTTGTGATTAATTATTATATGGATGATGTTGGGATACTTGTGGGATAGATTAATCGTAATTAATCATGTCAACATTTTAGATGTCTACATTTTGCCCCTCTTTGAAGTGTTATTGCAGAGTAATGACAGTTCAAAGAAAAAGAAGAAAATATGTTATGATGGTGATATGATGCCCCCTTGAGGGGTTAGGTGGGGAGGAATGAGTCAGGTAACCACTCAAAAAGAGGAGAGGCCCAAGTTAGTAGATGAGAGAGGATTAGAGGATGAGAAGATTTGAGGATGTAGAGGATTAGGATTAGAGGATTAGAAGATAGAGGATTAGAGGATATTGGAGATAGTGGATTTTGAGATTAGAAGAATAGGAGAGATAGGAAGGGTGAAGATTAGGAGAGAAGAGAGGATGCCCTAGAGGATTATTGGAGGATATTGGATGCCCCGGTTAATGATGTATGACAAGGGTGAACATTCTAGATTTTTTATTAGAGGATGCCCCAGTTAAGAGGGATTTGATGATTTTGAGATGCCCCAGTTAAGGGGTTGGATTTTAGATTTATATTTTGAGGATGTTGGATTTGAAGATGTTAGATTTGAAGGATTTGGGATTTATTTGAGGATGTTGGATTTAGATTTAAAGGATTATAAGATTGAGGATGTTTGGATTAGAGAATATGAGAGGATGTTTTTGGATTGATGAGAATAGGGGGTGATTTTTGGATGTTTGATGCAATTGATGATAGGATGTTAGATGATGGATGTTGAGGGGTGGATTGATATTGATTGATAACGATTTGGATGGATGAGGTTATATAGTTAGTTAGATGATGATGAGGATTAGGTGTGGATGATGATAAGGATAAAATATGATGATAGAGGGGGGTGTGCTACCATAAAGTGCCCACTGTTATCATCATTAGCAATTGTGATTGAATGTGGCATAGAGAAAGATGCACCAAGGTATAAAGACCATGATGATTGAATTTCCAAATGCCCTTTTCCTCATATCATTGGAAATATTAATTTTAAAAATATGGTCCTCATATCATTGGACCAATAAAAGGGGCCTATATCATTGGCTAAAAAAAAATATGGTCCTCATATCATTGGACAGCAAAAGTAAAAAAACAAAAGGGCCTCATATCATTGGAGAAAATGTAAATGTAGACACAAAAGCAAAAAACACACATTATATTTTTTGTAATGTTTTGATTTTTATATTGGATGTGGATTTTTTTTTTTATGATTTTGATTTTTGGATTTTAGATTTTTTGATATGGATGTTAGATTTTGGATTGGGATTTTGGAGGAATAGTTGAGGATAGGTAAGATGAAAGGATTCAGGATGGGATAGCTCATGGGGGATGGGAAGGATGTAAGGTGGGATGTGACTTTCTCCTATAAGTCCCAAAATGTGTTTGGGTAGGATGAAAGGGAAGGATTGAGGGAAATTGGATAGGTTGGATAGGATAGGGATTGGTTGATAGGTTAGGATTAGATGGGATGTGGGATGGGAGATAGATAGGATTAGAGGATGTGGTATAATAAGATGATGGATGTGATAAGATGGGGGATATGGAAGATGATAAGATATGCCCCCAAGTATAGGGGATGGATTGAGGGATAGATGTGGTGTGCCCCCAAGTGTAAAGTAGGGTGGCCTATGTGGATGGATGGATGGGTTCTATTTCCCCCTAGGTGTAGGGTAGGATGGGAAGTGAGGGGTATCTAAAATGGATGATGCCCCCAACGGATGGTAGTAAGGCTACCCCTAGTCATGATGATGACAATTGAAAAGGGACATGAGGAGGATTGGATGAAAAGGAAATGATCATCATCTACCCATGAATTTTCGATCCTAAGGGAAAAATGATGTGGATGTGATGGATGGAAGGAAAATAACATTAGTGATGAACAAAAGATGAGCCTAATGACACATGTTGTAAGGAAAGAGTGGGACTAAAACAAAAGTGTGACCAAGGTCTAAACAATACTTGGCAACATGTGAGCCCTATGTCTCTGTGAGATCAAAGTGTGTGTGATTGTGATGGTTAATTACCACTTGAAGTGAAGACTTAATGGGTAGTACATGAAAACAAACTAGCCAATGTATAGGGAGTGATTAAGTCAAATAGGTTGGATGGAGGGTGAATGGAAGGTAAGTTGTGCATTTCTCCACTATCCAGCCAGGCATTGTCCATAGCCCCAGTGGAGATACATCTGATTCTTGTCACAACATTTCTCTACTGCCAACCAGGCATCCATAGCCCCAGTAGAGTTGCTGGAAACACCCCTAGAGAGAGTCTTGAGGTGGATTTCATTTGATATTTTTAATTTTGATATGATTTTTTTATTTTTCAATATTTGATAATTTTTTTTTTTTGCATAAAGAGATTCCACTCTCTTGAGAACTCTCAAGGGGTTAAGAATCACTAGTGACTTGATGGGGGATGGAGATGAGTGTGAAGATGAAATTGGCTATAGTTCCAACAGACACACCCAAGGGTCTTCACCACAAGTTGATTAAGTTTGTTAAAATGTGTGGATCTCTAGGAGGATAATTGTGCTGGAATGTTGGAGGTAATGATAAACCAAAGTCACATGGTTGTAGTAGGTACTATTATCTTACAACATGTGTGATCAAGTTGATCAAGTATTCAAATGAATGGATTAGAAGAGGATATGAATGGATGTGATGATAAGAATGGATTAGATGCAAAGGGATTTGGATGTTAGATGGAAGGAGGATGGGTGGGAAGGAAAGAACATTCGTGCACAAGCAACGAATTATGTGCTCAATCCATTTTTAGGTGTTTGGTATTTGTAGGGGGGTTACATGATTTACGATTCGGTTGAGTGGTTGGGATGGTAGGATCAACAAGAGGAGTGGTAGAAATGGTTTTTGATGGAGTAGTGGGAGGGACGTTGTTAGTGTTAGGTTTATACCCTAAGCCTAAATGACCTAGATTTTGATGAAGGGAGATGGGTTCACAAATGCCTTGTTCATGGATGCCTAAGCCTTTTCCTCAATGTTTCATATTAGCAAACATATTTTTGGCTATAGGATATGAAGTGGATGGGGAAGATGATGCCATGTGGTCATCATGAGACTAGGGGGTTGTAATTTTATCATCTGCTAAGAGGTTGGACTTAACAAAGGATGGGAGGTGAGATTTGTTTTGGTTTTTGGTTGGTGAGGGATGTTTGGATGTACGATGAGATTTGGATGGTTGATGATGTTTGGATGTCGAGTGGGATTTGGATGGTGGATGATGGTTAGGGATAGGATTGGGATGGAAAGGTGGTGGATAAAGAGGTACAAGGATAAGAATTCCTTGGTTAATGAGGTTTTGGACATAAGACCTAAATTACATGCAACGATTGGTCGAATGTCCATGGGTGCGATGGAAGTCACAATAGTAGTGTTCCTGATACCAAGATGGTTTGGGAAGGTTTTGATCATGTGATTTGATTAGGGGATGGATGATCATGTTGAAGGTTTTTAGATGATGGAAGATGGTGGTCAAGGATTCTCCTAAAGGAGTGAAGTGGTTTGGGTTAAATGGTTTTGGGGGAGTAGGAAGTAAAGGTGCAGGATTGGGTGGATAATGAGATGTTTTGGTTGATTTGGATTTAGGATTTGGATTAGATTTTTGTGGCTTAGAAGATGAAGGGGATGGATTAGGCCTGGGGGCTGAAGTGGATGGTTTGGGCTTGGAGGCCAAAGTAGATTTGGTTGATTTTGGATTGGTTGGAGTATGTGGTTTTGAGGATTAGTAGATTTAGATGAAGGGGATGGGGTATATTTAGATGAAGGGGATGGGTGTGATATAGGGGTCACATTAGGGGTGATGTTGGGGATGAAGGGATTTGGGAGATGGGTGTGGTGTAGGAACCACATTAGATTTGGTTGATTTAGGGGATGAAGTAGATGAAGGTGGCATAGGAGTCTCATTAGATTGGGTAGGAGATAGGGTGGGGAGAGGATTGGGATTGGATTTGTTAGGTTTAGGAGTTGGTGACTTAGGAGTCACTTTAGATGTTTTAGGATTGGGGGATGGTGGAGATGAAATAGGATTAGAGGATAGGATAGTGTTAGATTTAGGTGATGAAGGGGTTAAGATAGGATTAGATGTGGATGAAGATGATGAGGGTGGCATAGGAGCCACATTAGATGGTTTAGGATTGGGGGTAGAAGGGGATGAGGGTGACTTAGGAGTCATGGTGGATGAGATAGTTTTGATAGGATTGGGTTAGGTGATGGAGGGGATGAAATAGGCTTAGAGGATGAATTTGATGGTGGATTAGGGGATGTGGGACTATCTAGGAGAAATTCCATAGGATTGGATTAGGATGATGAAGATGATGAGGATGGAGGACTAAGATGAGATGTGGGTGATAATTATTTTGGGTTAAGTTGTTGGGATTGTTGTGGATATGTGAATGGGACTCGATGATAGGTTTTATGATGATTGGATTTAGGAGTTGAGGTTTTGGATGGTGGTGGATTATTTGTATGAGTTTTTATGGTAGGAAGGTGTAGGTCATGATGATTGATAAGGGGTTTGGAGGTTGGGGTTTGGGATGGTTGTGTGGGTTTTGGATTGGTGGCTAGATTAGAAAGGACATAAAGGAGGTCCTCTTGGTCTAGGTCAAAGTTAGTGAGGTGGTCAAAGTTGATGTAATTAGCTTGTGGGGATAGTGGTTTATGTTGTTTAGGTCGAGGTGTGGATTGAGATGATTTGGGTTCCTCAAGGAGGAATTCAATGGGGTGAGGGTAGGGATCTTAGGAAGGGGAAATTATGGATGGGTTTGGTTGGGAGATGATGGTTTAGGGGTGATTGGTTGATTGAAGATTGAAGATCGGATATTTGTTGATTAAGTAGTTGGATGGTTTTTAGGAGGTTAGGATCAACATGGGATGGTTGGTTTGGATGACGGGGAGAGGGTTGGTTAAGGTAGGATGTTAGGTTTGAGATTTGTTTGTTAATGTGTTGGATAGTGTGTGGGACTTCATGGTCAAAGTGATATGGTTGAATTTTATGGGTGGGGGATGATGGGATAGCTTGGTTGATGGATTTAGAAAAGAGGTAGGGGTTTGGATGTTGGTTTAGGGATTGAGGATCAAAGGCCATGGTTAGAAAGGATGTGTGGGGGATTATTTTTGGATTAGGATTGTGGATAAGCATGGTGATGGGATTGTGATTGGGATTTTTTTATTAAGGATAGTTAATTATGATGTGATGTTTAATTAATAGAAATTTTAATGTGATGGGATGGTTAAGGGTGTTCACAAAAATACAAAAAACATGCAACACACACCCTAACTAGTCAAGTGGGATTTCAATCAAGCTATAGCCTACTTTCAATACCACACAAAAATGATGGTGCCACAATTGGCTCTCCACCTATGTGTCAATGTGGGGTTGGATAGTGAGTGATCTTAGGGAGTGCAACCTCCTTGCACTATAGCTTGATATGTGGCCAAAAGGTTTCCTAGTCTAGGATGCACGAGCTCACTAGGGGAGTCCCCGATATACCTTACGGTATGTGGGGCCCAAGTCCGTGTTACAAGGATGTTGTCTAATGTCTGGGTTTTTGGACATGGAATCCCCTCACTTCATTCCTCTCTTAAAACAAGCAAGCGCTTAGCCAACAATGAAAGTTGTCCTTGAATTTGTATACCCCATTGGAACACAGGTGTGTCTATGTGTGTGGAGATGAAGCCCATGGTCACAAGACCCCTAGGACTATGAAAAGTGTGTGGATATCACTTCCACATCACATTTCCCCTAAAAATAAAAAATGGGAAGGCTAGCCACTTTTGATCCTCAAGATCATCCTAGGACACGAGAGGAGAGCATACATGGTTTCACCTTCGGGATGAACAAGAAACAAAGGAAAACACACAAAAGGATGATAAATGCAAGATAAAAGATGATAAAATGAAATGATAAAGATTAGTAGTTTGATGATTGGGTCTTCAAGAGGAGGCCCTACAAAACAAAGGTTAGTATTTTGATTTTAACCCCAAATTTCTTGGACCAATCATGCTACAAAACAAAGGGTTAGTAGTTTTAGATTGATTTTTATCTTTGGTAAGCGTAGGAAGTTGCACACAAAGTTTTAGTAGTTTGGAACAAGAAAATATAACTCAATGTGTAGTTAAAATGAAAATATTTAGGAAAATGAAAACCATGAATAAATTATACTATAAAATTCTAAATTAACACTTTCATTGCATAGATATTTTTTGTACCTTTCCAGAAAAAAAAAATGGAGTCGTTTTGAGTTCGGGATCAAAAGTTATGGCTCTCAGAAGGTAAGAAAAAAAAAGTAAAACAAAGGCGCCAAAATAGAACAAAAGTGCCAATTAAGGCACATAGGTGCCAAAAATGAAAACAAAAGTGCCAATTCAAGAATAGGTGCCAAAAAAACACAACTGTATGACATAAGGTGCCATTTCAATGTGAAAAATGCGAAGAAAAGTGAGTTTTTCACAAAAATTCAAAATTTGAAGGTGTAAACAAAAGTGAAAATTCTTGAAATTTGACAAAAATTTATTTTGGATAGGGATAGAAATACAAATTGAAAACAATAAAAAGTGGGGGGTAAGCCCCATGGTGGGTGCCAAAATGTATATGTTAAAAAAATTATTAGTGAAAATGTAAACAAAAATAAGCAATTGATTCCCTAATCTAATATATCTCAACAATACCTCAGATTGAGCTAGATGGAAAGGGAGAGAAATGCAATACCTTCACTTACCTAAAGATTTGCAGAACTCCCTTTGATGTTTGGATTTGATCTTGATTGATGGATTGAAGTTGGATTGCTTCATATTTTGTGGAGAAACTTGGGTAACACCTCCCCTTGATTGTGCTTGGATTTCTTGATAAAAATGATGATGATTGATTGTAGATGGATTAAATGGATTGATTGAGTGATGGATTGATTGATGATGATAAAATTAGTAAAATTTGATTATGGATTTGAGATTTTTCTAACAAGCTAGCTCTCATGGAGGATGAGAGCTTAATTTATAGTTTTTGGGTGGAGGATTCAATGGCTAGGATGAAGCCATGTTGGATTTGGATCAAGGGTGGAGAATGCATGTGAGGATTAGAGGATTCTAGAGTGGAAGGCTCTAGAATTTGAATTCAAAATTCATGGAGGGAAGAAGCTTCCATTGAATTAAAAATTCAATGGAAGGAGAAGGTTAGAGAGGCTTCTAGATTTAGAAGTGAAGATGTGATTAGGATTAGAATCATATTAGGTTAATAAATGGTGTTTAGGGGTGAGGTTACATGGAAAGGATACCTGTAGGGATGTGTAGGGTAGGTGGTAGGTAGATGTAGAAATATTAAATTCCTAGAAATTGTTAATAAGGATTATAATAGGATAATAATAATTAATCTTGTGATTAATTATTATATATTTGAAAATGGATAAAATAAAGGATTAAAGGGATAAATGATGAAATGAGATATTTAGATAAATGATAAAGGGATTAATGATAGGATTAAATAAATGAAAAAATTAAGATGAACGATAAAGGGATTAATGATAAAATTAGATTAAATAATAATAATTAATATGTGATTAATTATTATATGGATGATGGAGAACCAGAACAAAAAGGATCAAAATCCAGATGGGTCAATGAAGCCCAAAGTAGCCAAAGAGCAGATACCAAAACAAAATCAAAACAGAGCGAAAATTGCAGAAAAGCAGCAAAACAACAACAAAAAAACAACAAAAATTACAAAGAAGTGCAGCAAAAGCAGCCCCAATTACTTCTTGGTGGCTTTTTCGATGGTGGATTTGATATTTTTCCAAGATTTGAACATCCCCAAGGTCATCATGTGGGTAGCATCTGTAACATCCAGCTGAGCAATGGTCCTTTTGATTTCCTTATCAGTCCCCCAAAGGGTAGCCGGAACCCCGCTGAGATTGGAGACACTTCGGACATGTTGCTCAATGAACTCTTGAATAGCAGTAAAAATGGCCATGTTATAGTCATGCAAATGTGAGTCTTGGCCTTCCGGCTAAACGGGAGTCTAAGGAGTTCAGCTTCTTGTAAGTAACTTTAATCTTGCTATTATCCATAGCCTACCTCCTCCTCCTTCTTCCTCTTACCTTTTTGTTTTGCCCCATTGTTTTTAACCTCTTCCCTCAACAGCTTCATGTCAGCTTCTAAGGCCTCCAGCCTTTTTGTGGAGCTCTCCATATGTTCTTCCTGTGAACTAGCCCCGCTAATATGAAGGAGGTTATGGGCAGTTTCAATCTCCTGAGGACCCTTCCCCACAGTAGGGATATCAAGATTCAATCTTCTAGAGGACCTGGTAACTGGTCTGGCCGAAGTGGAAGCAAAGGGGGTGGGACACTTGGCAGAGGTGGGGGGGAATGGGAGATGGAAATGCCAGGAAGGCTGGGAAAGGGGGTGACAGCAGATAATGGCGGGGACAGAGTGATGGAGAAATGGGGCTGGCGGCCGCAGAAACGGGCAGAGGGGGAACAGACACCAAGGGAGGAAGGGAGAGCTAACTATTTAGACGGAAGGAGGCATAACTTATGCAGCAGGAAAATTAGCCCCTTGGTTTAGATCAAGGGAAAAACACGAGCATGCTATTGAAACTCCTCAAATGGAGCGCTGTATGAGAGCTAAGCAGATAGTGAGGGAAACAAACCATTGTGATTCCTGTGAAAATGATTGAGGAAGACAAGATGTTTAGAGAGGTTCAGTGATGAAATCAGAATCCATTAGATTTAAGAAAGGTGAGGACCTTATGATGATGGGTATTAGGATTATTGCATAGGTGCGATAAGGATCGACAAGGATTAAGAGTCAGGTATTTACATCTAAACAAAAATGATAGTGCATTCACAGTTCAATCTTGAAGTAATCTCGTGGTATTTGAAGGTTGGTAGATGTCAATATTAAATCCCTAAAATGGTAACCATCCATTAGGCCAAGGCCTGATCGCAACCTATCCAACTTAACTCTTCATTGATCGCAATTATTCTATAGGACCACATGACTAAAATAATGGATAATTCCAATCTTGCAAATGACGATAATCGAAATACGAAATAAATTGAATAATGGGACCTAAATCCTTCTGAAATTCCATAAAAATTAATCTTGTGATACCCCCTTGGATGCATGTTAAATGATGTTTTTGGGATAGATTAATCATAATCAATCATGTCAACATTTTAGATGTCTACAATGACAATCAGGGAAGTTATTTTTGCTAAGCCAAGAAATATTGTTCGAGATTAGAGCCCTGTTAGAAAAAAAAAATTCACATGCACTTTCCAACAAGGAGTTGCTTCTTTGTAATAAGTCGTCGATCTTAGATATTGCCATATGTAAGAGAAAACTATTAACATGCTATCACTAAAACCCTCCACCTAGATCAAGCTTCTTCACTTGCAAGCTCTTCTTAGGTTATAGGCTAAACTAGTACAATCATACCTTTGACTTGGATTTATAGTGAAAATTGCTTATATTCTCAATGTCAAGGGGGAATTTATTCCTACTGGATTATGTCCTTTTCTCACAATCGTTAGAAATTTGATTACATTCTACTTTGGTATTTCATCCTACCTTGGTGACCACAAACCCACATTTTTTCTCACCTAAGCAAAAGGTGCACTTCAAAGTCTATTGGTGTAGGTCAAGTATATTACTTTTTTTTATTAAGTACTCAAGTAAAATTTCCTATACACATAGTCACACGTCATTAAATAGGCATTCAATTGTTCTCATTGTAGAGATGCCTGACTCAACATAGACTTTCATATTTAGTCATAGACTAACATAGTGTGTCCTAGGAGTTACATGTTATAACCAAATCTACTCAATGTAACTCCAAATAGTATTACATAACAAATAATTAACCATCTATCTTTTATTGAGGAGTGTAATAATCATTCTTCCATTTATTCAACGCCACTTTGTCCCTTACCATCCCCCTTAGTTAAAGTACCAGGAATCTGGCACCATAAAGGTGTTTTGCAATATTAGCTTCATAAATTACTTGTACTTGTTAGTGAGGCCTATCAATCTTGGTCAACTACAAGTGCATTTGTTATTATCATAGAGATTCTGATGGGAACACCAATAGTGCAAAAGGCATATCAATATACGAGTGTATTAGGGAGACCGTTCGCAAGCAAGTCTGTTCAACTTGATTGACTTCACTAGTTTATACTAAAAAGAATAACTGACAACTTCATAACCTATTACAACTAGTTGAATCCTAATAATGAGCCTCTACTCCGTTTTACCCTAGCGGTGGGGAGATCTAGTGTTAGTGCTATAATGTGGGAAGAGATCTCGGGGTCCATAATCCCCTCGGGTTCAAGCCATAACTTATTAATAAAATTGTGGTCGTCATGTTACTCTTAGAAAAATTATTTTATGTCTTTACGGGGGGCCTTCATTGCTTAATTAGGACTGCATGCGTGAGGTGGTCTTCTTGATCGTGGTGTACAATAATCGGCTCACCTGTTTCATATGTCTACAGGGGTACGGGGTCAGGCATGAAATCCTAGTGAAGGCAATGTGACGAGGCACCATGATCAATGGGATTGCGGCACAAGCAGTACATGACAAAAGATCACTTTGACTTGGCCAATGGGGTTTGGGTGGATCGGTTAAGACAGGCGGTTGTGTCCGGATCCACCCAAGTTTAAATCTCGTTGGGCGCGATCCCTTCGGAGTGGTTTACCAGTGGTGGCGAGTGTTGCAACAACGGTGGTTACAACTGGCAGTTATTCTTGGGAGTGGCGTACTTTACATCATCGGCATTGGCATTCGCGGGCGGCTGGTAGCTCTAAAAATGGCAGGGTGGCGGAAAAATTGCATCGTCGGTGCGGGCTCACTGGTCGTGTTTTGTGATGGATTAATTGTAATATCTTGTCTAAGAACGTTGTTAAGGGAGGGGACCCAAGAACCCCCCAGTTCTAAGCTCCGGTCAAAAGTGTTAAACTATCCAAAAATAACATCAATTTGACTTGGAAAATACATGGCCATGCAATGGACTAGAGGATCCTTTGACATGAAAAAACTTGACACAACATACCCACACATAGTCCTAGACACAATGTTATTAATATAAAATGCATGGAGCAATCAGTGTATTCATCACAATCATAATAATATAATCAACTTGTATAATCATAATCATGAAAAATATAGTCACATGTAAGAAAACAATGCCATCAACATTGTGGACACCTAAAATGTCTACATGAATAATTAAGATTAATCATGTCCCGCATTTTATCCTCATCAACATTTATCCGCTACCAATCATTTTTTTACTCATTTTGATCCATTTATCATTATTATTATTATTTTCATCATTTATCTCCATTTTATCATTTACATCATTAAAAAATCCATTTTATTACATTTCCCCTTTCATCATTTATATTTAATTATTATATCCTATTATAATTTCTAATCCTTCATTAATTATTTCTAAGAATTTAATATTCCTATGTCTCACCTACCACCTACCCTACACATCCCTACACCTGGCCTTTCCACCAAATCACATCCCTAATCATATTTATCTAACCTAATATAATCCTAATCATGCGCACACCCCTCACACCTCTAAATCTAGAGACTTATAAATCTATAAGCTTCTCTATCTTCCCCTCTTATTTTCAAATATTCAAATGAATCTACACTATTCTATTGAATTTTTAATTCAATGGAGATTCCTCACAAAATCTATAATTCTCTACAAATATCTACACAAACCTAATCTTCTCATCAATTTTCAGCCCTTGGATTCAATTCAACATGGATTAGTCCTCACCCTCTAATTTCCACTCACAAACTATAAATTGAGCTCTCCTCCTCCATGAGAGCCATCTTAGAAATCCATATCAACACTGCTCTTTTATTCATCCAATCAATCCATTTTATTATCATTATATCAATCTATCTATCTACAAATCAATCCATTTTTCATCCAAGCATCCAAGAATCAATCATCAAAGGGTAGGTGTTGTCCAACTCTTCCCACATCCAAATCTGAAGCAATCTTCTAATCCAAAAGCAAATCCTCCATCAAGGAAGGATAATTGCGTACTAGATGGTAAGTGCAGATATAATTCTCCCTCTTTCCATCCTTGTTTTGATCTGAGGTAGCAAATAGTAGTGTTAGTTTAGGATTTAAATCAATTTATTTCCTATTTTGCACACTAACACCATTATTTTGTCTACATTTTTACACCCACCGTGGGGCTTAATCCCCCAAATATTTTTAATTTCTTGTTTATCATTATCTAAACAAAAAAAGTCCAAAATTCATAAATTTTGGTTGTGATTTAACCCCTTAAATTTCAAATTTTCGAGTTGTTCTTCCGTTTAAGCATGTACGTCACCTATGTCAGTGCATATATCATAAAACAATGTGTTTGTCTACTAATTTTTGGATCTGTGCATGCAAGAACTATATCAGCATGTTTTTACTCTCCTAAGGTGCGTATACAAATTTAAACGTGTGTGTACCTCCTGCTTTAGCGTGTTTATCCTTCGACGTTCTGTCCTGGCTTCTGTTCGCATAGTTGCGTGTTTGTCACTTTTTAGTGATTTTATCTCCTATTTTAGTGCGTTTGTGAACTCTAACTATTTGTGCATGTTCAACATAGCTTTAGTGCTTTTGACATGTATTTTAGCACTTTCACCTCTTGTGTTAGTGCTTTTGTGATCACTAAATTTTTTTGTGCAGGTTTAGCGCTTATATCCAACTTTAGCGCGTTTAGACCTTGTTTCAACGTGTTTGACCTCTGTAGTAGAGCGTTTATTCCAAAGAAAATTTTTTCATCTTAATCTTGGTATCAAATTATATATTTCTATTTTTTTGCAGCATTTTCTAGAATCTAACATTATGTTTTGCAGGTTATCTATCTCAATCAAAGCAAAATCCATCATTTTGGCTTACAAAATTTTGTTTTTTTAATCCAAAACTACTAACCCCTTTGTTTTGTAGCATTTTTTTCCAAGAATTAGGATTATTTTCCAAACTACTAATCCAATTTTTTGGCATGGCCTCCTCTTGAAGACCCCTTTTGCATTTTTTATTAATCATCTTTTTATCATTTAAAAAAAAAAAAAATCGTTATATCTTGCATCTTTCATCTTTTGCATGTTTTCTTGTTAAACCTGAAGGTTGGATTTCTTGTATGCTCTCCTCTCATGTCCTTGGATGATCTTGAGGATCAAAAGTGGTCCACCTTATTCCGTTTTTCATTTTTATGGAAAATGTGACGTGGAAGTGATATCCACACACTTTTCATAGTCATAGGGGTCTCGTGACTGTGGGCTTCATCTCCATGCACGTAGACACACCCCGTGTTCTATTAGAGATATAAATTCTTGGAAAGTTGTAATTATTGGCTAATCATTTGCTTTTTTTAAGAGAGGCGTGAAGTGAAGGGATTCCATATCCCAACACCCAGGCCTTAGACAACATCCTTGCAACAAGGATTTGGGCCTCACGTACCAAAAGGTATATAGAGGACTCCCTTAGCAAGCCTTGTTTATGCTAGCATAGGTAGCCTTCGGCCGTAATCAAGCTATATTACAGGGTAAGGAACCACCAAAGATTACTCACTAGCTGATCACACATCAAAGTAAAGGTGGGACAACTCAGTGGGCGCCACTATCGTGTGTGGTATTAAAAGCTGGCTATAGCTTGTGTTGCACACTGACTCGACTAGCTAGGTTATGTGTTGCATGTGTGTTATTTTTACCACACATTAATTAACCAATTAAACATTAATAAAATAATCAATCAACCCCCCCATTCAAACATAATCAAACTTCATTTTAAGAGACTTCTTGGAAATTGGAGGTGGAAAATACCTAGCGAATATCCTCAAAACCTGTTTCACTGAAAGGAAAATTTTCCATTTTTTTCATAACTAAATTTTCACCCGCTATCTTTTTGAGGGAGAGAGACTGCAAACACTGATGCATAGTTGACACACGACAGAATGTCACACATCAACAAATTTTGTTTCCTGTCACACATCAACAAAAGTTTGTTGACACGTGACAAGAAGCCTTCCTATGTCGCACATGTCAACAAAGCTTGTTGATGCACGACAGGAAGCCTTCCTGTCGTGCGTCAACAAATTTTGTTTGACGCATGACAGGAAGGTTTCCTGTCACGTGTCAACAAAATTTTCTTGACGCGTGCGACAGGAAGCCTTCCTGTCACGCGTCAACAAGCTTTTTTGACACGAGACAGAAAGGTTTCCTTTGATCATGCGTGAAAGAACTTCCTGTCATGCGTCAACAAAGCTTTGTTGACGTGTGACAGGAAACCTTCCTATCGCGCGTCAACAAAGCTTGTTGACGCGCGACAAGAAACCTTCCTGTCACATGTTAGGAAAATTTTTGTCATGCGTCTTAGGCTTCGAAACCCTAATTTTGTCCTATAAATACCCTGCCACCGGTCATTTTCACATTTACACTTTCCAGCTCCCAAATTTTCTTGTTTACAGGAATCCAGGTCAGGTACAATCAAGCTCAAGGAAAACTACAATGGTGACTACAAGTGCAGCCCAAGCCCAAGACAAAAATCAAGAGGAAAATCCAGTCAACCCACAAGCCCTATCCAAGGGCAAGATACTCTACAGGAACCTTTTGTGCCCCCACATCCAGACAGTTTTACAAATGAATTCAGAATACAAGGATTTTCTCGATGCATGTGACTTTGGTGGGCTCGTTAGGATGCCCCATTTCGAAATAAACCATGACATTATGAATTACCTTCTATCCTTGTACAATACAGAGGACAATCTTTTTATTGTTACTATGGACGATGGTCGAATGTTTTAATTTGGTATCGACCCAGCTGATATTCATCGGTTAACAGGCCTCCCATTCAAAAATTTACCCATTGTTACAATGAAGGAAACACTCATCGAAGATGATAAGAAGTACCTGGAATTGACTTTCGGTTTCCATGTTGATTGTAAGTGTAAACTGTTTTCAATTTTCATTTGGTATTCAGTTTCTGATTTTGATACAATTCAAATTGATATTAATTCCAACAGTTTTTTGGCATTTGCAGCTCATGTCAATAAATCCAGATGTGGTGTGGATACGCAAGGAATTGCACACCACTTTCTTGCCACTATGATTTCCTTCTTTCAAGCCAGAATAGTTTTGTAGGGTCGCCAAACGGATATACCAAACTGGGCTATTGCATACATTCTTGCAACTATCGGAAAGAAAAAATTTGATTGGTGCACATTTTTATCCAAAAAAATAAAAACTGACATTACAAATGCAACGCTTTCGGAAAAACCAGTCATTCACTCCACAAACTATCTCCTTGGCCTTTATTACGAGGCTCTTCTAAATTTAAAAGACAAACCAATTCCTACTTGCACGGATGAGGCGTTGACGAATTTGTCAATTCCATTTCAAGAACAACAGGTATAAACTATAAAGTTTGTATTTCAACATTAGACTAACATGATGTTCATCTCAAATCTGATTAAATATTTACTATTTGCAGAGAAGATTTTTGGAGGCCCTTCCTCAAAAAAAGGTGGCATCAAGAGGAAGAGGCCAACAACACACTGAGGCATTCGAAGATTCACAATCTGAAATGGAAGTTCACTCATCTCCGAACCACCAACCATTTGAATTCGTTAAACGCCAGAGAAGTAATACCTTAACATTTATTATTTACAAATTCCCATTTTGTATTTTCAATTTACCATTTAAATTTTACCATATTGAATTGACATACAATCGACTGTTGCTGACATTGTAGGGACTTTGGACTATACGCGTGCTTCTCAAAGTCAACCGTCTTCACCAACTCACTCAGTTCAGTCACATGCAATTGTCTCTTCTCAACAACCACCTCAGCAATCCCAGCAACAGACAACTCAAAAACCACCAATTACTACTCCAACACGACCACCTCAAGCACCGTGACAAGCTACCCCTCAACAACAAGGTATTATTTTATTGCTTTAGTACAAGTTTTGAATAGTACTTCATATAATTTCGTAGTTTTTGCATAGTTTAACAGTTTTTCATATGATTTTTCTTGAACTTTTCAGCACATTGCAGTCCTTCACCTTCTGTACAGATAGTGGCACCACCCCCTCCTCCTCCAATAATATTCAAAATGCCAACCAGAGGATCAGGAAAAAAGAACATTGGTAAACACATGCCAATTCCTCCGGCCTCTAGTGGGACACTAAACATTGCCTCCTCATTTCGAATTCCAACCCTCTCTCTCGGTGGCTTGCCCAGCGCAACGGGCATATCAGTTTTAAATAATATAACTTTAGATGAAGATTACTTGGGCATTGATAGCAATGACCCAACATGATTTTTCAATACACGTGAGATGATTCAAGGCCAGCAGGTATACTTCTATTTCAACATAATTTATTCAACTTTCATTACATTTCACTTTAGATTTATTTATTTGAATATTGATTTATTTTATCACAAATAGGATCAGGCCACCCAAAGGCAGAAACAAGTAGCAGTCGATGATCAACCCGAAAGCCCCCATACCTCTCCAGTGAGATCATCTTCTTCAGATACAGATGGTGAACAGTTGCTACCATTTCCTTTAGAGAACTTAATTGGTTATGATTGTCAATCCCATGTCGATGAGTTTATTGTACCTCATATCAGTCAGCTCATAGAATGGGAGAAAAGGGAAAAAGTACTAATCAATGAGATAATAAGTCATTTTGAAAATTATTGGCAAAGGGATAGTTTATACGCTGCAGTCCAGAATCAACCTGCGAAGATGGATTCCTTACTTACCCAAGTAAGAAGTGGGACTATCACGTATAACAACAACTATAAAGATGACATTTTGGATAAAGCATTAAACAAATTGGAAAATATTAGTGCTGAAGCCCAGGCATATTTTAACAAATGGTCTAAGGACAAGGATCTGGTAGCAATTGCAAATGCCGAAAGAGATAGAGCGGTTGTAAGTATTATCACTTCGAAACAATATTTTTTGTTAATTTGACCTTTTCTTATTTTAGTAATATGTTTAATTGAGATCACTTTTTTTTGTGCAGTTGAAATATGAAAATTTGAAGAGTCAAGCAAAGGTTTTCCAAGTTCACTTGGAAACCGCGAAGAAAAGTTTATCCGCAGCAAAGAATTTGAAGGAAAATATTGTTTTGGTTAACAAACAAAACAATACACTGAAGTGGATAATTAAAGAGCATGGCTTCGACCCTGAAATTTTATTCAAAACCAAGGCAGCTGCAGATCCAAGTTTGCTATCCCATGGAGATGCAACAAAGGAAGAACAAAGAATTGTAAAGAATCTAGACAGTGTTGCGGAAGATCTCATTAGTTCTGGGATTATTCAAGCCATTGGGGAAAGGGGTACAGGTGGAGAAGCCATTGGGGAAAGGAGTACAGGAGTGGAAGCCATTGGGGAAAGGGGTACAAAAAATTGAGGGTTGAAAAATTTCATGATTGAGGGTGGAAACTTGATTGAATCTTTAAATTTGGTTTGAAATACTTTATAATCTATATTTGAAAATTTGAAACATTGAATGTGATGGTCATGGCATTTGAAATTTATTATCTGGATTTGAAATTTGAAACTTGAATGTGATGGCGTTTGAAAATTTGAAATACTTTATAATCTTTAATTTTATATCTTCCTATATATTATGTATAGAATTTCTAGATTGTATATGGTGTTTATGTTTCATTTGAATGTGATGGTGTTATGATAATGGTTAATTATTTGTTTTAAGAAAATATGGAATATGGTATGACACATGCATCTTAATACTAAGAGTTAAATCTTCTTCTCTCTACTTGTAAAATTCAAACTCTGTATCAGGTTTCTTAAAATTTAAACCTTCTCAGAATCTTCTCTACTTGTAATGATGATTGCATTAGATGTGGATGATGACATTAGAATAGAATCATAGATATGGATTATCATGAATTGTATGTGGACGTAGATTTAGCTTCAAGCACGATCATGGAATCTGGATGATGATAATGGATAATTGTTTTAAGAAAATTTGGAATGTAGTACGATAGAGACATTTAAAAGTTCTCAAAATCTTCTTCTCTCTACTTGTAATGATATGATGACATTAGAATGGATATAGATGATGATGAATGATGATAATGGATAATTGTTTTTAAAAAAATTGGAATGTGTTAGGACAGAGACGTTTCTGCACATTTAAAATAGATAAATAATTGTTTTAATAATAATTGGAGTGTCAGGATTATGATAATGATATGATGACATTAGATGTGGATGATGACATTAAAATATATATGGATGATGATGAATTTTATGTGGACGTAGATTTAGCTTCAAGCACGATCGTGGATGATGAATTGTATAAAATTTGGAATGTGTTATGAAATAAACATCTTAATATGGAAAAATCTTCCTCTCTTTGTAAAATTTGATTGTGTGATTTTATCCCACAAAGTTTAAACAATATATCAAAGCATTTCACAAATATAAAAATAAATTAAACATAATTGTAAAAAATCAAGAAATGTCATATGATAGGGTTTAAGTTACCTCTTGTGTTTTAGATGGCTGTGAAAAAGCATATGGAAGGAAAATGAGAAATCATCCTTCGTAGTGTGCTAGATCTTTGATTTAAGAAAACTCAACATGAGAAATGGATTAGTAGATAGATGGGTGAGTTTCCTGACATTGTCAGTCCCGAGAAGTGCGAGCTTCCTCGGATGGATGTCAACCCACGTTTTCAAAAAAAAATGAAATAATTGTATTTAAATAAATGTAAATATATATACCTGTAACATCTTTAATGATAACAAGAGCTGAAACAAAATTTGATAAAAAGCCTCCTCAGTCAATATTTGCATCTGTAGAGTTAATATGAAATTGAATAAATAACCACAGTTAAAATGTAAGGTGACAAACAATAAAAGTAAGGTCAAGGAGATACCTATTTAAAGTTGAAACAATCCATTATCAATAGCTTCTTCAAACTCGATGTTCTTTTCTGTAGAGTGTGACGATGCGCCAATTCCACTCTCATCATTGGGAACAATTGTACTTGTAGCTGTATTATTCACACCTCTTCTTTCGGAAAGGGAATTCCAATGCGCAATTGCTCTGTCGAAAGGAAAGGTTTCCATGGAGTAGCGAGATACATAACACCTCATGCAACTTTCCAGATTTTTATCCAACTTGTTTCTCAGTTTTGATTTTATAAATGATAAAGCACTGAAAACCCTTTCATCCTCCACAGACCCCAAAATCATTGTTTGGCATAACTCATATAATCTGAAATATTCACTGATGTCTTCTTGTAAGATAGAACTTTGATAGATTCCTCGCCACAACCTTGTAATAGCACCACTTTCAGAAGGTTCGTCTAAATTTTTATATTGGTTCCTCATTGTTGTTGCAAAATTTGTTGATTGAAACTTTAATAAATCAGCATTCAGTATACCTTTGATTTCCATACCCTTGAACTCTGAAGTCTTTGTGAAATGTTCCATTATTGTACCCATGGATTTATGGAAATTCTTTCTTACAAAGTCTACACGACCACCTTCAATATTCTAAAAATTAGGATTCATCACACCCATTGCTTCAAGAATTTTATCTTTGGAGAAATGTTCTCTAATTTCTGATGATAAGGATTCTGAAATTTTTTTAAGCTTTATTCTTGTTTCAACTATAACAGACTCAAAGAGATTACGTGTCACAGGAACATCTTCTCATTCTGATCCTGTAATAGCTTGACATTTTTGCAAAATGTGCAGTGGTATGTCCCTCCCATTAACATTGATGCAGAGGTGATCGTGGATATTAAATCTCAAATAGTTACTGGTATTTTTAAGATCTAATAAAGCTTTCCAATTCTCAAAAATAGGTGTATCAAAACTATCTTGGGAACATTACAAGACATCAAGACTTTGACATACCATTTTTCTCATCCGTATAAAATCCACAATATAGATTAATCTCCCCTGTGCATGCTTCATCAGTGTATTGATCTCCTGCAACATTGGAAGAATACCAACCAATGTAAGCAATGTCTCCAAATCAGTTAAACGAAACAACAAGTCCCTCACCCTGTCAACTTCATGATGATATTTGTGCATGAAACCAACCAACGAAGGATACTCCTCACGAACTCTGCATGCAGGTTCATACAAAGAGATCCATCTCATCTCAACATCCTTCAGAAGTTTTTTTCCATCTGTAATTCCAATTGTGAATTTCTAGAACTCAAGAAATCACTTTGGGCTGCTTGCCATATAGGCATGAAGTTCTCTTATAAGGTCTTCTACTTTAGCAACATTTTCGTAGTTGCTTACCATTTTATACGCTAAATTCATTCTGTGAGCCATACAGTGAATTGGTACCATATATGGGGCCACTTGTTGTTTGTAATCTAACACACAACCCTGTTCAGTGACCCTGCATGACTGATGCACCATCTACTCCGACACATACCAACTTCGTAGCAATTTCATAATCAGTCATTCCAGCAATATCTTTCAAATGAGAAACAACTATTTTATGTAGGTTTTTGGCATTACAGTTTTCAACCATTTTCATAACACCCAGCAGATGAGGTGTCCTTATATGATTTTCTAAAGTATAGACATGGATACATACCCATGCAGTGTTGTCGACTGTTGTCACTTCATCAATTGAAAGAGAGATAAACTTTGATTTTTTTACATTCTCTTTCAAATCTTCCTTCTCTATCATCGAAAGGCATTTTTCCATTTCCCATGCACTACTTTCAGACCAATGAGACTGAGGTACATTGGGCATTCCATTATATTGATACAAAACTTTGAAATCGAGGAAATCTGAAATCGGTCTTCCTTTCTTTAGTATGTGAAATAAAGTAGAGAACTGTATGAGTTTTGCATGTAGATTTGTTTGATTCATCTTACCAATTTGCGATGTGATCGTTCCTCCCTTTTCCATGAGATGTCTACATTTTTTTCTACTCCACTTCATAATCCGCTGTGTATTTAACATGCATGCATTCTTTTTCAGTTTTCCACCTGTGTGTTTTGATTTTCTGGCCATCCGCCCCCGTTACAGTCAAATATTGTTTTCCACAGTGTTTTTCTATAGTGTCCAGCTTCATTTGCATTTTTTGTTGCTTTCCCAATTTCCACGTACATATTGTACATGTACATTCAGATGGGATCTCTTCTGAATTAGATGGATGTACAGGTTCGATAAATGGAAATTTGGCAGCCCAATCAAACTTGTATGTCCTCCCAATGGTCCACATATTCTTGTTCATTTTCAATGTTTTACTTTTTTTAGTAGAATTTTGAGCAATATCACAATCACCTGGTTTCCTCTTTCGTGAACCAGAATTTGAATTTGATTTTTGTGTTCCATTTTGCTGAGTATTTGTATGTGCGATATCTTGATGCACTCCTGGTTGCACCCCAACAGGAAGAATATCTTCAGGATTTGGCATCTCAACAGGTATATCTTCAAGATCTGGCATGGTATCATCATAGGTGTCATTTGGTTGATACTATGCAGAATGCATGTCCACCTCAATATTACCTTCCACACAGTCAGTATTCTGATTCTTTCTGGTGGCAGCTATATGGTTGCTGGTAGTTGTGCTATCTGTATCAGTAGAGTTTCCAAAATACTTGAACAGGGACTTCTGAGATTTCTTAGTTACTTTTTGGGTCTTCGCATTCTGAGGACTAGCACCTTCCATTATTCTGAATAGAGTCATGCATCAGCAAAAGAACCAAGTTGTGTCAGAGAAAATTGTGTCACATGTCAAGTATAACACTAATTCATGTGTCAGAGGAAACCAAGCCACACATCAGAGGAAAACTAGTCATGCGTTAGAGGAAACTGAGTCACACATCTGCAATACCTCCTTGTCGCATGTCAGAAAATTCAATGAGTCGCACGTCAACAAATATCCCTGTCGCATGTCAATATCTAACCCCTTTATCACGCGTCATCAAATTCAATGAGTCGTGCGTCTTCAGAAAACATTTGTCACACGTCAACAAATATCATCTGTCGCCCAACTCTAAACTACTAACAACAATCAAATCTGTATTGTGCTCTGGTGCTTAGAGTATGCAAGTTCACGGTGTTGGTAAGTACTGGTGGTAGTATGGTGGTAGTATACTACCTGGCGAATCACCTAGGTTTTTATAGGAGATGTTTTCAAATGTAGGTGAAGCCGACCCCAAAAAAATATATACTGTAAATTTTAGGTGAACAGGACACTGACCTGCTCCGAAAAAATTGCCTTTTCAAATTTTCCTAAAATGAAACATCTAACACCCCTAACCATCCTCTTTCCTCACACACAAGTAATTACATTGATTTTGATCAACTCCAATCATCCCCTTCCACCAATAAAGATCTCCTTTTCAAAATTTTCCAAACTTTAACCAACTATGATTCATCCACCACATCCACTTCCAATAAATCCAAATCAAAATCAAAATCAAAATCTAAACCAAAATCCAAACCCAAATATCCCAAATCACCACCACCACCTAGTGACCTTCTTTTACAATTTGCTAACCTATTATCCGAGCCTAATCCTTCATCACCACTATCCACCCCTAAATCCCCCATCAACCAATCTAATCCCCAACTCCCTCCCATCAAAACATATCATAACGTACCTTATACATACCCATCCACATCCAATCAAGATCAAACCAAACCACAATCCTTATCCCCTACATCACACCTTAGTCCTAAATCCTCATCATCCTCATCATCCCAACCTCATCCCATGGACTTTCTCCTAGATAGTCCCAAGTCCCCTCCTCTAACATCTACTTTGGCTCCTAAGCCTCCATCACTTACATCCAACCCCATCCAATCTAGTGTGACTCCTAAGTCACCCACATCCTCTTCATCCCCTAATCCTACTTCATCCAACGTGGCCCCCATGCCACCTTTATCCTCTCCATCCACATCTAATAAATCTACCAATAACCAATCCAATCCCAAACCATCCAATGTGACTCCTAAGTCACCTCATCTCCTAACTCTAAATCCTAATTTGGTTTCCCCCAATCATATCACATCCAATGTGATTCCTCTACCTCAATCTCCCAAATCCAACATCCAACACCACCCCCCTCTACCTCAACTCAACCAAATTCATCTAAATTCAACCCATCTCCCTCATCAACATCTACTCCATCCTTTAAATCCACACAATCTACCTCCCCCAAATCCAACCAATCTAACATATCCTCTTCATCCAAATCTAACACATCCTCTTCATCCACCCCTACCTTATCCACTCCATCCCAAATCAAACCATCTAATCCTACAAAAACCAACCCTACACCATCCACCTCTCCCAAATCAACCAAATCCAATCCCAAGCCAAAATCCACTACCAATCCAAAACCAAACCAACCTCCTAAAGCCCCCAAGGCTAATCCTCCATCCAAATCCCAACCATCTAATCCACATCCTAAACCTACATCCAAATCACATAAATCCAATCAATCCTCTCCTATCCTACCCACTCCTACACATATCCTACCTAACCCACCCTTATTACCCACACCATCTCTCTTACCAACCCCAACCGCCTTCGCCTCCTTAGGTGAATCCTTGACTACCATCTTCCATCATCTTAAAACCTTTAACATGATCATTCACCCACCCATCAAACATCATGATCAAAACCTTCCCAAACCATCTTGGTATAGGGACCATTATTATTGTGACTTCCATTGCACTCATGGACATTCGACCAATCGTTGCATGCAATTTAGGTATTATGTCCAAAACCTCATTAACCAAGGAATTCTTATCCTTGTACCTCTCTATCCATCACCTTTACATCCTAACCCTATCTCTAACCATCATCCATATCCAAATCCCCACCTCTCTTAAACCCCAAACATCATCAACCATCCAAATCTCATCGTACATCCAAAATCCCTCATCAACCAAAAAATCCAAAACAATCCAATCTCCCCCCATCCAAGAAATCCAAATTAAACCCCCATTAAGTCTGGCCTCTTAGCGGATGAGAAAACTACAATCCCCCAGTCTCATGATGACCACATGACATCATCTTCCCCATCCACTTCATATCCTATAGCAAAAATATGTTTGCTAACATGAAACATCATGGTAAAGGCTTATGAATCCATGAACAAGGAACTCCCATCACCCATCCTCCCAACTCCGAAAAATCAGGCTTGGGCTATAAACCTCACACTAACAATACCCAATCACAACCCGATCCTACCAATTCTTTTGATCATCCCATCAATCCATCTACCAATCCCCAATCCTCTAATCCCCCTACACATCCCAAACACCTAAAATTGGATTGAGCATTTAGGTTGTCCTTTGCACACAGATGTTCTTTCCTCATCCCTCCATCCTCATTCCAATCCAATCCATCTTCACAAATACTTCATTAAATTAATCACACATGATGTAAGTCATTAGTACCTATTACACTTGTGTGACCTTGGTTTATCCTTACTATCAACATCCAAGAATGATCATATCTTAGAGATCCAATCACTTAATCACACATCTTAATTAACTTGTGGTGAAGACCCTTGGGTGCATCTTATGACACTCTAGCCAATGTCATCACCACACTCATCTCCATCCCCCCATCAAGCCACTTGTGATTCTTAACCCCTTGAGGTCTTTCAAGAGAGTGGATCATAAAATATCAAAATATCAAAAAAAAAAAAAAAATCATATCAAAATTCAAAATATCAAATAAAATCCACCTCAAGACTCTCTCTAGGGGTGTTTCCAACAACTCTACCGGGGCTATGGATGCCTGGCTGGCAGTAGAGAAATGTTGTGACAAGAATCAGATGTATCTCCATCGGGGCTATGGACGCCTGGCTGGCAGCAGAGCAATGCACGGCTTAACCTTCCATTCACCTTCCATCAACCTACTTGACTTAATCACTCCCTATACATTGGCTAGTTTGTCTTCACATACTACCCATTAAGTCTTCACTTCAAGTGGTAATTAACTATCACTTTTTCACACACTTTGATCTCAAAGAGACATCACACTTGTATGTTGCCAAGTATGGCTTAGACCTTGGTCACACTCTTGTTTTAGTCCTACTTTTATTTTACAACATGTGCTTTTAAGCTCATATTTTGTTCATCATCCATTACAAACCATCCATCCTTTGCATCCACATCCTTTTGCATCCATCATCCATGGGAAATCGATGATCCTATTGCTTTATCCTATCCACCCTTTTGCTTCCTTTAACCCATCATCATTATGACTGGGGGAAACTTTATAATCCACTGGGGGCACCATCCCTTACTTTACACTTGGGGGCACAAAAAATAGACTATCATCCATCATCCCACCCTTTACTTGGAGGCCTATCTTATCTAATCATCTGACTAAGTCATCCTACCTTATCCTACCTTATCACAACCCTCATCCTATCAAACCTTATCTAACCTCCTATCTTATCCTTTACCAATCCCATCTTTATCCCACATCCTTTATCCTTCCCCAAATCATCCCTTTATCCCACATCCTTTATCCTATCCAAAATCATCCCTTTATCCCACATCCCTTATCCTATCCAAAATCATCCCTTTATCCCACATCCCTTATCCTCTCCAAAGCCATCCCTTTATCCTACCATATCCACATTGGGACTTATAGGAGAAAGTCACCTCCTTTCAAACCCTATCCCATCCCTATCACATCTTCATCCCACCACATCTAAACTATCTTAAAAATCCCAAAAATCCAAAAAATTCTTCAAAATCCATAAAAATAAACAATGCACATAAAAAAATCTTAAAAAAAATCAACAACGCACATAAAATTGCATGCATTTGTGTGTGTGTGTTTGTTTTGTTCTTTTCTTGTTTATCTTTTTCTTGCATTTGCATCATACTTTGGCCAATGATATGAGGCCTCTTTTCTTTCTTTTTCTTTTGCATTGGCTGATGATATGAGGCCACTTTTTGGTCCAATGATATGAGGACCCTCTTTATGTCCAATGATATGAGGACAAGGGCATCTAGCAATTAAAACATCATGGTCTTTATACCATTGGTGCATCTTGCTCTATGCCACATCTTAATAAACTTGCTAATGATGATAATTGTGGGCACTTTACGATAGCACCACCCCTTTACATCATCACTTAGCCTAATCATCATCACCTTATCCAACCAACCCTTCATCAATCATCTAACATCCAATCATCAAATATTATTCATCCAATCAATCTATCCAACATTTTCAATCAATCCTATCAAATCCTCTCATCCAAACATCTTCAACATCCAAAATCTCATCCAACATCCAACAATCCAACCCCTCCAATCCAAAAACATCCAACATCAAAATCCATCATTACCCCTTTACCATGGGGCAATCCAAAATCCAAAATCATCCATCCAAAATCCAAATCATTGTCTAGGGACAAAAAATCAACCCCTTTCCTGGGCATCCAACAAAATCCAACATCCAAAACATCAACCCCTTGAAATATCCAAACATCCAAAATCCAACAACATCCAATATCCAAACATCCAAATCCAACATCAACCCCTTTACTGGGGCATCCAAAATCAAAACATCCTACACCCTTGTCATATATCGATGACTGGGGCCTCCTATAGTTAACATCCTCTCATCTTCTCATCCTCTCACCCACAACCCCTTCATCTTCTCACTGGGGCATCTCCTCTCTTTTCGAGTGGCTACCCACCTCATTCCTCCCCACCTACCCACTCGAGGGGGCATCATATTACCATCCTATCATCTTCTACTTCTTCTTTGAATGATCATTGCTACGCAATAATCCTTCAAAGAGGGGCAAAATGTAGACACCTAAAATGTCTACATGACTAATTAACATTAATCATGTCCCACATTTTAGCCTCATCACCATTTATCTACTACCAATCCATTTTAATTTTAATCATTTTATCCATTATTATTATATCCCATTTCATCATATAATAATTTATCATTAGATTATTTATTATTTTTATCATTTTATCCATTAAAAATCCCTTTTATCATTTATCATTTATCATTTATTATTATCATTATTTCATCCTTTTCATCCTTAATCCTTTTATTTATTATTATATCATATTATCCTATTTAATCCTTCATTAACATTTTATAGGAATTTAATATTCCTATGCCTCACCTACCACCTACCCTACACATCCCTACACCTAGCCTTTCCATCAATCACATCATTAATTATCCTAATCACATCATTAACCTAATCTAATCCTAATCATGTGCACATCCTCACCTCTAAATCTAGAGGCTTCTAAATCTAGAAGCTTCTCCATCTTTCCCTCTTATTTTCAAATATTCAAATAATCTACACTCTTCCATTGAATTTTTAATTCAATGGAATCCTCACAAAAATCTAGAATTCTCCATTCTATAGAAATATCTACACAAATCCAATCCTCTCATTAATTTGCAACCCTTGGATTCAATCCAACATGGATTAATCCTCACCCTCCAATTTTCCACTCACAAACTATAAATTTTCACTCTCATCCTCCATGAGAGCCAATTTTTTGGAGGCCATCATCTTGTTACTTCATCTTTTGATCATCAATCATCCATCTCATCCATCTATCAAATCAAGCCAATAATCTTCATCCAAGCATCCAAGAATCAATCATCAAAGGGGAGGTGTTGTCCAAGTGCATCCACATCCAAATCTGAAGCAAATCAATCAATCCACAAGCAAATCCACCATCAAGGAAGGAGAATTGCATGCTAGATGGTAAGTGCAGGTATAATTCTCCCTCTTTCCATCCCACTATTGTTTTGTGTACAAACAAATATATAGAAGCATACATTATCCTTAAGCACTTAGAACTATATAAACAAGGGGAAAACATTCATAAGAAATCTACGTAGGCCGATATGGTCAATGTAATAATATGAAATGATAGAACCTAAAATAATGGCTAGATGCCCAAATTATGGACATGCCCCCAATGTAGAGTGGTTTCCCCTAAGTAAAGTCAAACATCAATGTGTCCATAACCATGTATAACCTATATGTCATGCATCTAACTCAAGTATAATGTGAAAAGAGCAGGCATAAATAATGGATATATAAATCAACATATAATATGATAAACAACACTATATGAAAACATGTACTTTTAAAGCTAATAGCGCATATATCTTGTCTTTGTATTTTTTGAATATTTTAGTAAAATAAAATGGTCAATTAAGAAACTATATAAAATAATCTCCACATGAATTTCGACATGTAATGACACACATAAGATGTAAACTAGAAAAGGATATGTAATGGATAAATATGTTAATTAAATCTAATAGAAATATACATTGAGAAATGTGAATAAGTGCCTCTAGTATAGACATGCCCCCAATTTGGAAAGGTTTCCCTTGGGTGTAAGCATAATAGAAGTACGCGATTATATGTAATATGTATATCCTTTTTCTAACTCAACAACATATGTAATATGTATATCCTTTTTCTAACTTAACAACATATGTGTGTGATGTATGTGTGCATGTCGAATGCATGATACAATAGATATCACATGACATCACATTATATAAATAGGCCCCTATGTAGGTAAGATATATTCAATGTCACTCAATATGTAAAAATTAACCCTACGCAATAAATATATAAAAATAAATTTCTTGATAAGTGTGGCACATACGTAGTGTATGACATGCCCCTTTAATGGGTGATATATGTCCAAGCTAAGTATAAATGAATCCAAGTATATGTGGTGGCCCTAGAAAATGGAAAAGAAAATAAATGAGTGCATATGCAAGTTAAAATAGATAATGAAAATTCCAATATAAAGAAAATTTTGAGGAGAAAGAATTAAGGAAATCATAATTAGAGCCAAGTGGCTACAAAAAGATAAGAAAATCAAGTCAACTTCACCGGCTAAGCAAGGAAAGGTTCCAACACATTGTTCCTAAAGGTTAACATGAATCTATTTGTGCAATAATTCTAATTGCACATTGTTAAGCATGATTTAGGAAGTGCTAAATCCTCAGCAATTTAAATTTGCTAAAGCCTATTTAGCTTTAGTATATTTTAACTATATTCTAGGGGTAGAATAATGTAACAGATGTGTAACTAAGCCATCCAACTTTAGGAACGATTATATGCTAAAAATTTCCTATTGTTATGACCGATAGGAGATAGTGTGCAAGTATTTGATTTCCCATATAATCTCCTCCTCTACATGTATTTCTCAAATTTTTAGTAGTGTTAATACACATTTGAGATGTTTTTCTCTTACATTTTCTCTTTTAGCCTCTCATAACAATGTATATTTGATCATGGGTACATGAGAATTCATATTACTTGATCATGGGTACATAAGAATCCATATAATATTAGATTCCTAGTATGTTAGCTTTGTAGGGTAGATATAGGCACATTTTAGAGGAAAGATTTTTGGGAATTTTGTATTTGTTTCTTTTTGGTGGGCCATACGGACTATAAGGATCTTATTATTGAAGCATAATGTTTGTTTTTGAATTTTAAAAAAAGTTGGGCCTTCCCTGGTGCAAGATGTGTAATTTGGCACCATTTTTCTTGAGCAGAGATTAGTAGCCTCCATTTGGATCCTTTGCAAGAAGACACTACCTTTATGCCTACTTCATCTCCACATTGAGCTTCATATCCTAATCATTGTTCATTGGAATTGGCATTGACATTGTATGAAAATTATTGAAGCGTTGAAAAGATTCCTTTTTATTCATCTCAGCCACAACTCCAAATGTGATTCCTCCTCTCGGATTAATGTTGATCGCCACTCAAGTGTTGCCTTTAACCACCACCCATTGCGCATGCTCCAACTGCCAAGTTGTCTTTACTGTTGTACTTCTAGCCACCTCCTGATTGGTCCCTATGTCACGTTTCAACTTCTTGAAGTTATCCTTTTATGTTCAATGACCTTTTGGGCACCTTCAAGCATCACAATTCTACGAATATTCATCGTCATTGCGCTTCACCCATAACTTAGATGATGCATTAGTGGTACTCATTGTGTTATGCATGCAATCTTAATGGTCTTAAGGATTAGACTACGATCCTTACGAGATCTTAATATCAAATAACAATCACATTTTTCATAGAAATATTATGAATGTGTGGACACTGATATAAGTGATTATGGACAAAATTTTCTTCATAATTTATTTGGTGGCTTTAGAGATTTTGAGGTGATAAGAAGCAACTAAGAAATTCATACACCTCCAAAATATCTTCCCTTCCCTTTGAATTATTAATTGATGTCATTGGATGTGAAGGGTAGATTTTTTAATGCCATGTATGACACCGTATAAGATCATAGTTTAGTCTTATGAATACCATAATAATATAAAACTGGGACAACAATCATGATGCAAATATGAAACAATATTCAATAAAACATGTTCTTCACTACAATAAGATTAAAAAGAAAATGTTATTCACTATGTTAATATTTACCACTCATTTAAATATGAATTTGAATCTAGTCAATTCCAATTTGAAGTTGCTTGACACTAGTTAGGAAGTGTGATGATATCACTTGTTTGTATATAGTTCATTGTTCATTGTTCCGCATATAGATTGATGGTATATAATTCAATGTTCATGGATTAGTTACTTTATACACCAACTAAAACTCGTTATACAACTTGATGAACTATGTTCTTAGTCTCATTTTAGTGAGAAGATGAACCATAATAAATATATAAAAAAATAATTAAAATTATAATCATTTTTTATTAATAAACATTTTTTTGTCATAACTATAAAATGAATAGACCAAACCTTCCATCTTGACATAAAATAAATAGTTCATTCTATAAGTGAACCATAACCCACTAACAATTCAAATTAAACTTATTATAATTTTTATTGATTAAAAATAATTAGTTTGAAACCATGGTTCTGCCATCTAATAATATACAAAACAATAAATTTATACTCTTCAAAAATATGAAATATTAAAAAAAATGATTGGTTTAAAACCTAAAATCTAATCTTTAACACCCAAAAGAAAGAAAGAAAACTTAATCACCACCCTCGGTGGTAAACCATTGAAACAAGCCATTTGAACTAATATTACAGAGATCTCAGAAAGTTTTCATCGCTAAAATAAAATCAATTGTCCCTACTGTTAATGTTTTTTCTTTTATCTTCTGGAGTGAAGGATAATCCAAGTTAATTCTGGGGGAACGCAGAGGGAAACGGTTACCCTGTGGTCATATACGATAAGCCCCGATAAATTAAGGGGCTGGCAGCACTTGCCCATCAATATACTTTTCTGCGACAGGAAATCCCTATCTTCCATAGCCGCACGGTCATATGCCTCCAACTCGTCTTCCTCGCTACGCCCCCATTTCTTGCTGAACAAGAGCCTCTTGCTGCTCAGGGTATTCATGAGCGCCCTGCACTTCAAATTCCTGAAACAATCCGAGCGGCTTTCCTCTTCGTCGCGGAAGCGCGCAGCGCAGATCGCCGCCGCCACGGTCACCGCCGCTAACACGCATATGGCCACGGCTAGAAACCCTTCCGCTGCAGCGCAGGACATGCAGGAGGCTGCTGCTAACCCTTGATTCCACCTAGCCATGATGGGATTCGATCCTGCGTCTCTCAGAAACTAAATTCAATGACAATTTTTGTGGAATTTTATGTGGCAACCCATTTAATTAGTTTCCAAAACGGGTGAGTTTCTCTGTTAAGTAAACGTCTACACAGACTTGAGTAGCGTTAATTTTGTCAATCGCCCCCGCCTTACACGACGCCGGTCACTTATCGTGAGGAAAGACCATGCAGACTTTCACGTTGACGTTGCCAATTTAATAATTTATTATTGCTTGCAATTGCATGTGAGTTGTAAGAAATAGGAATCAGAGGCTAGCACACTAATGTGAACACCAAAAGGGATGTGGTGGAGGAAATGTTTGTGGAAAGGGGAAAGTAACTGAGAAGTAAAGTTGAGTCGGTTAAGGTATCATATTTGTTAGGTATATGGAGGAAGTGAGAGTGGATTCGAAGTAAAAATTAGTATGGTGGGTGGTCGCGTAATGTGGGGTAATGTTGGAGAGGAGTAACCATTACAGGTAGTTGTTTAAAGGAAAGTACATGAAATGTGAGAGAAGAGACGAGAACAAAAAATGTGGAAAATGGAGTTAGACATATAGAAAAGTTGTTTGCAAAGGATCAAATTTGAGGGGGAGTAGGAGCGCAAAATACTTGTGATTTGGAAACCGACCAAAACATCTATACAACATGGATTTAAAGGTGGATGAAAAGCATGAGACGAGGGAGAATCTCTATAGTATGTTCCCCTCTAGATCTATAGGAATATGTTTTCCTTGGGGAAAGTGGTAAGGGGAACCAATGCAATACTTTACTCACATATAATCACAAGATATTTTTGTCAATCATTTGAAGGGGGAAGGGCATGTTGTGCAGCCGTCAAGGTAATATATTGTGGTGATATGTCTAAACGTAAACAGTGGCTAATCAAAAATGCCAAAGTGATTAGTTAGCAATGTTAGGCATTGTGTTTTTTAGGTAGTTAGAAAACAAGTAAATGTAAGGGAAATTTGCAAGCACATCTAATGGGACAATTTGGAGACAGAGAAATGATGACTAGCCATGGCATCCTAGATTAGTAATTTCAAACGCATTTGAGATGATGGTCTCTCTAGCTATCAAAGTAATGATTAGAGTCCCTCATAAATAAACCTGATGGTGCTATCCATTAACGACAAATCGGGGTCAAGGATTTTGATTGGTTGGTGTTCAATTTATTAAATAAGACAAATACATGAATGGAAGGTTCCAAATAAGGTGGGAATTAAATATCTCCATGTTCTACACCTATTCTATGACTCCTATTGTTCATACCAAAATAATATTTGTTATCTATGCTCCATGTTATTGTCTCTATCTCACTAGCATTATTCATGTGAGTACAATTTGTGCTTGAAAGAGTCAAAAAAGAAAATGGGGAATATCCAATGTTAAGAATTAATTAGTTATTTCTCACATTATATTTGTTAGTAAAGTTGTTAATATTAACAACCACGTAAATATGGTTTAATATGTTATGAGTTGTTTTAAAAATCTTCAATATTTGTAAGTGGTTTCTTATTTTATAGAATATGTATTTTATATATATATATATATATATATATATATATATATATATATATATATATATATATATATATATATATATATATATGTATGTATGTATGTATGTATGTATGTATGTATGTATGTATGTATGTATGTATGTATGTATGTATGTATGTATTTTTTGGATTTATGAAATATGGAGATTATTGAATATCATTCCTATGTCTGCAACTCTCTTTGATCTTTTTCAAATTCTTCTGAGTTATTTTCATTTGGCATTAGAGAGAAATAATGAGAGTCTTTGGTGGAATGCATTGAGTATACCTTGCAAGAATCCTTTCTACATTTAATATTGTGGTCTCTATAAAGTGCACCCTGCAGTATAGTAAAAACATCAAAGGAAGATAGATTTGGAAGCTTGGGAAATTTCTGTGAATGGATTGAGCTTTCATTCATGTGCGTTTTTATGTACGACTGAAAAAGTTGTCCAATTTATTGTCATTGATCTTTTCTAATATTGGTTCCATCCAACTCGGATTTTGAACAAAGTCTTGCAAGGAGTAATGAATAGAAATCACAAATAATTGAATCCAAATTTGGTATAAACGTGCAGACCGCGGCCTTTTGGAATTCAGGCATGAACAATGGCTCCAAATTCATGTCCAACTCAGTCATGAACAATTTTTAGGTCAAGTGATGAAATAAAAAAAAATTGGTACCATTTCCAAGATCTTGAAACCACCTTTCCAACGCATTTTTTGGTTTATAAAACAGAGTTGTGTATCTGGAATTATGAAGCCGTGAGTTTTTCCAGTCATTTTTTATTAGCTATTTTTTTAATTTTTAACAAAGACTATAGTTTGAAAAAATTAATTTTTCTCTAGTTTTTGTTTAATAATTGCATTTTAAGGGCAATTATTACGTTTTTAGTCAAATTAATATTTTCTAGCATCATTTTTTTAGGCCTTTGACATTTTTGGAATCCTCATTTCCTCTCAGTTCCAATGAGTTGTCACACGATAAATTTTCTCTCCATCTGGAGCAAGTTTTTAATCATTGATCCAATTTTAATTAAAATTGGGCCTTTTTACGGGAAATTGAATCCTTAATAATTTTTTCCTGGTACCTCGAAATCAAGTGTCGTTTTTTACAAAAGTGCTTGTTTTTATCCTTGTTGCATTGATTCCAATTTTGTTGAAAAATACAATGTTTGAAAATACCCTCTTTTTTTAGTATCATCATGTCAATGTCAAAATTGTAAAAAATTACCTCATGGACTCATTTTCGGTGTTACCCGACATCCAGTGGAAATTATTGAGAAACATGATCACATTCTACTGAGTTAGCAGCTTCAAACTGGAGGTTGGAGGCAACGGAGGATGGAGGGCGATCAACGCCTCTCGTCAGTCACCAACGACGGGGATGCATTTTGGTATGGTGGCATCTCTTTTTCAGTTGTGTGGTGTGTATAAAATAAAATGGTGTGTGGTTTCCTTCCCCTGTTATGATTGAAATGAAAAAAATGTGCATTTTGGAATCTAAGAACAGTTTTATAGGAGGGCAGTTGAACTGGAGTGATCCTCTTACTGCTGAGATTCTTCGACTATCATATTTCTTCATGTCAATCAGTCGGTGAAAGAAAATTCGTTGGAATTGAAAGCGGGAACTGTTGAGTTAGTGTATGTAGGTGTATTGGTGGAAGTGTGATCATTTGGTAAGGGATTCCCTATGGTTAAGTGGATTAGTCATGTGCAACAAGATCTAAGCCAACAATATGCAAACCTAAAAGTATGCGGAGGTATACGATTATGTTTCCAATTTTTGAGATGTACTTTCTCCCCATGTTCACACTAAGGGAGGGAATGTTAGGAATTAATTGGTTATTGCTCACATTATATTTGTTAGAAAATTTGTTAATATTAACAACCACGTAAATATGGTTTAATATGTTACGAGTTGTTTTAACAACTCGTCAATATTTGTAAGTGGTTTAAAATAGGATATGTATATCCTGTGTGTGTGTGTGTGTGTGTGTGTGTGTGTGTGTGTGTGTGTGTGTGTGTGTGTGTGTGTGTGTGTGTGTGTGTGTGTGTGTGTGTGTGTGTGTGTGTGTGTGTGTGTGTGTGTATTTTCTAGATGTATGAAATATGGAGATTATTGAATACCATTCCTATGTTTGCAACTCTCTCTGATCTTTTTCAGTTTTTTCCGAGTTATTTTCATCCAATAGGTTACCTATTCAAAACCTAACCACAATGTTGGCTTCTTAAAGCACTCAGTTACCCGCCATTCAGTTGTTAGCTTGAGTAATTGTAGGAAAGCAAGAAATGTGTAAACAACAATCTTTGATTAAAACACAAAAATCTTCTCCCCAGTGGATGGAGTAATGTGAGAACATGGTATTGGGGGATATTGAACCTCCTCCATAACTTATCTGTACAGTAAACAAAGACGACAAAAAGAAAACTTATATGCCCGACGACCCTGGAATCGACAATGTCATCTTGAGCATTAATGGACTCCGAACATTTGAAATCCTACAACTTCAACACTTTGACAGTCATGATCCATGAACCTGAATACAACAGACGTGGTTTCTTATTTATATCTAGGGAAGGAAAAGAGCCCATGTATTTCATCCATGTGCACTATCTATACTCTGATTGTAAGGAAGGAACACCATTCTTGGCATGCAGAAGGGATTATTCGGTGACGGTAATACGACAACAAAAAAAGTGATTTTCTATTTATTTTTTGAAATTTTGTTTAACCTTATTTTTAATAAGTTTGTCTTGACATCAATGTTATCAGTTGGCTTGCACTTTTTTTATACTTGACGAAGACATGAATGGAAAATTGGTAATAAAAAGGTAGTATTTAAAACCCTACATATCTTAGGTACCTATTCCATGGCTAAGATTTTTCCCACCCAAGTAATATTTTCTATATGTCATCTACTTTACCTTCTCAATCTCAATCGTATTATAATAATCATCGTTAATTAAGGCACTCTAGTTTAAGCTACGATAATTACAAGAAAATAAGTGATGCACGAACAATCATTGATAATTGAGCCCCTCCAATAGTGTCATATAAGTGGCGGGTAGATTTTATATGCAAGTCAAGATTTTTTATTTTTTATTTTTATTTTTATTACGGTGTTAAGGTTTTCGAGTCGAAGACATTTGATTGTTAAATAAGACAAAGATATCAATGGAAAGTTAGAAACAAAAAAGTGAAAATTAAAAAACCTACATGTTTCACACTTTTTACACGACTCAAATTATAACATTCAAATAATATTTGGTATTCGTCTTCCATTGTATCAAATTGATCTCACTCACAGTATTCACGTGAGTACAATTTGCACTTATAGGGGCCAAAAATAAAAAATGACCTGAAAATATAATTCCACAATAAAACACCAAGACAAGTAACATTGATTTTATATTAGACTTGAAACAACCACTGATACAAAACAATTATAATAAAACTAAACATAGACATAATTTGACAACTATTAGACTACTTGAAAATGCCAAAATGCACATAATGCATGTATATGTGCAAGAATTTCTATTATTCACTATTATTATTGTTATATTTGTAGAAAAAAGTCATTAGAAATAAAGTAAAATATATATTCCACCTAAAAACATTTTTCTTAAAATAGTTTACAACCTCAAATTTTCACAACATATTCATTCTTATGGAGTATATTGTAGACCACCTCATTTTCCACCTCATCTCTATTTCTTTTTAGATTTTGCAATCACTTTGTATAGAAATATCTTCTCCTTGTACCATGTGACTTTTAAGCCCTAGTCCCCCCAACATCTTAGGCTTGCAACAAGTTTCCCAAGAAACATGTTTTTTTTAAATGACCTAGTTTCCATCACACCAGAGGGATTCCCTTATCATTTTCCTATAGGGTCTCTCTCTCTCTCTCTCTCTCTCTCTCTCTCTCTCTCTCTCTCTCTCTCTCTCTCTCTCTCTCTCACTCACACACACACACACATTGGTGTTGACATTATATGATTATTGAGATTCCAAGAAGTGGATGACATTAGCATTGACATTATATTAGTATAATTGATGGCGTTGAATGATTATAATAGTGGCTAAATTGTATGTTAGTTGTATATATTTTGATATTTGTGTTCAAAACATTAAAAAATGAAAACTAGTACACTGGAGTCTAGAATTGTACATATGGAATCATATTAATCCACTTAGATACATCGAAAGAGTGTTTCATCCACTATACAAGTTTGAATTTTGCATTTTTATTAATATGAATGATATAATGTTTTGGTACTTTGTTTTAGGATGTGGTTGAGAACAAAACTATTTATTCAATTATAGACTTGTAGTATTTATAATTTTATTCTATTTTATTTTTAAAAATTCACATTTTTAATATTTCCTCTTAAACATGGTCAGAGATGCCGACAATCTATGCAAGTCAGTGTCTATTGTAATGCTCCAACATTCAATCAGAAAAAAAAAATCACCTTTTTATCATGTGAATTTTTAAAATTGTTTCATATTTCTACTTCTAATGTAATATACATTAAATGAGTATGATATATAAAAGTTACTCTATAATTTTGTTTTATATTGAAAACTTCTCATTTTAATATGATTTTTACTTTATTCTAATGAAAAAAACATGTTGACTTCTTATATGTGATGTGGTAGATCAAGTGGTTAAATAAAGTGGACTCTCTCTTTGCCCGCTTGAGTTCAATGTCAACTGAGACCTTTTATCATGACATTAATAACCTTTGATTAATCAACATAGATAAAGGTTTAAGTCATCCCAGTCTCCACTAACATATCAAGTGAAAAAGTTCGCCAAAATGAGAGTTAGAAGTAGAAATACCTTCTCATTTTAGGTTAAGTATAGGAAAAAATATGAGTACCTTCTCCCTTTACATGATAAAGGTCTAACTTATGGAAGTCCCCACTCCTCTTTCTTTTACATATTTTATTTTCATAATGTCATTTAGTAAAACATGTAGGTAGAGTGTGAATTCTCATTTTACATGATAAAGGTCCAACTCATGCTAGCAAGTGAAAGAGATATGTAGGGCGAGAGTTATAAATACCTTCTCATTTTATAAAATAAGGGTCTTACTTGTCAACCCCACTCATCTTTCTTTTATATATTTTTCTCTTATAAAATGTTAAACGAAAGAGATATGTAAAGCTAATATGGGTTCAACACATGTTAATTTCCACTCCTTTTATATATTGTTCCACTATAACATTATCTAGTGAAAGAGATATATTGAAAATTGAAAATGTTTTTTCAATTTACACAATAGAAATCTAATTCATCTCAATCTTCACTCCTCTTTCTTTTTATATATAAATAAATAAATACATACGCAACAAATGAAAGAGATAAATATATTGGGAAAAGATCTCTCATAAAATGGAAACTACAAGTACATCATAGTCCCCACACCATGAACATGGGCATTACCGTCAAGAAATTTAATATGTTTGGCTATCTTTCATCCCTTCACTTTCAATCCATTTTGAATGTTGCAAATGAATTCGTTCAACTCAATGCTTGAGTCTCTATGCATTTTATTTCTTCTTTGACAATTGTAAATACAACAATCTAGAATGTCAAAAACAATTGGTGTTGGGAGAGGAGGATAGAAATCATTGAATTTGTAGCCTCCAATGGCATGATATTTGGGGTAGTTTAGTGGGTATTCCACATAAACCCTTCTTTTTAAGGAACAATAGAAATTGAATTATGAGGGGGCTACTTTTTAGTGGCACATATGGTACATTAGAATTTAAAATCACAATGTCTTAAAATTGGGTTGGGGACTTAGAATCTATATTGTCATGTTTCATGTTATACATGAGAGATTAATGTAGTTTTATAAATTTATTGAACTCTTTTTATGTTAGAAAATGTATTTAAGGTTATGTTCAACAAAACAAGAGAAAATAGAATTTAGCTTTGGGCCCTTTGGAAGTTAAAAATAAGTCTTGTTTGAAAATACTCGAAAATTTCTCAATATCCAAATTTTATGTAGATCATTATTCAACCTAATGTATTGGCATGACACCCTTGATCCTTCCCAAGAATTCACCCCTTACTTCAAGTTTTCTTTTTTTATCTGTTAACCATGTATGCAATCCCTCAAATCAATCTTCTTAAGCATGTTTCATAAAACTTCATTATACATAAATTCTTACTTCAATTTTGTTTTGTAGTTCCTTACATTTCATCTTAAATGTCGTTGTTTTCCATTCAGTTTATTAATGTTTTCACCTTGCTAATCTTATTGGCGTTTCTATTGCACCTTTGTTACGTGATTGTTAGTGGGTGTCCAAAATGTATAATGCAATATGTTACGTTCAATATATTTAGTGTGTGGATGGTGTACATCTTTAAAATAGAATTAATGACCTAAAAAAAATTGAAAAATAATCTGTTAGTGCAGAATCACAGCACCCCTAAATGCCTACAACCAGATGGGTTAAGACTTTCAGTGTGATTGCACAACATGGAGCATCTCTCAAAGTGTGGGACCTTGTGAGTTGAGAGAGCTCTCCAGATTAAGGTTGGTTCTTATTCCTCTATTCAGGTGCATACAAATATATTACAGAGGATCTATTTTTAATCTACTCTATCTTTCCAAGGAGACAAGGTTAAGGAGATGAAATAAAATAAACCTAAGCTAATGAGGTGATGCACCAAAGGAATGTTAGACACTCATTTTGCATTTTAACATAGACCACGAAAATGTAATGAAAACACTATGCACAGATGACCAAATTACAATAAGAGATCAGAGAGACAACAACAAATACATGAGAGGGTCGAGAAACATCCACAGACATATATATTATTGCTTAGGAGTCGATACAGTATATTACAGTGGCCAAGAAGATAAAACTTTGCATTACAACCCGAAGGAGAGGTTAGAAAATCTCCACAAATCCTTCTTGTGAATAAAAGAAGAAGGGAGGGTGCAAAACAAAAATGTCCAACCCTTTACAATGAGCCCTGACCCTTCTTTTATAGATTCAACATAAAGGGAAGAAGGAGAGAGAAGTGGGAAAACTAGTTCAAAGCTCAACCACCATCATCAATGTCTCCTACAAATCCACCCCAAATCTATCATGTCTGCATCAATTACTTGTTCGGCACCTCGAAGGAGGAGGAACGGCAGATCAGATCAAATCTGATCTGGTTGTTGGGGGAAAATAGATCCTGTATTAATGGCACAAAGATGTTTCTTCATTTTTTCCCACCTAACCTCTCCAAAATTAAAGTTTCAGATCTCCATGGCATAGACGAGGTTGAGATCTTTCCAACGGTGCCAAATTTGTCATATTTTGAGCACTGAGTCAAAAGATATGCCCATTTGAAATTTGAATCAGGTCCGTACAAAATGGTAGGAACCAGCTATTAAAATAGGCCCCTTTTTGAAAATGGACACGTGGAGGGTTGGTGCATGTCTGGGGCTACCTTTGTATTTTGATTTTGAAGTTACATCAGGCTGACATGTGGCATCTTCCGCAGCTTGCTCAGTTTCTTCATGTTTTGGCTAAGTCTTTTGCTTGGCAGGGTCATATATTTGACTGGGGACACGCGGAGGCCTGGCGCTTGTTTGGAAACCTTCCCCCAATTTTACTCTTGAATTAGTGTCGTGCTGACACTTGGCACCCTCCACTAGCCTGTCTCTGCTTTGACTATTCAACCCTGACCCTGTCCCTTTCTTTGGACCTAGGACACGTGGAAGGTCCGCGCTCATTTAGAAACCCTCTCAAGATTTTTCCTTTGAAGGAGTGTCGGGTTGACACGTGGAGACTTCCACAGAGTCTTGGACTTTTCAATGGTTGTTCCTACTTTTTTCAGGCCCTGAATACGTGGCGAGCTAGCGCTCATTTGGGGATTGCCTTTTGGACCGCGCCTTGAAATTGTGTTGATGCCACACGTGGTGCCATCCGTTGGATCTCTATACTTAGTTGATTTTGGGCCTGCTCTATCCCATACTTTTTAACTTGAACTACGTGGTGAGCCTGCACTCATTTGGGTCTCTAGTTTTGGATTTACCTTTGGAGATGCACTGAGCTGACACATGGTAGCTTTTGGTAGCACCTTTATACTTAGTATTTTTTAGGCCTTCCCTGTCCACTTCTTTGACTTTTCATTGTTGACTCTGCCCCTCTTTAGGCCTAGGACACGTGGGGGCTGGCGCTTGTTTGAGTCTACCCTTTTGGATTCAATCTTTGGAGATGCGTCGTTTGGACACGTGGCAGTGTCCGTTGTCTCCTCCATACTTAGTCATTTTTGGGGCTCGTTCTGAATCATTTCAGAGCTTGAAGACTTCAAGCCTTCTCCGTTCCTTCTCCTTTGAGCCTCTGGTTTATTTGACACTATCTTCTCATTCCTCGACCATGTTATTCCATTTTAGAGCCCACCTGCAACTTGTTTACAGATTTTCTTGAATGTGATTTCTCTAGTTTCTTGTAGACTGTCCTTGTGTTTCCCGTTTCCATGTGCATTTCTTCTGGGTCGTGGCTAATCAATTTTTTCAGGGGACAAAAATAGTGATAAAAATTTGATGACTCGCAGGGCATTTGCCTGCTATATGAAGAGATCAGTAGCCTTAAAGCATCCATTGGGCGTGAGTCAAGAATGATGGCATGATATTTATCCTACCTAGATGATCAGCGATCTGACATTTTGCACTCTCAATTTTCATAAGAAATATTGAAACAAGGCTTCTGAGAGTAGAAAATTGTTGACCCGGGGCTTTCATATTGTCCTTGAATGGACTGTTTTGAAGATGGATTTTAGTTGCTCTGCATTTGTTTTATTTTGAAGATAGTAACTATTACAGGCAACTATGGGTCTCCCTGTCATGAATACTTAAAGGGATAGCACGTTCACTTGGAGGCACGTTGAACTATGTAATGACGAAACCTGGAGCAACAAATTACCTGTGCCACAACACTTAGGGAAACAAAAACTACACTACAACAAAACAATGTGCATAAGCACTTAGGGAAATTAAAATCCTATGCTAATATTTACAGGGTGGAACCTCCTTTCTAGTAGCAATGTTTGAGATGGATCCCATTTCACTAGGATCTGCAATTCTTCACCATCCAATCTAGCCAGCTGGAAGGCATTGCTACTCTTTACACTCTTGTGATCATGTAAGGACCACTCCAGATGGCATCAAATTTGGAGATGCTTCCTAGCTTTTCCCAATCTGCATCCCACTTTAGGACTAAGTCCCCTTCTTGAAAGGTCCTCATTCTTTCCTTCTTATCAAAACTCTTTTTTATCAATGCCTGATCCTTTTCCATGACCTGCATTGCATGCTCTCTTGCCTCTCCTACCTCCATCAACTCTGCATACCTGATTTCCATGGGTTCAAACTCAGCTAGTTCTAACTATTTCATGAGTTCCAAAGCGGGAAACTCCAATGAGATGGGCAATACTGCCTCTTTTCCATATACAAGCTTGTATGGTGAGCTCCCTGTGGATCTTTTGGATGTGATCCTATCAGCCCATAGAGCTGATTTGAGCCTTGTATGCCAAGTCCTCTGATTTTCATCAAGAGTCCTTCTGATAATCCTTAATAGGTTCTTATTTGTGGACTCTTCTTGGCCATTACCTTGAGGGTAATAATTTGATGAGGTGTTGAGATATACACCATTCTTAACTGCCCATTCAGTGATCCTTGTACCAAGGAATGCAATGCATTATCTGATATAATAGTGGCAGGGACTCCAAACCTGGTGGCTATTCCTTCATAGAAATCCAAGATGTTGGATTCATTTGCTTCTTTTAGTGCCACTGCTTCAATCCACTTGGTGAAATAGTCTGTTGCAATAAGTATCCACTTGTGGCCTTGGCTTGAATTTGGGTTAATCACCCCAATGAAGTCTAGTCCCCATTGCATGAATGGCTGATTCACTAAAATGGGATGAAGGGGCAAGGCTGCTAGCTTCTCCTTTCCTATGAAGAATGCACATTTTTTACACTTCTTGACCCATGAGTAGTAGTCCCTAAACACTATAGGCCAATAATAACCAGATGTCATGATTTTGAGAGCTGTTGTTCAAGGGGCAAAGTGACCTCCTTCTTCTCCATCATGGAATTCATACGACACTCTCTCAATCTGGCTTGTCCCAATGTATCTCAATAGAAAACCATTGATATCCTTCTTAAACAAGACACCACCAACAAACACATATGGGATGGCTTGTAGTCTGAAGTATATTCACTTTTATTTGTTCCATTCTAGAGGGAACAAACCTGTTTGAAGGTAATGCACTAAGGCTTGGGTCCAACATGGATTAGGTGCATCATTAGATGGTTTTTCTTGATCATTCTGTAGAAATAGGACAACCTCTTTTTCACCCACTGACTCAGCTTGTTGCTTGGAGGTGAGCTGTTCACATAGACCCTTGCCTCGAACTAGTTTGGTCACCTTGATCTCAATGTCATATTCCATTACCCGGGTGATCCAACCTACTCTCTTCTCATTCAAATCCTTATTTAAAAGGAAGTCCTTAACACCAGCATGAGATACTAGCAGTTGAATCTTGTTATTTGAGACCAAGTGTATGAACTTATTTAAGCTCCTAATAACAGCAAGGACATGTTTTTCAATGAAAGAGTATTTTACCTCGTAGTCCTCCAAGCTCTGGATGAAGAAAGCTATGGGTTTCTCTGAACCTTCATTGTTGGGCTAGACCAAGATGGCTGAGATGGTGTCTGACCCTCCAAAAGCATATAGCATGAAGTATTTTGAGAATTCTGGGTTAATGAGAGTTGAAGCCTGTGATATTGCGAGCTTGATGGCCTCAAAACTCTCTTTGCCTTTTGTTGTCCATTTAAATGCAAGACTATTCTTTAACATCATTGTTAAAGGCTTCACAAGAGTAGAAAAGTTAGGTACAAACCTGCAAACAAATTTTATCCTCCCCAAGAAGCTTTGGAGAGACTTTTTATGTTGTGGCAATGGAAGTGTCCGGATGGCTTCAACCCTTTCAGGATCAATTGTCAATCCCTTTCTTGAGACAATGTGGCCCAAAAATTTCCCTTCATGAGCCAGGAACACACACTTTTTTGGGTTTAATGACACCCCAAACCTTCTACATCTCTGAAATACCTGTCTAAGGTGAAAGAGATGGTCTGTAACATTCTTTGAGAAGACAGTGATATCATCTAGATACACCAAGACTATGTTGTTGATTAAGCCTTTGAATGCCATGTCCATAGCTCGCTGAAATGTTGCTCCAGCATTTGATAGTCCAAATGGCATTTTATTATAAGCATATGTACCCCATTTGGTGGTGAAGGATGTCTTGAATTGATCTTATTCTTTCACCATTATCTGGTTATAGCCTAAATACCCATCTAACAATGAAAACCTCTCAGAACCAGCTACAACTTGTAAGATCTGTTCCATTGATGGAAGTGGGTAGTGATCCTTAAGTGATTCTCTGTTCAGATCACAAAAGTCCATACACAGCCTGATTTCTCCATTTTTCTACCTCACAGGCACCAAGTTAGCAACCCAACATCAAATGCTTGATAGGAAAGATGATACTGGCCTCAATTAGCTTGTTCAATTCTTTTCTCATGAGAAGCTCAATGTGGGGATTTATTGGCCTTTGCTTCTGTCTGAAAGGCTTAGCTCCTGGATCCAACTCGATGGTGTGTTGTGCCAACTTTGGGTTGAAACCTCTTAAATATTTATAATTCCAGGCAAAGACATATGGGAACACTTGACAGAGTTGAAAAAATTTAGATTTTTTCTTGTTGAGTGCTTACCTTTCCAATCTGCAATGTTTTGCCTTCTTCTATAAAAATGGGTTTTGAATCTTCACCCTTTACCTGAATATTTTCCTTCTCTTTTTGGAATTGGTCATTTGGGTTGAAGATTGATTCCAAAGTGACAATCCCCTTTGGTAGTTTTTTAGTCCTTAGCCACACTACTTGATCACCATACTATTGTTCCAATTTGTCTCGATTCCTGGAGGAGAATTCAACTTCTTATTGTAGAAAGTTGACAATTTGTTGATCATTTTCAAAGACTTTCCAACTTATGTTGTTATCTAGGGACAGATGGCCTTACAGCCAACTTGATATGGGGCTGATGCTTATCATTCTTTATACTCTCCACAACATCAAATGCTGCCCCAATTGTTGCCAATGTCTACTACTTCATTCTTCTTCCTTGGGATGGAGTTGATGTTGAATGCCTCAAATTTGAGGGGGAGTAGGAGCGCAAAATACTATTGGAGAGGAGTAACCATTACAGGTAGTTGTTTAAAGGAAAGTACAAGAAATGTGAGTGAAGAGAAAGGAACAAAAAATGTGGAAAATGGAGTTAGACATATAGAAAACTTGTTTGCAAAGGATCAAATTTGAGGGGGATAAGGAGCGTAAAATACTTGTGATTCTGAAACTGACCAAAACATCTATACAACATGGATTTAAAGGTGGATGAAAAGCAAGGGACGAGGGAGAGTCTTTATAGTATGCTCCCCTCTAGATCTATAGGAACCTTCTTTCCTTGGGGAAAGTGGTAAGGGGAACCAATGCAATACTTTACTCACATACAATCACAAGATATTTTTGTCAATCATTTGAAGGAGAAAAGGCATGTTGTGCAGTCGTTGATGTAATATATTGTGGAGATATGTCTGAATGTAAATAGTGGTTAATCAATAATGCCAAAGTGATTCGTTAGCAATGTTAGGCATTGCATTTTTTAGGTAATTAGAACACAAGTAAATGTAAGGGAAATTTACAAGCGCATCTCATGGGACAATTTGGAGATAGAGAGATGATGACTAATCGTGGCATCCTAGATTAGTAATTTCAAACACATTTGAGATGATGGTCTCTCTAGCTATCAAAGTAATGATTAGAGTTCCCTCATAATTAGTCATGATGGTGTTATCCATCAACGAAAAATCAGGGTCAAGGGTTTTGATTGGTTGGTGTTCAATTTATTAAATAAGAAAAATACATGAATGGAAGGTTACAAATAAGGTGGGAATTAAATATCTCCATGTTCTACACCTATTTTATGGCTCTTATTATCCGTACCAAAATAATATTATTATCTATGCTCCACATTATTGTCTATATCTCACTAGCATTATTCATGTGAGTACAATTTGTGCTTGAAATAGTCAAAAAAGAAAATGGGGAATATCCAATGTTAAGAATTAATTAGTTATTTCTCACATTATATTTGTTAGTAAAGTTGTTAATATTAACAACCACGTAAATATGGCTTAATATGTTACGAGTTGTTTTAACAAGTCGTCAATATTTGTAAGTGGTTTCCTATTTTATAAAATATGTATATCCTATATATATATATGGGGGGAAGATATATACATACAGGTACTAGCTATATATATATATATAGCACTACATATCATCCTGAGTCTACAACTCTCTCTGATCTTTTTCAAATTCTTCTGAGTTATTTTCATTTGGCATCAGAACGAAATAATGATATTCTTTGGTGGAATGCATTGAGTATACATTGCAAGAATCCTATCTACATTAAATATTATGGTCTCTATGGTAAAGTGCAACCTACAGTATAGTAAAAACGTCAAAGGAAGATAGATTTGGAAGCTTGGGAAATTTCTGCGAATGGATTGAGCTTTCATTCCTGTGTGTTTTTAGAATGTACGACTACATGCAATGTCCAATTTATTTATCATTTGATCTTTTCTAATATTGGTTCCATCCAACTCAGATTCTGAACAAAGTCTTGCGAGGAGTAATTAATAGAAATCACAAAGAATTGAATCCAAATTTCGTATAAATGTGCAGACCATGGCCTTTTGGAATTCCAGCATGAACAACGGATTCAAATTCACGTCCAACTCAGTCATGAACAGTTTTTTAGGTCAAGTGATAATATCAAAAAAAATTGGTACCAATGCAAAGATCTTAAAACCACCTTTCCAATGCATTTTTTGGTTTATAAAACAAAGATATGGTTCTAGAATTATCAGAAGTTGTTAGAAGCCGTGAGTTTTTCCAACCATTTTTTATTGCTATTTTTTAAACTTTTTAACAAAGACTATAGTTTGAAAATATTAATTTTTCTCTAGTTTTTGTTTAATAATTGCATTTTAAGGGCAATTATTACATTTTTTAGCCAAATTATCCTATTTTTCCAGCGTCTAATTTTTAGAGCCTTTGACATTTTTGGAATCCTCATTTCCTCCTAGTTCCAACGAGTGGTCAGATTATAAATTTTCTCTCCATCTAGAGCAAGTTTTTAATCGTTGATCTGATTTAAATTTAAAATTAGACCTTTTACGGGAAATTGAATCCTTAATAGTTTTTTCCTGGTACCTCAAAATCAAGTGCCATTTTTTGACAAAAGTGTTTTTTTTATCCTTTTTGCATTGATTCTAATTTCATTGAAAAATAATATGTTTGAAAATACCCTCTTTTTTTAGTCTCATCAGTCAATGTCAAAAATTGTAAAAATTTGCCTCATAAATGCATTTTCGGTGTTACCCGATGTCCAGATGGAAATTATTGAGCAATCATGATCACATTCTACTAATAAATTAGCAACTTCAAACTGAAGGTTTGGAGGTAATGTTTGAGGATGGTAGGGCGATCAACACCTCTCGTCAGTCACCAACGATAGGGATGCATTTTGGTATGGTGGCAGTGACAATTTCATGTGCTTTTAGCATTGAGTTGCAACAATTGACAACAATGGTTCCCCTAATTAAGAACATTGTGATTCTTATAAAATGGTGTTAAATTATTTCCATATTTCAGTGGTGCTTGGTTCATTCCCCTGTACTATGATTGAAACATGGAGAATGTGCATTTTTGGAATCTATGAACAATTGTATAGGAGGATAGCTAAACTGAAGTGATCCTCTAACTGCTAGATATTCTTCAACTTTTGTACTTCTTCATCAATCATTCTAGTGAAAGAGTGACTTCACTGGAAGTGAAAGCGGGAACTATTGAGTTCACATATTTAGGTGCAATCATTGGAAGTGTGATCATCTACTATGGGATTACACTGTGGTGAAGGAAGATTAGATCATGTGCAATAAGATCAAGATAGCAAGATCCAAGCTAGTATGAAGACCTAAAATTATGCGGAGGTATATGATTATTGATTTCCAATCTTCAAATGTGAACTTTCTTCCGATGTTTGCACTAAGGGTTGGAATGTTAGGAATTAATATAAGTTTATATCTAAAATTGAACATTTACTTGAGTGGAAAATTTTTTGATATTAACAACCACGTAAATATGGTTTAATTTTACTTATGATTTATATTTAACATTTAATTAATTTGTTTTAAGTGCTTTAAACACCCAGGGAAAACATGTAAGTTAATCCTATATTTACATAAAGTTTCCTTGGGAGATAACTCTCCTTGAGAATATGGAGATTATTGAATTTCATTCCTATTGCTTTGTAATTCTACTCTTGATCCCCCATGTTTCAAATTATTCTAAGTGTGTATTTTCATCTTTAATAGGCTAAAAAAATAATTTCCATATCTATTACCATAATGAATATAATACTTAAGAGAAGTGGGCAATTACCCCCCATATACAAAGTTGTTAGCTTGAGTAATTGTTAGGAACAACAAATTAGCCACATGTCCCTTGAAATAGATTTCAATCTTTGATATCAAGAAAAAACGAATCACTCATCAATAGTAGATGGAGTAATGTTGATATAGGGGGATATTGAACACTCATGCATTTCTTATCAAGTTAGAGCTGTTCAAAGATGATTCCCAGAAAACTCATATGTCTGACGAATTTGGATATACCAACCAAAATTTGTAATTTTTTAGCCTTATTGGACTTTTACATATTTTAGTAATCAAACAATTTCTACACTTATGCAGAAATCTTGAGCCATGAAGCATGAATACAACTTAGACATGTGTTTCTTATTGGATATCAAGTTGCATGTTTCATAGGCCATGTATTACATGACATGTGCACTATCTAAAGTCAGTTCCTGTGAAGGATGTTACAAAATTATTGAAAATGCATAATGATGGATATGTTCGGTGAAGCCCTCTAACGACTTGTTTTATGAAGTGTGATTATTCTATTTATTTTTTTACAATTGTGTTATTATTACCTTATTTATTAATAAAAATGTCTTGATTTCAGTTTTTCAATAGAATTCCATTCTTGCATTTTATTAATACCACATGTCTTGGACCTATTCTTGGGAGAAAAGGTTTCCTCTCTTTTACATTAATATTTTCTATATGAACAAACAATAGAATTTTATCTACCCGATCTAAAGTCATGATTCTCATAATCGTAATTAATTAATTCACTATAGTTTAAGTCCTACGGTATTGTCCTCGAACATAAGTGCATGTACATTAAATAAACACTCCATTATTGATCCCCTCCAATAGGTAAACATATCACAACAAACAGGTAGATTTAAAAAATATTGAAAGTACATATACATATGCTATTTTTTAATTTTATTTTTATTACGGTGTCAAGGTTTTCGAGTTAAAGACATTTGATCTGTTAAATAAGACAAATATATCAATGGAAAGTTGGAAACAAAAAAGTGAAAATTAAAAAACCTACATGTTTCGTACTTTTTACACAACTCAAGTTATAATGTTCAAATAATATCTGTATTCATCTTCCATTATATCAAATTGATCTCATTCACATTATTCACGTCAGTGCAATTTACACTTATAGCAGCCAAAAATTAAAAAAATGGTGAAAATACAATTCCAAAATAAGACACCAAGACAAGTAACATTGATTTTATATTAGACTTGAAACAACCACTGATACAAAACAATTATAATAAAACTAAACAGATCAGCCACGACCCCGCACAGAAGGAACCAAAGAAATCACGTTCAAATCCTGCAAACAGGTTACAGAGGGACTCTACAATGGAGTGGCAAGGCCTGCAAAAGATCAAATGACCCCGTGCAAGAAGAAATTCAAGAAATGGCTCTGTCGAGTGAACCCGTGCTTCAAATCCAACAAAACAGATTACAGGCGGGCTCAGAAATGGAATAGCAGGGTCGGGGAAGGAGAAGACAGTGTCAAAGAAGCCAGAGGCTCAAAGGAGAAGGAACGGTGAAATTTGAAGTCTTCGGGCTCTGAAACAGTTCAGAACGAGCCCAAAAATTGACTAAGTATGGAGGAGACAGCGGACGCTGCCAAGTGTCCAAACGGTGCACCTCCAAAGATTGAATCCAAAAGGGGAGACTCGAACAAGCGCCAGGCCCCCACGTGTCCCAGGCCCAAAGAGGAGGCAGAGTCAATAGCTAAAAGTCAAAAGGCGGACAGGGCGGGCCTCAAAAAAGACTAAGTATAGAAGTGCTAGCGGAAGCTGCCACGCGTCAGCTTGGTGCATCTCCAAAGGTAAATCCAAAAGGAGACCCAAATGAGTGTGGCTCGCCACGTAGTCCAAGTTGAAAAATAGGACAAAGCGGGCCCAAAATTAACTAAGTATGGAGAACGAGCACCAGCTCGCCACGTGTTCAGGGCCTGAAAAGGTAAGAGCATCCGTTGAAAAGTCCAAGAGCCTGCAGAGGCTTCCACGTGTCAACCCGACGCTCCTTCAAAGGAAAAATCCTGAGCGGGTTTCTAAGTGAGCGCGGAGCCTCCACGCGTCTAGGTTTCATAAAGGGACAGGGTCGGGTTGAATAGTCAAAGCATTGAGACAGGCCAGCGGAGGGTGCCAAGTGTCAGCACGATGCTAATTCAAGAGTAAAATTGGGGGAAGGTTTCCAAACAAGCGCCAGGCCTCCGCATGTCCCCGGTCAGATATATGACCCCGCCGAGCAAAAGACTTAGCCAAAAAACATGAAGAAACTGAGCAAGCCACAGAAGAAGCCATGTGTCAGCCCCACAACTCCAAAAGCAAAATACAAAGGCTGCCCTCAGACATGCGCCAGCCCTCCATGTGTCCAGTTTCAAAAGGGGGCCCGTTTTGGTAGCTGGTTCCCGCCATTTTGTACGGACCCGATTCAAATTTCAAATGGGCATATCTTTTGACTCGGTGCTCAAAATCTAACAAATCTGGCACCGTTGGAAAGATCTCAGCCTCGTCTACACCATGGAGATCTGAAACTTTAAGTTTGGAGAGGTTAGGTGGGGAAAAAATGAAGAAACATCTTCAGGCCATTAATACAGGATCTATTTTCCCCAACAACCAGATCAGGATTTGATCTGATCCGTCGTTTCCTCCTCCTTCGAGGCACCGAACAAGTAATTGATGCAGGCACGATAGATTTGGGGTGCATTTTGTAGGAGGCATTGATGATAGTGGTTGAGCTTTGAACTAGTTTTCCCACTTCTCTCTCCTTCTTCCCTCTGTGCTGAATCTATAAAGGAAGGGTCGGGGCTCATTGTAAAAGGTTGGACATTTCTGTTTTGTGCCCTCCCTTCTTCTTTTGTTCACAGAAGGATTTGTGGAGCTTTTCTAACCTCTCCTTTGGGTTGTAATGCAAGTTTTTCCTCTTGGCTACTGCAATATACTGTATCGACTTCTGAGCAATAATATATATGTCTGTGGATGTTTCTCGACCCTCTCATGTATTCGTTATTGTCTCTCTGATCTCTTATTGTGATTTGGTCATCTATGCATGTTGTTTGTATTACATTCCTGTGGTCTGTGTTAAACTGCAAAATGAGTGTCTAACATTCCTTTGGTGTATCACCTCATTAGCTTAGGTTTATTTTCTTGCATCTCTCTAACCCTGTCTCCTTGGTAGATAGAATAGACTTAGAATAGATCCTCTGCAATTTGTTTGTGTACACCTGAACAGAGGGATAGGAACCAACCTCAATCCGGAGAGCTCTCTCAACTCGCAAGGTCCCACACCTTGAGAGATGCTCCATGTTGTGCAATCACACTGAGAGTCTCAACCCATCTAGTTGCAGACATTCAGGGGTGTTGTGATTCTGCACTAACAGTTTTGGCATGCCCAGTGGGACCAAAGAAGTCTCCATCTTTATTACAGTAAGATTGATGTGCACTTGTTGTGATTCTAGCTTTTAAGAAGCTTTAAAACTGCACATCTGGTGACTCCAAAAGGGACAGAATCCACTGGTTTCAGCAGTCCAAGCTTGCCAAGTTCATGAGAAGAATACAAACAAGGTCAAGAACCAGAGAAGAGGGACAGTTTTTCCACCTGCACTTGTCTCCAGACAGAAGGAGAAGGGGGAGAAGAGCCCAGAGGTCTCCATCTCCACCAAATAGAGCCTTGTCAACACCTCCTCCTAGTAGGCCATTCTTTCAATCAAGAAGGGTGCTCAGGCCAATCAGGATGGCACAACCAAATCCTTATGTCAATTTCACTGGCAGCAGCCCACTCACTCTTAATGCACAAAATCCAGTCCCAGTGGCAGCATTAAAGAGCATCCCATATTTCACTGGAGAGAACCAGACTTCTCCTAGTGACCACATTCAAGACATTGCAAATGTCTGTGCAATCCATGAGATCACTGAGATGGACATTGCAGTTAAGTTGCTAGCCTCTTCACTCAAGGGAAAAGCTTCACAATGGTTCAGGAGCCTAGCACAGGCTCTATTCAAAATTGGGACCATCTGTGCAGAGCTCTTTATGACCAGTTTGGAGAAAAAGGAGATAACATGTCCTTATTGGAGCAACTAACAACAATCAAAAGAGCTCCTAATGAGCAGTTGACAGATTTCAACCTCAGATTTCAAAGGACCTGGGACAGGATTCCATTGGCTATAAGGCCCACAGATGCAGGTGCTTTCTTATACTTTCTTAGAGCTCTAAATTCTGATATTGCTTTAATGATTCAGTCAATGGGAGGCACAACCTTACCTGCAGCTTATAGCATTTCCATAGGAGCTAAAAATTGTTTAATTCAGGCTGAGAAACTTGCTCCTAGGCCACCCATGCCTCTATACCCAGAATTAGGAAACCCAAGCACTAGCCAGACACCCACATTAGCTCCTATACCTACTCCTAGGAATCAAAGTTCAGCTGAAGCCTCCACCTCATCCTTTAGCACCTCAAAAGAGCTTCAAGAAGTTATGAAACAACTTCAGAACCTAGGGAATGAGTTAGTAACTATCAAGAGGCAACAGGCTCAGAGTTCTAGGCCATATCAGCCTCAAGCTCAGTATCAGGCTAGACCCCCATATCAGCAAAATAGACCACCAGCTCAGGCTGTAAATCAGAATCAAAACCAAGGACAACCTCAAGCTGCTAGACCTTTCAGGTCATATGATCCAAACACAGCTTCAACATCAAGGGCATTGGTTCCAGCACAAAACAACATGGCACAAGAATATGATTGGTGTTTCCCATGCAATCAGCCACATAATCAATCAATGTGCTTCAATGGTGCACTAAACCAGGCCTTGATGGTACAGACCACTGGTGTGTCACAAGAGTCTAGCCAAGAAGAAAATCAGCAGCAAGGAGCTCAGCAAGAGGCACCTCCAAGTGAAACTATGCTTGTCAATTGGCAAGCTGAAGACTTTTGTGGAATGAATCAAGCCCCTTCTCAAAGTGTAGCTGCCAATACATGGTCCAAGAAGAGAAATATTGGAGAAGGAAAATCACCAAACTCAGGTAATCCTCAATCCTCCATTACTCCACAAGGTATTGGCACTCAAAATGCAACTCCCAATATGCAGAGTCAGTCCAAACCACCTTCCAAATCCACTCAGGCACCGGTTGTAACAACCCATGTGCAAGAGAAAAATGTGCCAGGGAAGGGGCAACAGAAGGATAGCTCATTTAATATCATTGAGAAAATGAAGAAGACAAATGTGAACATTTCACTGTGGGAGTCACTGGCCATTCCAGGACAGAGGGATCTGTTGCAGACTGCCATGGCCAATTGGTCAAGCTCAAATAATCCCCCTAGCCAGCAAGAGAAAGTGTTTTCCAATGCAGCTCAACCTGAGGGAAACCATGGAGGACAACAAGGTAAGAATCTGAAGCCTCCTCCATTCTATGTTTCATTGATCATTGGGGACAAATTGGTACATAATTGCATGATTGATTCAGGGGCAAGTAGTTCTGTAATGCCAAAACAAATAGCTGATCAACTGGGTCTTCAATACGAAGTCATCTCCAAAGGGGTAGTGCAATTGGATGGGACAATAGTGACAACTGTTGGAGTCATCAAAGATTTGAGCCTCACACTGCATGCCTGCCCCAATGTGACTGTATTGCAGAACGTATCAGTCATAGACTTGCCACCACATTTTGCATTGTGTTTGTCCAGGGACTTCACTGCCAAAATTGGAGGCTATTTGTCTGTTGATTGGTCACATATGCTTTTTAGAACAAGGTATGGAGCTAAGGCCACAATCAGATCTGAGCCCATAGCAGATTACCATATTGAGTCTTATGTACCCAGCCCGATCAATGCCAATTGTTCAGCCTTTGATCAGGAGGACCTCCTAAGCACTTGTGAAGCAGATACCAAGGTGGGGTGTATCCCAGACTTGACTCTCGATGAATGGGTGAACAAAAGACATGCTTTTGACCCCTATAAGGAGATGGAAGAATCTGAGCTAGGAGTCTACTATCTGCATGAGGAGAATCATCCTCTTCCTGACATCATTAAGCCAGAACACAAAGATGACAATGAAGTATGGAAATTGTTCTTTGATGGCTCAAGAAGTAGGCAAGGAGCCAGAGGAGGAGCTATGCTTGTTTCCCCCAAAGGTATGAAATACTACTCAACTTTCCATTTCCAATTTGCCTGTTCAAACAACACAACAGAATATGAGGCTTTGGTTCATGGATTGCATTGGGCAAGGAAACGAGGAATCAAGAACTTGCAAGTGTTTGGTGACAGTGAACTAGTTGCTAATCAGGTCCGAGGACAAAATGTTGTCAAGAACGACCTGTTAAAGAGTTACAAGAACCGGGTATGGGACCTCATTGAGGATTTTGAGGCATTCAACATCAACTCCATCCCCAGGAAGAAAAATGAAGCAGCAGACAGACTGGCAGCAGTTGGGGCAGCATTTGACGTTGTGGAGAGTATCAAGAATGATAAGCATCAGCCCCATATCAAGTTGGTTGTAAGGCCAGCTGTCCCAGACAACAACACAAGTTGGCAAGTCTTTGAAAATGACCAACAAATTGTCAACTTTCTACAAGAGGAAGTTGAGTTCTCTTCCAGGAATCAAGACAGATTGGAGCAGCAGTATGGTGATCAAGTGGTACAGCTGAGGACCAACAAACTACCAAAGGGTCTTGTCACTTTGGAATCAATCTTCAACCCAAATGACCAATTCCGAAAAGAAAAGGCAAATATTCAGGTAAAGGGTGAAGATTCAGAACCTATTTTTATAGAAGAAGGCAAAACATTGCAGATTGGCAGGGTAAGCACTCAACAAGAAAAATCTAAATTTGTTCAACTTTGTCAAGAGTTCCCAGATGTCTTTTCCTGGACTTATAAATATTTAAGAGGTTTCAACCCAAAGCTGGCACAGCACACCATCGAGCTGGATCCAGGAGCCAAGCCTTTCAGACAGAAGCAAAGGCCAATAAATCCCCACATTGAGCCTCTCATGAGAAAATAATTGAACAAATTAATTGAGGCCAGTATCATCTTTCCTATCAAGCATTCGAGTTGGGTTGCTAACTTGGTGCCTGTGAGGAAGAAAAATGGAGAAATCAGGCTGTGTGTGGACTTTCATGATCTGAACAGAGCATCACTTAAGGATCACTACCCACTTCCATCAATGGAACAGATCCTACAAGTTGTAGATAGTTCTGAGAGGTTTTCATTGTTGGATGGATACTCAGGTTATAACCAGATAATGGTGAAAGAGGAAGATCAATTCAAGACAACCTTCACCACCAAATGGGGAACCTATGCTTATAAGAAGATGCCATTTGGACTATCAAATGCTGGAGCAACATTTCAGAGAGCTATGGACATGGCATTCAAAGGCTTAATTAACAACATAGTCCTGATATATCTTGATGATATCACTGTTTTCTCCAAGAATGTTGCAGATCATCTCTTTCACCTTAGACAGGTATTCCAGAGATGTAGGAGGTTCAGGGTGTCATTAAACCCAAAAAAGTGTGTGTTCCTGGCTCATGAAGGGAAATTGTTGGGCCACATTGTCTCAAGGAAGGGATTGACAATTGATCCTGAAAGGGTTGAAGCCATCCAGACACTTCCATTGCCACAACATAAAAGTTATCTCCAAAGCTTCTTGGGGAGGATAAACTTTGTTCGCAGGTTTATACCTGAACTTTTCTACTCTTGTGAAGCCTTTAACAATGATGTTAAAGAAGAGTCTTGCATTTAAATGGACAACAGAGGGAAAAGAGAGTTTTGAGGCCATCAAGCTCGCAATATCACAGGCTCCAACTCTCATTAACCCAGACTTTTCCAAAGACTTCATGTTATATGCTTTTGGAGGGTCAGATACCATCTCAGCCATCTTGGTCCAGCCCAACAATGAAGGTTCAGAGTAACCCATAGCTTTCTTTAGCCAGAGCCTAGAGGACTATGAGGTAAAATACTCTTTCATTGAAAAATAGGTCCTTGTTGTTATTAGGAGCTTAAAGAAGTTCAGACACTTGGTCTCAAATAACAAGATTCAACTGCTAGTATCTCATGCTGGTGTTAAGGACTTCCTTTTAAATAAGGATTTGAATGAGAAGAGGGCAGGTTGGATCACCCGGGTAATGGAATATGACATTGAGATCAAGGTGACCAAACTGGTTAGAGGCAAGGGACTGTGTGAACAACTCACCTCTAAGCAACAGGCTGAGTCAATGGGTGAAAAGGAGGCTGTCCTATTTCTACAGAATGATCAAGAACAATCAGCTAATGATGTACATGCTCCATGTTGGACCCAAGCTTTGGTGCATTACCTTTAAACAGGTTTGTGCCCTCTAGAATGGAACAAGGCAAAGAGAAGATACTTCAGACTACAAGCTATCCCATATGTGCTTGTTGGTGGTGTCTTGTTTAAGAAGGATATCAATGGTATTCTATTGAGGTGCATTGAGACAGGCCAAATTGAGAGAGTGTTGCATGAATTCCATGATGGAGAAGCAGGAGGTCACTTTGCCCCTCGAGAAACAGCTCTCAAGATCATGAAGGCTGGTTATTATTGGCCTACAGTGTTCAGGGACTGCTACTCATGGGTCAAGAAGTGTAAAAAATATGCATTCTTCTTAGGAAAGGAGAAGCTAGAATCCCTGCCCCTTCAACCCATTTCAGTGAATCAACCATTCATGCAATGGGGACTAGACTTCATTGGGGTGATTAACCCAAATTCAAGCCAAGGCCACAAGTGGATACTTACAGCCACAGATTATTTCACCAAGTGGACTGAAGCAGTGGCACTAAAAGAAGCAAATGAATCCAACATCTTGGATTTTTATGAAGGAATAGCCACCAGGTTTGGAGTCCCTGCCACTATTATATCAGATAATGCATTGGCATTCCTTGGTACAAGGATCACTGAATGGGTAGTTAAGAATGGTGTGTATCTCAGCACCTCATCAAATTATTACCCTCAGGGTAATGGCCAAGCAGAGTCCACAAATAAGAACCTATTAAGGATTATCAGAAGGACTCTTGATGAAAATCAGAGGACTTGGCATACAAGGCTCAAATCAGCTCTATGGGCTGATAGGATCACATCAAAGAGGTCCACAGGTAGCTCACCATACAAACTTGTATATGGAAAGGAGGCAGTATTTCCCATCTCATTGGAGTTTCCCACTTTGGAACTCATGAAACAGTTAGAGCTAGCTGAGTTTGAACCCATGGCAATCAGGTATGCAGAGCTGATGGAGGTAGGAGAGGCAAGAGAGCATGCAATGCAGGTCATGGAAAAGGATCAGGCATTGATAAAAAAGAGTTTTGATAAGAAGGCAAGGATGAGGACCTTTCAGGAAGGAGACTTAGTCCTAAAGTGGGATGCAGATCGAGAAAAGCCAGGAAAACACTCCAAATTTGATGCTATCTGGAGTGGCCCTTACATGATCACAGAGTGCAAGAGTAGCAATGCCTTCCAGCTGGCTAAATTGGATGGCGAAGAATTACAGATCCCAGTAAACGGGATCCATCTCAAACATTGCTACTGAATGGGAAGTTTCCACCCCTGTAAATATTAGCATAGGATTTTAATTTCCCTAAGTGTGTATGCACGTTGTTTTGTTGTAGTGTAGTTTTTGTTTCCCTAAGTGTTGTGGCACAGGTTCTTTGTTGCTCCAGGTTACGTCATTACACAACCCAATGTGCCTCCAAGTGGACGTGCTATCCCTTTCAGTATTCACGATAGGGAAACTCATAGTTGCCTGTAATAGTTGTTATCTTCAAAATAAAACAAATGCAGAGCAACTAAAAATTCATCTTCGAAACAATCCATTCAGGGACAGATGAAAGCCCCGGGTCAAGACAATTTTCTACTCTCAGAAACCTTGTTTCAAGATTTCTTATGAAAATTGAGACTGCAAATGGTCAGGCTCATGGATCAGAGGCAGGATCAGTATCAGGCCATCATTCTTGACTCCATGCCCAATGGATATAACAAGGCAACTGGTCCTCTCATCTAGCAGGCAGATACCCCTGCGAGTCACCAAATTGTTATCCATATTTTTCCCCTAGAAAAATTGGATCAGCCACGACCCCACACAGAAGGAACCAGAGAAATCACATTCAAATCCTGCAAACAGGTTGCAGAGGGACTCTACAATGGAGTGGCGGGGCCTGCAAAAGATCAAATGACCCCGTGCAAGAAGAAATTCAAGAAACAACTCTGTCGAGTGAATCCGTGCTTCAAATCTAACAAATAGATTACAAGCAGGCTCAGAAATGGAATAGCAGGGTCGGGGAAGGAGAAGACAGTGTCAAAGAAGCTAGAGGCTCAAAAGAGAAGGAACGACAAAGGTTCAAAGTCTTCAGGCTCTGAAATAGTTCAGAACGAGCCCAAAAATTGACTAAGTATGGAGGAGACAGCGGACGCTGCCAAGTGTCCAAGCGGCACACCTCCAAAGTTGAATCCAAAAGGGGAGACTTGAACAAGCGCCAGGCCCCCACGTGTCCCAGACCCAAAGAGGAGGTAGAATCAACAGTTAAAATTCAAAAGGCAGGACAAGGGCAGGGCCTAAAAAAAGACTAAGTATAGAAGTGCTAGCGGAAGCTGCCACACGTCAGCTTGGCGCATCTCCAAAAGTTAATCCAAAAGCGGAAAGAGCGCGGGCTCGCCACGTAGTCCAAGTTGAAAAATGGGACAAAGTGGGCCCAAAATTGACTAAGTATGGAGAATGAGCACCAGCTCGCCACGTGTTCAGGGTCCAAAAAGGTAAGAGAGGCCGTTGAAAAGTCCAAGAGCCTGCGGAGGCCTCCACGTGTCAACCTGATGCTCCTTCAAAGGCAAAATCCTGAGCGGGTTTTTAAGTGAGCGCGGAGCCTCCACGCGTCTGGTTTCATAAAGGGACAGGGTCAGGTTGAATAGTCAAAGCATTGAGATAGGCCAACGGAGGGTGCCAAGTGTCAGCACGATGCTAATTCAAGAGCAAAATTAAGGGAAGGTTTCCAAACAAGCACCAGGCCTCCGCGTGTCCCCGGTCAGATATATGACCCCGCCGAGCAAAAGGACTTAGCCAAAAAAAATGAAGAAACTGAGCAAGCCGCATGGAAGAAGCCACGTGTCAGCCCCACAACTTCAAAAGCAAAATACAAAGGCTACCCTCAGACATGCGCCAACCCTCCACGTGTCTGGTTTCAAAAAGGGGGCCCGTTTTGGTAGCTGGTTCCCGCCATTTTGTACGGACCCGATTCAAATTTCAAATGGGCATATCTTTCGACTCAGGCTCGAAATCCAACAAATCTGGCACCGTTGGAAAGATCTCGGCCTCGTCTATGCCATGGAGATCTGAAACTTTAATTTTGGAGAGGTTAGGTGGGGAAAAAATGAAGAAACATCTTTGGGCCATTAATACAGGATCTATTTGCCCCAACAACCAGATCGGATTTGATCTGATCCGCCATTTCCTCCTCCTTCGAGGTGCCGAACAAGTAATTGATGCAGTCACGACAGATTTGGGGCAGATTTTGCAGGAGGCATTGATGATAGTGGTTGAGCTTCGAACTAGTTTTCCCGCTTCTCTCTCCTTCTTCCCTCTATGTTGAATCTATAAAAGCAGGGTCAGGCTCATTGTAAAAGGTTGGACATTTCTGTTTTGTGCCCTCCCTTCTTCTTTTGTTCACAGAAGGATTTGTGGAGCTTTTCTAACCTCTCCTTTGGGTTGTAATGCAAGTTTTTCCTCTTGGCTATTGCAATATACTGTATCGACTCCTGAGCAATAATATATATGTCTGTGGATGTTTCTCGACCCTCTCATGTATTCATTATTGTCTCTCTGATCTCTTATTGCGATTTGGTCATCTATGCATGTTGTTTGTATTACATTCCTGTGGTCTGTGTTAAACTACAAAATGAGTGTCTAACATTCCTTTGGTGTATCACCTCATTAGCTTAGGTTTATTTTCTTGCATCTCTCTAACCTTGTCTCCTTGGTAGATAGAATAGACTTAGAATAGATCCTCTGTAATTTGTTTGTGTACACCTGAACAGAGGGATAGGAACCGGCCTCAATCCGGAGAGCTCTCTCAACTCGCAAGGTCCCACACCTTGAGAGATGCTCCATGTTGTGCAATCACACTGAGAGTCTCAAATTACACTTTCATTGACCTAACACTATACATAATTTTACAACCACCATATTCAATTCCTCCACTCACTTTCATACAAATTTCTCTGCCATTATTTTCACATAGAGATCCAATAATCCAAAGTAGATTGATGGTCAACCAATAGAAAATTCATAGCTTTTCCATTTCAATCAAACTACATTACATCTCTAAATCTCCTATGGTGATAACCTACTAGCCATTTGTCTTCGTCAATTGACAACATTTCTCCATCTTGGGCATGTCACATCTAGAATAATCCATATCTCGGCCTTCATAATATCATATTTTTTCAATGGTGTGAATGTTGAGGTCAACATTTTGATGTATATAGAAGAATGTTAGGTGAGAAAATAATCCAATGCCAAAGGAATCGATAGGTTTCGATGCAAAAACAAGACAAACCAAATATGAATTCTTGGATGCAATATACATATGAATGGCTTGATAAAATGTGGAAAGTTGTTATCCCATTTTTGAGGAGTCATAAGATAATGGAGGGTGAGCTTGGTCTAAAATTTTTCGTTTGGTACTCATGTAAATAAATGATAAACACATTTATTCAATGTAAACACAGATGCCAAATAATAGAGGTAATTTTCCAAGTGCTCTAACAAGTGGAAGATAGGAAATGTAGAGCTTAGCTTGAAGGGGCACAAAAAAAATATTGGTCTACGGGAGTGATGGTGGTGCAACAAGATGTAGAATATAATGCAAAAGTAATACAACTTAGAAGTATGTGAAAATACTTTTGTTATTCAAAATTTTTAATGTAAATTCCATTATTCTTAAAAATTAAAGCCCTTAATGTAGGGTTTCTGGAATAATTAGTGTAGTGAGAGATTAAAATGGATTTAAACAAATATCCATTCAACCATTTGTTCAAAATATGTTCTTTGAAATTTTCATTTTGTTACATGATAATGGTCTAAAGAAGAATCATGATTTTCTTATCAATTTTTCCATTTTACTTTATTGCCTTATGGTTCGCAAATAACCTCTTAAGTTATCATTTTAGTCTATCTCTCATTTACTTATTGAGAAATAGGCAAACTAAACTAAAGAACTTGAAAGCGACTAATAACCAAACAAATGATAAACAACACGATATTACACTTTCATTGTCCTAACACTATACATAAGTGTGTATCTGTGTGTGTATGTGTGTGTCCTCCACACGCTGTGTCATATATACTATGCATATATATATATATGATATATCATATATATATATATATATATATGTATATATGTATATGTATTATAATGTACTATATATGTATGTAGGATATATATCCATATATGTATGTATGTATGTAATGTCATATATATGGGATCATATGTGTGTGTATATACCTATATATATCATATGTGATATATATATATATAGGATATATATATATGTATGTCCAATGTCATGTATGTCATGTAGTGTCCAACATGTTCATGTATACCATGTATGTATGTATGTTATGGTAAGTGCAGTATATAGGTGTAGTCACAAAGTCATGCACTTTAGATATTATTTATCCTGAGTTTCATACTACTATTTAGAAGGTTCTTGAGGTGAAGAAAGTACTAATTAACCCTCGTCTTTTGGACATCTTGTTTTATTTTATTTCATCATTCCCAACATTTTCCACCTACATGACCAGTCTATTTTGGTCATTTTCCATTATTTTAGCCTCAACTGGGGGCACCCGTGGACACCCTGGTCCCACCCGAGGGTGCCACGGTCTCTTTTGCACTTTCTCGCCACTTTTTAGGCTCTTTCTAGCTAGTTTAGATCTTTATATTTTTTATGGTCGGCCATTTCGGGGTTGATTATGAAATTAGATCAAGATAACCCTATAAATATAAAGTTATCAGACCATAATGAAGGGCCTAGCATCATTCAATACTATCATCCATTTAGAGTTGTATCCATCTACTACATTGGAGATCACTTGCATCCACATAGCTCCATCACAAGGCACAAGGCTAGGACATTTGCATCACACTTCATAGTGGGGATTTTATTCTATTTCATGCACACATTTTTATTACATTTTCTACATTTAGTTATTGCTCGCTACTTCACAAACTGTGACTAGCACGAGAGCACCTAGGGCACATTATGCACACACTCACCAGAACTACATTTGGGTCTGAAATTTAGTGCAGCGCTCAGTTAGTAAGCCCACTGTTGTGGCAGCTGAGGTTATTCCGACCCATTCATTTGCATCTTTATTTTTTAGGGTTTTGATACTTCTCTTGGTCTTTTGCATGTTTTTACATCATCTTGGATTATTGGTGACACTCAATTCAAGATAGTGAATATGATGCAACAAACAACGAGGGTTTTAGACCATCTGCCAAACTAGGGAAGATCAGTTTTAGAGCTTTTGCATAGACCAAGGCACCCAGTTTGCATACCAGAATGCCCATAGGTGCCCTAGTCCCTCTCCAGGTGCTCCAGTTCATTTAAATACTCCATATCCATCCTTTTTTGGAGCTTCTGCACAGTCGTTCCTGCTTCAAGATTCTCCAATCAGCTATGCGACACAGTCCCCCAAGAATCTTCTATTCAGCTAAGTTCTTTCCTCTTCTTTCTTGCACATTAGGGTTAGAATTTACTTTTACATAGTTTCTTGGTCACTTATATACTTCTTTACTACATTTATTTACTTTATTTATAGTTGTTCATAGCTTAGATTAATTATCCCCACATACTACACTTACTTTACATCACGCATTTTACACTTTCCATTTTACATCATAGATTACATATTGTACTCAATACATGGTCATCTCTTACTATCACGTCTATCACATTGTCTTCTACATGTTGCACTCGCTACTCGATGACACACATTAGTTCCTCATTCCATACTCAATTTTCGAGGGTTTATGAATCAAATGGACCTTACACTCATCACACATTTACTATTCGACCTTTCATCATGTGACATTTCCAACTTAGTGACATATGCTTTAGGATAAATCATCACATATTCTATCATTTTGTAGTGGTATACACCTTAGGTTACATCACCACTCCCTCTTGTCTCCTAAGAAAGAGCTAGTTCTAAACAGTTAGTCATTTTTCAAATTTTTGAGTTTTGAGGCTTTTTCAGTGTTTTGCGGGTTTTTCAAATTTTTCTGTCCCTCATGTCCCAAGTTCCTCTGGGCCGTCTGTTCCCCGATTTTCCACTTTTGCCGATTGGTCTTGCTTTTCCTTTGTTATCGGTCTTTTCAGCTTTGCACGTCCCAGCTGTCCCGATGTCCCAAGTGCGGTCTGTGTCAAATTTTTCTGACTTGTCCAATTTCAATGTATTGTGGGTGTTTCCACTTTTTGTGTCCCACATGTCCCAAGTGCCACTTGACCACAATTTCCCTGCAAGTCCACCTTTTCCAATTTCCATTCAATGCATGGGTATTTCAGCTTTGCACGTCCCATCTATCTCAATGTCCCTTGGGACAGTTGTGCAATATTTTTCTGCTTTTACCGCACAATCAGCTATTTCGGTTCCACGCATCCCAGGCGTCCTGATGTCCCATGGGACAGTTGTGCACTTTTGATCCGCCTTACCTGAAATTCATTATTTCAAGGTCAGCATAAGTATTAATTACCTCATTTATTTCACCCCGCCAACCTACTTGAGTTTAAATGCATATAAATACTCAGGTAATTGATCATTTCACCACCTCACTTGCATTTGTTATTTGACCATTCGAGTTTCCCTCCTCTACACTATTCATAGTCATGGTCGAGTCTGTTCCATTGTTTTCAAATCTGCAGGTGCAAGAGAAGTCGTGAAATGTCAAGGTGTTGATCAAGGAACTAAGGAAATTTTCTCACAAATAATCTTCTGCTCTTGCCATAAAATGAAGATCAACTTTAAAGGTCACGAGCACTTGTCTTCCTTGGAGACGATTGTACCAAACATTGGTGATAGTGAAGCTCAACACCTAGACTTGGATGATTTCTGGGCTCGAATCAATTTTCAAAACCCTACTCCTATGGCTCAGTTGATCAAAGATAGTGGGATCGCAGAGGTAGGGGGATTTCCCATTTCAGTTTAGTGTGTCGACATAGTATTAGCTTGCAGTTCCAGTTTTGACTCAGAAACAAAGGAAATTGTTGATCCTCAAGGTCAGGTGGTGGCTCGACTTGATGAGGATTGTATTCATACTGCTCTCAGAATTCCCATGGTTGAAAATTCAAATACTCTTACCAAGGACCAGGCGCAAGCCCTTTTTGATCAAGACAGTGAAAAGTACAAAAGCAGAGTTGCCAAGTCTTGGTTCAAGAACCCTAAGAAAGGAGCCTCAAGGCTACCCAAGACAATGTTCAGAGTTGATTTCCATGAAGAATTGTCAGACGTCATCACTCTGTTGGCTAGGATAATGGGAATTCCCTCCACCAATGAGTTTCACTATTGGATGTGCCCCTACATCAATATTATATGTGAGGGTAAGAAAAACTTGAACTGGGCAGGAATCATTTGTGATAGCTTGACTAAGCAATTGGAAAATGTTCAGAGAACCCAAACCTTCTACATGACCTCCTATTTGATGTACTCCATTGCAGCTTATAGAGAGTGGTTGGGTTTCTCCCCTGTGGATGACAAAAAAGATGCCCCTATTTATATGTATCATCCACAGTTGACCCTGAAAGTCAGTAATCATCATTTTAGGAGAGTGAATGATGCATTCACTATGTACATTGTCAGATTGTTGGAGGGAGATACTGCTAAAAGATTTTTAGATGAGGCAAAACAATTGATCAGTGTCTATGGCAGCTTTTTCACCCAATTCAGGAAGTTTTCATATATAAGATTGGCTGGATTTGAGGGTCAACCCCTGAAAATTCCCATGTATTGCAGTGATAAGATGGCTTTGGTAGAAATCTGTAGACAATTGGATAAATTACATAGGATCTGTAGGGATAAGAAGATTGCAGGTATTCAGTTCCCAATCACACTTGGGTAACTACACTTGTAAGACTGCCCTAGATGCTCAAAATGTCGACAGAACAATTTATCCTCTCACTCTTCACTATTATAAACCCAGGACTTGCTTCAATATTAAGGAGTTCATTTCCTCCAACTTCAGAATGGGTTATCAGCATCTTCCTGATATTGAAGACTACTGGGAAGATTGTTCAGATGATTATGAAGCTTGGAGAAGGTACTATGGGAAGATTATCTCTGCAAAAAATTATAAATTTTGGTATATTTGATGTTTTTGAAGGATTGGAGGATGATGATGAAGAACTACAGTCTCTTGAGTATGAAAGATCAATCAAGCACACTCCTATTGAAACCATTGATTGGTTTGTCAAGGAAAGAGATGATTTGAAGGAGCTCAACAATCCTGTCCTAGTGAGAACTAGACTTTGGTTCGATAGAAAAATGAAGATGTTCAGGGCAAGGAAATCCAGGTCTACTTCCCAAGATACTCCTACTCCACAGAAATAAATACATGTGTTAGCTCCTGAGACGCTTGAACAATCTGTTCCTTCTCCTCCTGAATCATAAAATCTGGTATACAAAAAAAAGGGGAAAGCCAAGAAGGATGATAAGGCAGCTGATGTTATTTAAGAAAGTGAGCCCTCTCCCAAGAAATTTGAAATAAAGGAAACAATTATGGACTTGGATGATGATGATGACAGTCAAGGAAAAGAGCAATAGAATCCTGAGGAAAATACACTGAAAGAAGCAGTGTGAAGGAAGATCAGTCAAAGAAAATGGTTTCAAAATCTGTAGAAATATCTGCCAAGGAAGCTCCCACACCACTCAAACTGATACCTCTATGTTGGAAGTGGTTGTTGTGCAAACCCTAAGTGCCATGAGTGCATCTACACTTGGGCCTATTGCTCCTTCCACTTCAAGTTCTTCATTTACCTTGGTAGAGCCATTACTAAAAAGAAAGCAAAGAAAGGCCACTTCAAGTGTTGATGCTCCTAAGTTTTATCCCGTGGCATCTCTTCTAGGTACTACACCTCCCCCTCCAGCTAAAAGGCCAAAGTCACCTCAAGATTAGTTTCAGATTCCCAAGGCCAAAAATTCATGGAAATTACAAAACCCAAGTTTGATAAAGATGAAAAGGACCTATCAATGGGTGATCTGGAGTTGACAAGAATTCCTCTTGGAGAATCAACCCTGAAAGTGAAGTGCATAATCTGAGGGAGACTGTATCTAAAGTGATTGAAAGAGTTGAAAAAGGGAAGCAAACACAAGAGCAGTTAGAAGAGCAGAATCAAATTTTATCAAGTTTCATCAAATCTTTATTGGCAGAGGATAAGGTACTTGATCCTACTCCCCTAGCTTCCATCCCACCTCCTGCTATCTTGTCTAGTGATGAGGTCCAAGCCATTAAAGACATCCATAAGCATGCCACTTATGGTAAGGCAATGGAAGCTATGGTTGATGATTTAATAATCACAGGATTGAATTTTATTGAAGAAGCATTCAAGGCATATGAGAAAATTGCCAAGATTCAACTGAAGTTCTCTACAACACTCAGTGGGTTGGATAAAGAATTGAAATTGTGGAGTGAGTGCATTTAGGATCTCAGATTGATGAGTGAGACAAATGTGCAGATCCTTTTGGAAAAAAGGTTTTTGATGATGCAAAATTGAATCTGTCCAAGCAGTGGGTTTTCAGTATTGATTGGAAAATAAAGGTTCTTGAAGAAGCCATTGGAGAACTCAGAATATGTTTACAAAAAGGAGAAGCTTTTAAAGCTTGTGTCACTTCTTACTTCTTGGATATTCATTGCCAAATCTTCAAAGAAAATTCAAATGATAAATTCACTATTCAAGAGATCAAATCTCAATTCAAGACATTTTGTTAAAGAAAATTTGTTCAAACAGGACACCATATCCAAGGAGAAAATGAAAGAAATTTGCACACTACAGGCTGCTATCACAGATGCCAATAAAGAGTTCTTGGAAAATGCATAGTTCGGGAAAGACATGGAGAAGTGTTTGGGTAGTTGGACTCATGCCACTGCTAATACAACAATTCCCCAAGGAATGGACATAGCTGAAGCATTGAAGTGATTCAGAAATCAAGTGCTAAAGACAAAGGGGACTACAAGTGCTTCTACTAGCATCTCGACTTCCTAGTTTATATTTTTCCTTTCTTATTGTAAAATTCTAATTAAGGTGGCTTTATCCCTCTAATTCATGTGTTATGAGAGAAAGTGATAAATTAAATTTGTAATATTTAATTAGATACTAGATTTTGAGATTAAAAGAAAGGAAACTGAAAAGGCTTTTTGTAACCGTTTCTCAGGGTTATTTAAAGAACTTTTCTTATCATTGTAAAGGATCAAGATTTTGATATATGGATGTAAAAGAACATTGAACTATTCAATACAGAAGAAGTTTTCACCCTCTCTCATGTTTTGTCTCTTTCTGTTCCTTGTCCGATTCATGTGAAGTTATGTGTATTTAAGCAAGAACTTTGTGTCTTTCAGTTGATAGGTGTATTTGGAACTTTGTGTCTAATACATGCATGTCCTGTGTTTTTATATGCATAGTTTAAATCTTGTTATTTTATCAAGCATTAGTAAGATATCATTCTGCAATCTATGTCTGAAAGTGCTCTTCTATCCTCAGTTTCTGAATATCAGTCCTGACTTTTCCTCTTTTCTTCTGTATTGAAAACCTTTGATGAAATGCATCTAAATATAAAAATCCTCACAAAAAATATTGAACAAATGTTTATATTGTAAATAAGTAGTTTTCTGCTTTGTGTTGAATAAGGGAACGTCTCCTATAAAGAGGAGGGACTGTTGTCCCCTGCTTGTTTTCAAAAGATCAAATTCTACAACCAACAATTTTTTGGTGCCCACCATGGGGCACGTATTGTGCATCCCACCAAACAACTTCAATCAAACCAGAAGCATTACACCCTGGAAGATAGAAGATATACACGAGGTCAAAGAACTTGGTATTGAAGATCCATATTTTCAATTACTGAAACAACAAGGCTTTGGGCTAACCCCAGAGAAAAAGGAGAACAAGATCCACAAGTACTCCCCCTGTCAAAAATAGAACTGGAAATAGACTCAAAAACCCAATCAAGCCCTAGTATTCAAGCTTTGGTATTGGCTGGAGTCACAGTTCCTTTGCAAACTATTTTTCCAAGAATGGCAGCACCTCTACCTTGGGGACAATGGGTTGGACCTCTGGCCCTTGCTCAACCATTGCATGATCTCCCAAAAGGGAATAGGAAAAGTTTTCCTAAATTCAGAGGTGATGGAAAAGTGCACCCAGATGAACACATTGTTGCATTCATTGTGGCATGTGGGATACTTGGAGTGGAGCATGAAGATGTTTCCATTAGGATTTTTGTGGAGACATTACAAGATAATGTTGCTGACTGGTTCTATCATCTCCCTGCTAGAGCTATCACTGACTGGACCACCATGAGAACACAGTTTGAGGATCGGTTCAAACCTGCTAAAGATGTACATGCTCTCCTTGCCCAGATTTCTCAAATAAAGAAAGAACCATATGAGCCTATGAGAGAGTTTGTTTCCAAGTTTAACAAATTGGTCAATAAGATTCCAGTAGCTACTCGGCCTGTGGATCAAATTCAAAAATGTTTTTTCCTAAATGCACAATTACCAGAAGTAAGCTATGCATTGAGAAGGGCTAACCTCGCTACTCTAGATGTTGATCAACGCTTAGCCATAAGTGTTGAAGATGATTTAATAATGTCTGGGAAATTAAAAAAGGAACCTTGCTAAATCTAAAACCTCTTCTTCAGGAAATAACTCAAACCAATTAGTACAAAAATTGGCAAATGATCTCATAGCTATCAAAAACAATTGGCCCAGAATACTCCTTATAAGGATATTCCAAGAAGAATTTTCAGCCTCGAAATCGGTTGCCTCCTCTCCAACCAAAACTAGCAATTGAAGGGCCACCTCTCAAAGTTCCTGTCAATGCAACATGTGAAGTTTAGGAACCAGAAGATGAAGAGGAAGTTGAAGGATATGAAGAACTTGAAGAAGAAGTAGATGAAACACTAGAAGAAGCCAGTGATTCTCAGGTTAACTTCCTCAGCACTGAGGGAGTTGATGATGACACAGATGATTATGATGAAGTAGTGGCAGATATGAACAATGAGTCATATGTTGTCATGACCTGAGAACAAATGAGTAAGAAAAAGGAAGTGGTCCAGCCCACAAGAAAATCCAAGGAGGTCCCAGTTACCATCCCAGTTGTTGCAAAAAGAGGAGCTCCTATCCCTACCACTTCTACTCAAAAGGTAAGTAATGCTAATACTCCCTCTACTTCTTCGTCTTCATCTGCTAATAAGACAACCTCAAATGTCAAAGCTGATAGGCCTAAGTGTTCTTCCCCTTCTAGTCCAGACACCCCATCTATCTCAGGATCCTTTGACATAATTGACCACCTTAAGAAAACTAAAATTCAAATTTCAGAGGCTGAATTTTATCAGACCCATCCTGATGCCTTTTCTCAGGTTGTCAAATTTTTCAAATCCAAATCCAATCCTACACCTACCACCTCTAAAGGCCTTTTACCTACTCCCACCTCTACACCTCAGCAGAACCTAATGGCCACAACCCCTTCTGTAACTGAGAAAATTGAGCCTTTCTATATCACTCTACTTATAGCTGGTCATAGGCTCAGTAATTGTGTCATTGATTCTGGAGCATCAGATAATGTGATGCCTGCTAAGGTTTCTCATGCTTTAGGCTAACTTTAACATGCACATTTGGTTCTTGCTATTCCATGGAAAGCACAGAGGTGCCGTTGCTAGGAAGGATTAAAGATGCACAAGTGGCTCTTGCTGCTTTCCCAGAGAAAAGGGTCAAAGCTACTATTTTAGTAGCAGATATTCCCCCATCCTATGGCATGTTGCTAAGCAGGAACTTCTGTAAAGAAGTGGGTGGAGAAATTCAAATGGATTGGTCACATGCTCTCATTCCAGTTAATGGGAAGATGAAGAAATTGTTACCTGAGAGGAAGACTGAGTATATTGTGCAGAAAACTGATGATCCTAAAGCACAAATCCTCTATGAGGACATTGGTCACGGGAACTATATGATCATGTCAGAACAAGAAATGAAAATTTCTAAAGGTGTGATGGATGACCCTAATGGTGTTTGGATTCTTGAATTTGATGGTAGTTGTTCTTCAGCTGGTTCTGGAGCAGGAGTGGTCATGTTTTCTCCTGAAAAGAAATCTTATCCTTTCTCCTACAAGCTTCAATTTGAAAACACAAATAATACAACAGAATATGAAGCTCTTCTTTTGGGACTATCAATGGCCAGGGAGATGGGGATTAAGAATATTTGTGCACGAGGAGATGCAGAACTTATCATTAAGCAAGTCAGAGATATTTTCCAAGTTAAGAACAAGAGGCTAAAACACTATAGGAATCTGGTATGGGATTCTATTGAATTATTGGATGCCTTTTCCATAGAAGTTGTTCCCAGGGAAAATAATACTAGAGAAGATGCTTTAGCCATCTCAGGATCCTTGTTGATCCCTCATCCTGACTTTTCCCAGGAAAAGTTCACAATTGAAATGATACATAGGCCAAGTGTGCCAGATAATGCCAACAATTGGCAAGTATTCAATGATGATCAACATTTACTTTCTTTTCTTGAACTTCAAGATAATTTCAGTCAGCTGTATTTTGAAGGAAGTGAAGTTGCTCCTCGTGAATCCATAACATCCACCATGACTGAAGAAGGAATTGAGGAAGAATCTGATAAGGATGGTTGTATTAATTTAAAAGGTAACAAGATACCCAGAGGATTAGTAAGCCTAGAAGATTTGTTTGACAAGCATGACAGGTATATCAAGTCAAAGATATCACATGAGGTTCATCAGTTTGCTGAGTATGAAAATGTTTATATTGGAAGTAAAGAAGAGCCCAAGCTTGTCAACATTGGAAAATGTTGCACAAAAGAAGAAAGAAATAGAATGATAAATTTACTAAAAAGATATGTTGATGTGCTTGCCTATTCATATGATGATTTGAAATCCTTCAAACCAAGAGAAATGCAACATTATATTCCTCTGAAGCCAGGAATCAAGCCTTTTCAAAAGAAGCAAAGGCAATACAACCCCAAGATTTCAGATACCATTTATCAAGAGATTCAAAAACTCTTGAAGGTAAAGATAATTTTTCCAATTCATCACTTAGCTTGGGTGGCCAATATTGTGCCAGTAATAAAAAAGAATGGTGAGATCTGGATTTGTGTGGATTTTTGAAATTTGAATCAAGCCTCTCTCAAGGATAATTATCCACTTCCCATGATGGATCAAATTCTGCAAGTTGTTACCAGATCTGAAATGTTATCTATGTTGGATGGATTTTCAGGGTACAATCAGATTGAGGTTGATGTTCCTGATCAACACAAGACAACTTTCACAACTCCATGGGGAACTTTTTCTTATAAGAGGATGCCATTTGGTCTGATTAATGCTAGTGCCACTTTTCAATGGGAAATGGATTTGGATTTTGGGTCTTTGAAAGGGAAAATGTATTGTTGTGTATCTGGATGATTTAACTGTCTTTTCCAAGAAAAGGGAAGATCATTTCCAACATCTTGAAATTGTCCTTCAAAAGTGCAGGGAACATGGGGTGTCTCTAAATCCGAAGAAGTCTATTTTTGGGGTCATTGAAGGAAAGCTACTTGGACATATTGTTTCCAAAGAGGGAACCAAGATAGATCCAGAGAGAGTGCAAGCTATCCAGCGAATTCCTCTCCCCACAAGTAAAAAAGGTGTGCATTCTTTCTTTGGAAAGATAATTTTTTAAGGAGATTTATTCCTGATTTTGCAGAGCTAACTATGAGTGTAGCCCAAATGATGAAAGGGAAATAGTCTTTTGGTTGGACACCAGAAGGGAAAGAAGCTTTTGAAAATATCAAAAAGGAAATTTCCCAAACTCCCATTCTTGCTTTTCCTAATTTTGAGAAGGATTTCTTGATCTATTGCTATGCGACTGAGAATACTTTGGCTGTTATTCTAACACAGAAGAATCCTGAGGGATGTGAGCTACCCATTGCTTTCATGAGTTATGTCCTTAAAACTCATGAATTGAAATATACTCAGATTGAGAAACATGCTTTTGTTGTGGTTAAGGCAGTTAAGCAGTTTCATTTCTATATCCTCAGTTCCCACTCTATTGTCTTTGTCCCAGATACAATTGCTTAAGTCTATTCTCACACAACAAGAGTTTGGGAACAAAAGAGGAAATTGGGTGGAAAAGGTATAAGAGTATGATTTGGACATCAGGCCAACTAAGCTAGTATGGGGAAAAGGGCTATGTGAGTTGATTGCTGCAGGTGCTAAGGATAAATCTCGTAAGGAGGGCACAAATAGTCCCATTGTTCTATTTATTAGTTCAACTGATGAATGGTATCCTGATATTTCCCATTTTATTACTTATAGAGAATTCCCATCACATCTAAATGCTAAAGAAAAGAGATCCATTAAGTTGAGATCTACACAATATGTGCTTTGGGACAATTCCTTGTTCAAAAGAGGGATTGATGGAAGGTTTCTCAGATGTGTGGAAAGAGAACAACAAAAGAGGTTGCTTAGAGCTTTTCATGATCAAGCTTGTGGAGGAAATTTCTCATCTGCTGTGACTACTCATAAAATCCTTCATGTAGGTTACTACTAGCCAACCCTATTTCGAGATGCAACTAAATGGGTGAGTAAATGTGAAGCTTGCCAAAATTTTGTGGGAAGGCCTAAGCTAGCCACTCTGCCACTCAAACCAGTGGTGATAGAAGAACCTTTTCAACAATGGGGACTAGACTTCATGGGTACTCTTAATCCTCATTCCAGTGCTGGACACACTCATGTATTAACTACCACTGATTATTTCACTAAATGGGTGGAAGCTATTCCAGTAAAAAGCACAACCTCTGAAGTGGTATGTAACTTCATCAAGGAAAACATTCTTATTAGATTTGGGGTACCAAGTAAAATTGTTACTAATAATGCCTCTAACTTCTCTTCTTATGAAATGATGGATTTCTGCTATGGGTATGGAATTTCTCTTGCACATTCTTCTGACTACTACCCCCAAGGAAATGGACAAGCAGAATCAACAAACAAGAATTTGGTGACCATCATTAGAAAGCTTGTCAATGAATCACAGAGAAATTGGCATAAGAAGTTGTATGATGCTCTTTGGGTAGATAGAATTACTCCCAAGAGGGAAATTGGAATGTCTCCTTTTCAGGTGGTGTATGGAACTGAAGCTCAGTTTCCAGTAACTGTGGAACTTGTAGCATTGCAGCTGATGAAGGCCATTGAAGATTCAAACTTCACTAGTGCTTTGGAGAAGAGAATCATGTACCTACAGAAGTTGGATGAGGATAGATTGCAAGTGGTGGATAGGATTGTTACACATCAACAAAGAGTAAAGTAATTGTTTGATAAAAAGGATAGACCTAGGGACTTCCAGGTTGGAGATATTGTTCTACTCTGGGACAAGAGGCGGGAGCCTCGAGGAAGTCATGGAAAATTTGATTCTCTCTGGTTGGGCCCTTTCAAGATCAGACACTTTGCTGGAGAAAATTATTTCTACTTGGACTATATGGATGGAACCTCTCTTCCATTGCCATATAGTGGGTAGTACTTGAAGTTGTTTCAGTCCTAGGTTGCTAGGTGGTCCTTTGTACAGTCTTGTATAGTTTTTTTTTTGGTCTTTGTCTGGTGTTGTGTGGGTGTCTCTTCTGTTTTGGTTCATCCTTGACTCTATTTTTCCCAATGGATAAGGCACTGGTCTATTTTTAGAAATCCTGAGATTCTGGAGTTCATACTATGTCTTGTTGTCTCATGGTGCTCAATCCAAGCCATATCCCCAGAAAGAGCCAATTGTTGTCACCTCCCCAAGTGTTGTGAATTTTCCTCTCCAATTTTTGAGTTTTTAGGTTAGGTGACTACTAAATACCCTTGTGAAGGTCTCCTAAGAAAGAGCTAGTTCTAAACAGTTAGTCATTTTTCAAAATTTTGAGTTTTGAGGCTTTTTCAGTGTTTTGCGGGTATTTCAGCTTTTTTTATCCCTCATGTCCCAAGTTCCTCCAGGCCGTCTGTTCCCCAATTTTCCACTTTTTCCGATAGGTCTTGCTTTTCCCTTGTTTTCAGGTCTTTTCATTTTTAGAGATCCCATGGTGTCCCATGTCCCAAGGGTGGTTGTGTCAAATTTTTCTGACTTATCTGATTTCAATGTGTTGCGGGTGTTTCAGCTTTTTATGTCCCACATGTCCTAAATGCTCCTTGACCACCATTTCCCCACAATTCCTCCTTTTTTGATTTTCAATTCATTGGGGTATTTTGGCTTTGTGCATCCCAGCTGTCCCAATGTCCCTTGGGATAGTTGTGTAAGTTTTTCCACTTTTTCCACAAATCAGCTTTTTCAGCTTTGCGCATCCCAATTGTCCCATGTCCCATGGGACAGTTGTGCACTTTTGATCCACCTTACCCAATTTTCATTATTTTAAGGTCAGCATAAGTATTAATTACCTCATTTATTTCACCTCACCAACCTACTTGAGTTTAAATGCATATAAATACTTGGGTAATTGATCATTTTCACCACCTCACTTGCATTTTTTATTGACCATTCGAGTTTCCTCCTCCTACACTATTCATAGCCATGGTCAAGTCCTGTTCCATTGTTTTCAAATCTTGCAGGTGCAAAGAGAAGTCATGAATCATCAAGGTTTTGATCAAGGAACTAAGGTATTTTGTCACAAATAATATTCTACTCCTGCCATAAAATGAAGATCAACTTTAAAGGTCATGAGCACCTGTCTTCCTTGGAGATGGTTGTACCAAACATTGGTGATAGTGAAGCTCAACACCTAGACTTGGATGATTTTTGGGCTCGAATCAATTGTCAAAACCCTACTCCTATGGCTCAATTGATCAAAGATAGTGGAATCGAAGAGGCAGGGGTTTTCCCATTTCAGTTCAGTGTGTCGACACAGTATTAGCTTGTAGTTCTAGTTTTGACTCAGAAACAAAGGAAATTGTTGATCCTCAAGGTCAGGTGGTGGCTCGACTTGATGAGGATTGTATTCACACTTCTCTCAGAATTCCCATGGTTGAAAATTCAAATACTCTTACCAAGGACCAGGCGCAAGCTCTTTTTGATCAAGACAATGAAAAGTACAAAAGCAGAGTTGCCAAGTCTTGGTTCAAGAACCCTAAGAAAGGAGCCTCAAGGCTACCCAAGACAATGTTCAGAGTTGATTTCCATGAATAATTGTCAGACGTCATCACTCTATTGGCCAGGATAATGGGAATTCCCTCCACCAATGAGTTTCACTATTGGATGTGCCCCTACATCAATATTATATGTGAGGGTAAGCAAAACTTGAACTGGGCAGGAATCATTTGTGATAGCCTGACTGAGCAATTGGAAAATGTTCAGAGAACTCAAACCTTCTACATGACCTCCTATCTGATGTACTCCATTGCAGCTTATAGAGAGTGGTTGGGTTTCTCCCCTGTGGATGACAAGAAAGATGCCCCTATTTATATGTATCATCCACAGTTGACCCTGAAGGTCAGTAATCATCATTTTAGGAGAGTGAATGATGCATTCACTATGTACATTGTCAGATTGTTGGAGGGAGATACTGCTAAAATATTTTCAGATGAGGAAAAACAATTGATCAGTGTCTATGGTAGTTTTTTCACCCAATTCAGGAAGTTTTCATATATAAGATTGGCTGGATTTGAGGGACAACCCCTGAAACTTCCCATGTATTGCAGTGATAAGATGGATTTGGTAAAAATCTGTAGACAATTGGATAAGTTGCATAGAACCTGTAGGGACAAGAAGATTGCAGGTATTCAATTCCCAATCACATTGGGTAATTACACTTGCAGGACTACCCTAGATGCTCAGAATGTCGACAGGATAATTTCTCCTCTCACTCTTCACTATTATAAACCCAGAACTTGCTTTGATATTAAGGAGTTCATTTCCTCCTACTTCATAATGGGTTATCTACATCTTCCTTATATTGAAGACTACTAGGTAGAGTGTTCTGATCATTATGAAGCCAGAGAAGGTACTATGGAAGATTATCTCTACAGCAAATCATAGATTTTGGTATATTTGATGTTTCCTGAAGGATTGGAGGATGATGATGAGGAACTACAGTCTCTTGAGTACGAAAGATCAATCAAGAAAACTCTTATTGAAACCATTGATTAGCTTCTCAAGAAAAGATATTATTTGAAGGAGCTCAACAATCCTGTCATAATAGGAACTAGACTTTGGCTTGATATAAAAATGAAAATGTTCAGGGAAAGGAAATCCAGGTCTTACTTCCAAAGATACTCCTACTCCACAGAAATAAATACATGTGTTAGCTCCTGAGGTACTTGAACAATTTGTCCCTTCTCCTCCTGAATCATCAACTCTGGTATACACCAAAAAGGGGAAAGCCAAAAAGGATGATAAGGCGGTTGATGTAATTCAAGAAAGTGAGAAGCAGTCCTCTCCAAACAAACTTGAAATAAATGAAACAAGTGTGGAATTAGATGATGATGATGACAATCAAGGAAAAGAGCAAGAGAAGCCTGAGGAAAATACACCTGAAGAAAGCAATGTAAAGGAAGATCAGTCAAAGAGAATGGTTTCAGAATTTGTAGAAATATTTGCTAAGGAAGCTCCTGTCACCACTCAAACTGATACCTCTATGTTGGAAGTGGTTTTTGTGCAAACCTTGAGTGCCATGAGTGCATCTACACTTGGACCTATTGCTCCTTCTACTTCTAGTTCTTCATTTTCCTTGGTACAACCATTGCTGGAAAGTAAGAAAAGAAAGGCTCTTCAAGTGTTGTTGCTCCTAAGTTTGATGCAGTGGCAAATCTTCTAGGAACTACTCCTCCCCCTCCAGCTAAGAAGGCCAAAGTCACCTCAAGATTAGTTTCAGATTCCCAAGGCCAGCAATTCATGGAAATTGCAAAACCCAAGTTTGATAAAGATGAAAAGGACCTATCAATGGGTGATTTGGAGTTGACAAGAATTCCTCTTGGAGAATCAACCCTAGAAAGTGAAGTGCATAATCTGAGGGAGACTGTATCTAAGGTAATTGAAAGAGTTGAAAAAGGTAAGCAAACACAGGAGTAGTTAGAAGAGAAAAACCAAATTTTATCTAGTTTCATCAAATCCTTATTGGTAGAGGATAAGGTACTTGATCCTACTCCCCTAGCTTCCATCCCACCTCCTGCTATCTTGTCCAGTGATGAAGTCCAAGCCATCAAAGACATCCATAAGCATGCCACTTATGGTAAGGAAATGGAAGCTATGGTTGATGATTTAATAATCACAGACTAAATTTTATTGAAGAGGCATTCAAGGCATATGAGAAAATTGCCAAGATTCAACTGAAGTTCTCTACAACACTCAGTGGGTTGGATAGAGAGTTGAAATTGTGGAGTGAGTGCATTCAAGATCTTATATTGATGAGTGAGACAGATGTACAAATCCTTTTGGCTAAAAAGGTTTTTGATGATGCAAAATTGAACTTGTCCAAGCAGTGGGTTTTCAGTATTGACTGGAAAATAAAGGTTCTTGAAGAGGCATTGGAGAACTCAGGAATATGTTTACAAAAAGGAGAGATTTTAAATATTTGTGTCACTTCTGCCTTCTTGGATATTCATTTCCAAATCTTCAAAGAAAATTCAAATGATAAATTCACTATTCAAGAGATCAAATCTCAATTCAAGACATTTTTAAAGGAGAATTTGTTCAAACAGGACACCATATCAAAGGAGAAGGTGAAGGAAATTTGCACACTACAGGTTGCTATCACATATGCCAATAAGGAGTTCTTGGAAAATGCAGAGTTCGGGAAGGAGATGGAGAAGTGTTTGGGTAGTTGGACTCATGCCACTGCTAATACAACAATTCCCAAGGAATGGACATAGCTGAAGCCTTGAAGTGATTCAGAAATCAAGTGTTAAAGACAAAGGGGACTACAAGTGCTTGTACTAGCATCTCGACTTCCTAGTTTATATTTATTCTTTCTTATTGCAAAATATCTAAATAAAGTGGATTTATCCCTTTAAGTAATGTGTTATGAAAGAAAGGGATAAGTTGATGTTGTAATATTTAATTAGATATTAGCTTTTGAGATTAAAAGAAAGGAAACTGAAAAGACTTTTTGTAACCATCTCTCAGGGTTATTTAAAGAACTTTTCTTATCATTGTAAAGGATAAAGATTTTGATATTTGGATGTAAAATAACTTTGAACTATTCAATATAGAAGAAATTTTCACCCTCTCTCATGCTTTTCTCTTTCTGTTCCTTGTCTGATTCATATGAAGCTATGTGTATTTAAACAAGAACTTTGTGTCTTTCATTTGATAAGTGTATTTGGAACTTTGTGTCTGATACATGTGTGTCTTGTGTTTCTCTATGCATAGTTTAAATCTTGTTATTTTATAAAGCATCAATAAGATATCTTTCTACTATCTATATGTCTGAAAGTGCTCCTCTATCTTCAGTTTCTGAATATCAGTCCTGACTTTTCCTTTTTCTTCTGTATTGAAAACCTTTGATAAATGTATCTAAAATATCAAAATCCTCACCAAAATATTGAACAAATGTTTATATTGTAAATAGGTAGTTTATCTTTCCTCTCTTTTTTTCAATAAGGGAACCTCTCCCATAAAGAGGAGGGACTGTTGTCCCCTGACTGTTGCTTGTTTTCAAAAGATCAAATTCTACATTTGTGTATTTTACACTTACATAATTATTACATGCATCTTTCACATTACATCTTTACACATACATATATATGACTTCTTAATCATTTTCTCCTTACAGGTCCGATCATATGAGAAACAAGCAGTCAAATGGGGGCAACAACAACAACGGCATCAACAATGACACTTCACGACAGCAGACACTATACTAACCATGTAGGTACACTACACACATCAACATTAGCACACATGTTCCACCCTAGGTTAACTCTCATAAGTTTTTTGCACATTTTCATCTTTAATTTCCATGCTCCTCCATCTTTTTGTCATTCCACACTTCATCTAGTCTTTTAACATGTTTCTACTAGACTCTTCATGGACATCAGGTATGCATATCTATCTACTTTATGTTACCCTAAGCTTTCCGCTCACCAACATAAAGTGGGGGCAAATGTAAACACAAAATTATGCACTTTAGACATTATTTAGTCCCGGTCTCATACTACTTTTTAGAAGGTTTTTGAGTGAAGAAAGTACTAATTAACCCCCGTCTTTTGGCCATCTTGTTTTATTTTATTTCGTCATTCTCAACCTTTTACACCTACATGCCCAGTCATCTTTTGGTCATTTCACATTATTTTAGCTTTCACTGGGGTGCCCAGGCTAATACTGGGAAGCCCATGGGCACCCTGGTCCCACCAGGGGTGCCCCGGGTCCTTTTTTAACTTTACCGCCACTTTTTGGGCACTTTCTAGTCATTTTAGAGTCTTTATCTTTTTTGTAGTTGGCCATTTCAGGTTTAATTATGAAATTAGATCAAACTAACCTTATAAATATAAAGTTATGAGACCATAATGAAGGAACCAAACACTAGTCAGTACTATCATCCACCTAGAGTTGCATCCATCTATTGTATTGGAGATCACTTGCATCCACATAACTCCATCACAAGGCACAAGGCTAGGACATCTGCATCACGCACAACATAAGGTAGAGAGGATTCATATTCTATTCCATGCACACATTTCTATTACATTTTTCTACACATTAGTTATTTCTCGCTACATCACAAAGTGCGACTAGCACAAGAGCAACCTAGGGAACATGCTTCACACACACACAACACACACACAAAACTACATTTGGGTCTGGAACTGTAGTGCAATGCTCAGTTAGTAAGTCCACTATTGTGGTACAGTTGAGGTCAGTCCAACTCATATCACATGCATTTTTCTTTTTATAGGGATTGCTAATACTTCTCTTAGGTCTTTTGCAAGTCTTCACTTTCATCTTGAATTATTGCAGTGACACTCTAGCATAGTACAACGTGAATCTAATGCGACAAACATCAAGAGTTTCAGACCACCTGTCTGAACCATGTGAAGATCAATTCCGGAGCTTTTGCATAGACCAGGGCGCCCAATTCTGCAGACCAGAGTGCACTCATAGGTGCCCCACTCCTTCTCTATGTGCCCCAGTCTAACCAGAATCAGCTCCATATCCATCATTTTCGGGGCTCCTGCACAGTCTATTCCTGCTTCCATGGTCTTCCACAGTCACCCTCTGCGACACAGTCCTATGCGAACATCTTCTATTCAACAGAGTTCATTCCTTCTCCTCTCTTGCACATTACGGTTAGCTATTTCCATTTGTTTAGTTGCTTGGGTTATTTACATACTTCTTTAACTACATTTATTTACTTCATTTACATTTGTTCATAGCTTAGATTAATTATCCCCACATACTACATATTTGTTAATTTTAGTTAATCATTCGGTACTTGATATTGCTTCTAAGGGAAAATGCTTCTATGTTTGGCATCTATGTTACATGTGACGCAACATCATCATAGGACAACCCCAAGAGCTTCACTCCACACTTCTCAAATTCATCCACATACGTGGAAATCCTTCCCAGTGTGGTAGTACTCGCAGATATAAAATCCACCACAACAACAAACAAAAATGGAAAAACACTAATGGAAATAATTGTAGGTTTCTCGATAGATCTAGCAACTCCTACTAAAAAATAAAGAAAGAAGAAAATGTTGGGGCTAGAACTATGGAATTTTTTGACATTGCCATAACCTTTCCATGTTCTCCATATGGTCTACATGTCGATCATTCCATATTACGTGAGGGAATAGAGAAATTTTTCTTCCGATAGATGGATCCAAATAGACAGAGAGTAGTTAAGTTGCAGGTGCCATATAAAGGTGTCATCATCATCACCATCATCGCATGATGCTTCCAACGTTACTCCATAATACTAAACAAAAAAATGATCGATCTAGATTTTGTATATAAACTACACATTTAATGAACCTTGTAAAACACATGTTTCATATAACAATCTCATGACTATGTCATTGGGTGAGTGCACCAATCTGACGGGCCAAAAGTGGACATAAATTAGAAAATAGGAAAAATGCATACGTATTTACAATAACACATATGTGTTTTGTTTTATTTTGTTTGGTAATTCCCAAGCTAAAATACGTACGCATTACAATGTGTACGCATTTCCATAAACAACAAATACAAAAAAATTAAAGCCCTTCCTCATTTTTATTTTCCCCAAATGTGAATTCTCCAGCAAACCCTACAACCATGTTTTGTGTTCAATCATTTAGCTCCCAAGATCGTGTACAAATCGCCATGAAGGTTGGATTGAGGTGGAATCGACAACGATGCCACGGAGAAGAGGTAGGGAAGATTTTTTTCTCTGAATTGCATTGAAATTTGGTAATTGTATTATAAATTTTAATTAAATACATGTTTTTGTATTGTTACAGTTCTGCCACAACCACAACAAAACCCTACAAATCCTGTCAATCCTCCCAACCCTCCTACAATTGTTGAACATCCCCTGGGTATTCAAGAGGATTTTGTAGCCCATATAGTGAAAAATAATATTCAAATTGAGGAATTAATTAAAACAATAAGGGATCCCCATTCTACAAACACCCACTGTGCCTCACTTGTAAACACATTGGAGGAATTATTGGCTCAGGTTGACGTGGTAATGAGTCAAATTGATTGGTGGACATCTTACAGAGATCATTTTAGAGAATATTACGCTAATAACTTATCATATGTAGATGTAAAATAAATAAATTACAAAAGACCTCATATGTGCATTATTCACAGACCTTGGAACCAATTTACCTATTTTTTTATCATGCAAATGGTTTCTAATCCACTTGTGCAATAATGATCTGATGAAAAATAATTTTTAGGACCGATAGTGGATGGTATTTGATATTCCACCTTGCAATAACAATGAGGTTCCGGTATATTTTTTGAGGAAACTCTATTGCGATTTTATCCTCAACGAGATCTCAAACTATTTTGACTACCGCGAGTTTCAGGGCCAAGGAAAAGGCTGTACACAACATAGAACAGGTGCATAACATACACCTATTCAACATGGTAGAGTCCCCACACAAAAAACCCCCTCAACCTGAGACTATCCTTGCAGCAATGTAGGAGACAATAGAGATTGATACATTGCACGCACTTCAGGTTCTCTCTGATACCCTTATCTGACATACGAGGGAGATTTCTGATACCGATGTTGGTGGAGGTAGACAGATTATTCATCTAGGTAGTGGTAGCATGAGGCCACATCTTTGCACATCTCATGGTAGCATATGGTTGGGACCCGATGAGGATGATAGTTTCATGCAAACTGGTGTTGGTGGAGTTTCGAATGGTGGTACACATGATATTGTGGCTATGTCTGAAACTTTTTTGAGTGATACATTTAGATTTCAAACATTGAAGACACCTTCATAGGAATTTTTTATTTTTTATTAAATGTTACAAAAAGATATGAGTACTTGATTTACTTATATATGTTAAATTTTTAAAATAATTGTATTGAACTTGGTCAAATTTATTAACTTACACATACAGATGTACATGTATGCATTAATATTACAGCGTGTGGGGAGTGATGTCATCATCCCAACCATAGGTTGCAAGCACCGTGGCTATGCATACATTCACATAGGTAATTTAGAATTTTAATTGTGTAAAAATTTTACGTATGTAAATATATATAACTTTTGAACTCAAATATATGTCTATATATGTATGTTCTTGTATATATACTATATATGCTCAACTAACTTGACGTGATAGATTTTTTATAAAGTTGATGACCTCACTAAAAACACCCACCATCATTGCGAGGAGTAGAGAAAGGTGTGGCCACTATGATTTTATATGTGAAGTAACTCACTAAGGTATACAAAATATGTATTTTCATTAAATAGCTCATGTAATTCATATTACACTCAATTATTTTTATAATGTCCTTCATTTTAGCATCACGTAGATAATCAACGTGATTATATTGTGTATACATAGGAGTTACCTACGACAGGTAGTAGCCCTATTCATATGATTCATAAGCGTGGCACGGTAAAAATATAGTTGTATATTGATCAAATTAGTTAAAATATTGTCGTTACACATACATGTACTTAGTTGGCGTAAATGTTTAGATCCGCATTCAAATTTTTTATTGTTAATATAGTTCTATAAGCTAATTTTTATGTTTGATTTTTTAATCTTTCCTAAGTCTAAAATATCCAAAATATTTACTCCATGTAAATATTCTTCTCACACCCCATAAATTGATCATTTCACAGCTATAAAATCTCATTTTACCTCTTAAAAACACCCAAAACCACTTAAAGAACTAAAATTAAATAAAAAACAAAACAAAATTTCTTAACAATCTCACAACCTTCCTAACCTCCACACCTCATCTCCAACCTTTCCTTAGTCATTTACCCACATCCCAAACCAAAAATCCTTGATTAGAAGTGGTTTTAACCACTTTTGTAGTAGTTTCCCCCCATAAAAAGTGGATCACCAGTGATTCAACCGAATCACCAGCGATTATAAATAGCACCTTTGTGCTCTCCCTCAGGGATCTTCAATTTCCAATCTTTGATTTGAGACCTCCCTTTTCAAACTTACACTTCATTTTTGACACTACAAATCCAAGACATCTCTAAGCACTATCAACATCAACATCAATCATTTTCAAGCATTTTTGTGGATCATTTTCATCACTCAACTTTCAAGAACATGACAAGACAACTTATCAACTCAGATCCTTCCCACTGAATATTTGAGGCATATTTTAGCTCCACATCCATTCAAAGGTATTCCTTATATCTCTCTTTTTCATTTTCAAGTCGTCATAAGATTTGAAATAAGTCAAAAACATTATTTTATAGCTTCAAACTCTTGTTTTTATCAAATCTGTCAAAATCACAGGAAATCGCTAGTGATTCACTCTAATCGCCAGCAATTGGCCCAAATCGCCAATGATTCCTATCAAAATTATATTTTTATTAATTTATCATCTTTCTATCAGTTTTTATCAAATCCTCTGCATTTAACATGTTGTTTCCAAGTATGGCTCTCTGTTCGATGGTAGTTGGCCTCTCACATCCAATTACCAACCTTTATGATCTTCCCATAGTCCAACACCCTTTCTTCTAGGAACAATACACCATCCTACATGATCTTACACTTTGTGCAATCCAATTCACTGTTGAGGAAGATGACATTGAGGATCAGTTTGAATTCCTTCATGAAATCTAATAAGAGACTAAGGATTTCTGGTATGACTACTTTAAATGTGTATAAATTGCATCTTCCCTTACTTGGACCACCTTTGAAGCCACACACAGGACTTACCTTTCAATTTGAGTTCTAGAGCTTATCATCTGCTATCTACATATCTATATTGATCATATATCTTTGTCTTTATCTATATCATTATTCAATTCTCTTAATTGTTTCAAAATGAGATGACATCCTCCAAGGAAGTCCCTTTGGATTCCTAGAATTGGCCTTTGCTGAGCAACTTGTCTATCCATTTATCTAATCCTTTCTGTTTAGTGTCTTTGAGTGCAGGTTGCTTTACAGGACATGAGGACTTATACTTTCATTCGGACTCAACAACTTCAATCAAACATCAACATCAACATCCATCTTTCATAGGTATCGGTAAACCCCACCATCTTTGAGGTCAGTTTTATTTTTATTGTTTCACTTCATTAATTTAAAGTAGAAAATTAAAAACATCTCTAAACATTATGGCACACCAGGAGGGACTTTTTACCTTTCTTCATTTTAATTTTATTAAAATTCATTTTTGGTTTCTACTCTATAATTGCTAGCGATCCAGTTAAATCGCCAATGATTGGGTGAATCACCAACAATTCCTGTCAATCATCGACGATCTCTATGATTGCTTCTGATTACTCAGTCAGTCAACCTCTAACTTCATTTTCTTTTGTTGTTTTTTGTTTTCTGCTAACCCTTTTTACAGGTTTTTACTTTGGGCTTTTTCTTGCTGCGCTTATTACATTGCTAAAAAAATCAAAAAATTAAAAATTAAAAAGGAAGCATTTCTCAAGGTGTGTTTTCTCTTTTCTTTTTGTTTTTTAAAGCATTGCATTTTGTTGTTTTGTCCTCATCAAAATCAATCATTCTTTTGGGCTTAAAATGAACCTTGCATCCTGCTTGATCACATAGATTAATTAAAGGATTAATTTATTGCATTCACATAATCTTCCCTCACACACAACCAAACCACATTGAATATCAAATTTGCATCAAACACTCCTACCCAGGTGATAACTATTGGGATTTCATCACCCAATAGGGAAACCGACTCAGTGTTCTAGCCGAGTATAAACAACTAGTTGTCAGTATATTGGCTAAGCACCTGACTCCCTTATCATTGTGGGACCATGAAGTGAGGGGGTAGGCCCCAATACCAAGCCCCATACCACAACACATATTTGGGCCTCACGTACCTTCAGGTATATCGAGGAATCCAACCTTAAATATTCTTGAAACCATCCATAGATAGCCATTTCCTAGGACCTTATCAGCCGTTTTACACATTTCACCTTTCTAAATTAATTCAAATAATCAAAATCTTTTTGTGTGATATTTTTCTTACTTGTAATCAACCCATCTAGATTTATTTTCATTTTATTAGGTGATTGTTTGTTTGTTATTATGGTGCTTACAAGACAAAAATCCCATATCCAAACTTCTGAAAACATGTCTATCCCATTCCAACAATCTTCACAACACTATTAAAAAATCTTACAACATGCTCATTCCCACATAGAAAATGCTCAACAACTCATTGATCAACGTGAAACTTTCTTATCAACACCCAAACTAGAAGATCAAGAACAACCACATTCTCCTAGTAGCCAATCCACTTTCATCTGAGATACCTGATCCTTTCAGTCCTCCATTTCTTTGATAGTGGGGATCCTATCTTTTCAGAGATCTTAGATTCAAACCCATTTCTCTTAATGCCTACCTTGTAGCTAGGGGTGTTCATCTTCAATCATCGTTACTTGAACCAAAACCTTATGTGCCTGATCCTTCATGTGGTTTTTCCCATCTCATTGATCCAAATCATAAACCCGTTATCCAGCAGATATATTCTTATCCTCCTAGCAGCCAACTAGAAACATCCAATGTTGTGTCTTCAGTTCCTATTTTTGACCTTAACGTGATTTCTTCACAGGACACAACCACTCAACAACCAACATCCTCACCAAATCCCTCGAATGGTTCCACACCATTTTAAAACAACACAAGTACCTCTTCATCCACACAAACCCCTTTAGCTTCCTCTACCATCCAAACACCTCCGTAAGTTTCTGCCTCTATTCCTACTAGCATATCTCAACCTCTATTCTCTCAACAAACCACAACACATCCAAAACATTACCATGTCCATCCCACATCCATACCTTTAATCAACACTAGTGTTATTTCCAGTACTCATCAAATTTTGTAACAGTCTTGACCCCCTTATTTCACAATACACACCTCAGCCATCAAAACCACTTGCTTCTTCCCAATCCATACCACAACAGTCACAACCTCTTCCCTTCCAAAACATTCCACAACAATCACAACCCTTTATTTCACTTCTATTCCTTTTCAACAACCACCTCAATATTCACAACCTCTTATCCACACATCTATTCCTTTTCAACACATACCCAACAATCACAACCTCTTTCAAACACATCCATGTCCTATCTAATCAGTATATCCAACCATCACAACCTTTAGTTTCACAACCCACTTACAACATCCCTACAAATATTCCTCAACAAAACATCCCATTCTAGTAAAATATCCCTCAACAATATCAACCGTACCAACAATCTAATCAATTTTCATTCAATCAACCTAGCTCATCCTCATCTAGCACACAACAACCACCACAAACATACCCTCTTCAGGATTTAATGAACATGATATCTAGCCTTGAAGCCACTTCCATGGGCCCTAAAAACACACTTTCATATGAACAAATATGTAATGAACCTATTCACCCATATGTGCCTTATAAAGCTTATCCACCTCACTGGGAGCTTCCAAAATTTCTCAAATTTTATAGAAAAGAAGACCCCCAACAACATATCCAAGATTTTTGACATGCTTGTTATCTTATAGCCCAAGATCAAGACTTGATGCTTAGGAAATTTCCCATGTCTCTAGTTGGTCCTACCCTGGAATGGTATAACAACATCCCACAATACTCTCCTCTTCTCATTTTCACAACTCACCCAACTCTTTCTTGAACACTTTTCAATTAACATCACTCCCACAAAATCACCATTACCGACCTTTATGCCATAAAATTGTTTGAAGATGAGTCTATTACAAACTTTGTTTCCTATTGGAGGGGTATAATCAATCAATTATCATTCTCACTCCCACAGATAGAATTAATCAAATTATTTTCCCATCATGTGCACAAACACATTTCATCCACACTCCAAATTCAATATTCTAAACATGTTTGAATGAATATTTTTCCATGGCCCATAAACTTGAACTTCGAGCCCTTGAAGAAGGAAGAGTCAAACTTATACCAAAGAAACTGAAACCCGAATTCTCATCAAAACCATCTTCCAATCCAAATAAATATAAATCATCAGCCAATGTCATAGTTGTCAAATCCACTTCCAAGAATGTTTGAACTACTGAATGCTCTGGCCTCAATGTAGCTATACCCCCATATGAGAAACAGAGCATGTAGTTTTTGACAAAATCCTTGACTGCTAATATGATCTCTCTTCTACCTATTCATCCTATCGACACATTTTTTTTGAATCCCTCTTGGTACAGGGATAACGATTATTGAAAATACCACAAAGTTAAAGGTCATGACATCAAAAGGTTTCATTCATTCGCAATGTCCTTCAGGACCTGATTGATAAAGGTAAACTACACTTAGATAATCCTAATTCACCCCAAAATTAGAACCTTGATGTCTTCAAACAACCCTTCCCAAACCATTCTCTCTCGAGTATTCAATCACAAGCAAAAAATGTACAAGCCCATCATACCATAAACACCATTAATAAGACCTTACCTATCACTGAAACAAAACCTGCATCTTCTAGTAATACCCCTGAATCAACATCCAACAAATAATCAGAAATTATCCCAGAACTTGTCATCAAAAATGAATCTTCTTCATCCACGACTACCACCTCTCTCACCCAGCTCATCTAAGGAATCCTCGCAGACACCTCAAAAACAACATGTTATCCAAATCATGAAAATTTCATATGATGATTACGTAGCCCAATATCACCCATGTAACCTTCAAAGGTTTATTCCACCTCCATCTAAAAAGGTTACTCTCATATCCAGAAATCAACCAACTCTCCCAACACAAAAATCAAAATATCAACCCTCTATCTTAGGACCACATCCTTCATCCATCAGCGTGACACCACCTAAAACTCCTCATCAACAATCAACCAAATAACCCATGCCGAAAGAAGTGTCTCCTGCAAACATCAAATCAAATGAGACATCGTTACCATCAACATTCACATCAAAAAGACACTATGCAAAGACTCTAGAAAATCTCCTTCAACAATGACTCGTAGTGTTGCCTCCTCTCAAGCCATCTAGCTCTCGAGGTTGGAAGCCATCCAAGTATAATTTTGAATCTTTCTGTGATTACCATCAAATTCCAGAACACTATGTAGGTGATTATTGAATTTGATAGGACAATGAGAAAACCACATTGACCTGGGGAAAATCACAAGAAGATTTTTTATAAGGTCTCAATGTAGAGGGTTAGGTCCATACAATACCTTTCAAAGTGCCACAAAACTGAGAAATCATACATCAAATTTATAGCAATCTTTACTCTCGGGGATCTTAAGGGACTATGCCCAACCGAAGTACTTGGGAAGGATTGGGATAGTTGAGCAATGAATGGAAACCTCTCCTAGCATATAGTATCCCACCCAAAATTGTGGGCATTTTCCTTTTAGTTCCATGAGTTTCTGGTTGTAAAACATTGCGTTTTTCAGCTTAACACTTACTCAAATTTAAGTGTTTGGCACCATTGCATTCAATAAGACAATGATAAAACCACATTGACTTGGGAAAAAATGTGAGAGGATTTTTTTAGAGGGTCTCAACACAAAGGTGTATGTCTAAACGATACCTTTCAAAGAGCCATGGAGCCGAAGAAATCACATGTCAAATTTATAGTCATTTTTACTCTCGTGGATCTTAAGCGACTATGCCCAACCAAAGTATCCAGGAACAATTAAGATGGTTTGACACCAAACAGATGCCTCCCCTAGTGTATATTAGTCCATGTAGGTGTGTGGGATTTTTCCATTCAATGCCATGAGCTTCCGGTCACAAAATATTGCATTTAGCAACCTAGAACTGACTCGAATTACATATTTTCGCACTATTGCATTTTATAGGACAATGAGTAAACCACACTAACATAGGGAAAATCATGATAGTATTTCATAGAGGGTCTCAAAATGGAGATGTAGGTCTAGATGATACCTTTCAAAGTGTCATGGACCTCGAGAAATCACATATAAAAGTTATAGCCTTTTTTAACTCTTGGGGATCTTAAGGGACTACACTTGACCGAAGTAGCTGGGAAGGGTTAGAATGGTTGGGAATCAAACGTACACCTCCCCTAGACATATACCATTCCACCCAGACAAGTGGGATATCTTTTTGTTTGGTTTCACGAGCTTCCAGTTGTAAAGTATCGTGTTTTCCAACCTGGAACTAACTCAAATTGAAGAGTTTGACATTGTTGCATTCAATGGGACAACGAGAAAACCACATTGACCTAGGGAAAATTGTAAAAGGAATTAATAAAGGGTCTTAATTTGGAGGTGTATGTCCATACAAGACCTTTCAAAGTTCCACAAAGCTCAAGAAATCATACATCGAAGATATAGTCTTTTTTCTCTCGGGGCTCTTAAGGGACTATACCTGATCGTAGTAGCCGGAAGGATCAAGATGGTTAGGCACAAAATGGATTATTCCCCTAATATATACAAGATCACCCAGGTGTGTGGTCGATATATGTTTGATACCATGAGCTTTCAGTTTTTAAATATCACATTTGACAACCTAGCACTGACTCAAATTAAAGAGTTCAACATCGTTGCATTTGATAGGATAACGAGAAAAATGAATTGACCTAGGGAAAACAGTGATATAATTTCATAAAAGGTCTCAACGTGTAGGTGTAGGTTCAAACGAGACCTTTCAAAGTGTCATGAATCCTAAGAAATCACCTATCAAAGTTATATCCTTTTTTGCTCTTGTGGCTCTCAAGGGAGAGGAATGAAATTTGGATATCTGAAGCAACATGTGTTTCAATATATCATTGAAACTTCTTGAGATATTTTTGGAATTCTCTAACTTTCATATTCAAGGGTCAAGTGGTGATCATGCACATAATTGTCTAAATTATAAGCTTTGCATGAATCTGGGTTCTCATAACTATGTTTTCAGGGTTTCTAGAGCTTGCAACATGAAATAATCTTGGAAAATGAACAAGGTTTGAAAAAACATACATGCATTCAATTACACCTAATAATCACACCAAAACATATATTCTAATTCAAAATTCTTGGGAATATGAGTTACAATCCTGTTATACTTGGGAATTTGAGTTGTATTATTGATTAGTTCAGCTAGAATTTTCCTACTATACAAAGACTATCAAGAAGACTCTAAAACAACCTAAAGCTAGAGTTTATTCAAAGAGTAATTTTAATTCTAAGATATGTGTTTTATCATGAGTAGTGAGAGATGAAGGGGAAAATAGATTGAAAATATAAAACATGAAATAAAAATAATGTACAAAAGCAATGTTTTAAATTGTACTAGATGACTGCATCCCATGATACCGCATCTCTTTGAGGAATTTTTTCAAATAGTTCACATGAAATTTGTATGCTTCTGTTTCACTTGATTCTTAGACGTTTCTTTGAAAATGACGAAACAGATAGGGTAACGGGCATAGGAGGAATACCTGTTGAAATGTTGGTTGATAGGTTGTTACACGCATGTTGACTCCTTGATCCACAGCTGATCATGAGAGCTTCCTTTTGGCTGGGAGGAACTACCTGAAATGGAAAGCAAGACCACCAAAATAAGTTAAACATTATATGCAGTGGACTGCGTAGCATGTGTTAGATCTGGGAAGTGTGGTACTTCCTAGACAATTGTCAATCCACTATTTAAAACAATTTAATGTTGGTAATAAAGTAAATTCTATTGTAGTTAAAATGATTTAGGTATCTCATTTAAAACACAATAAGAAATAGATCTAATCTAACAGGCTAAGATAGAATAGAATCCAAAGGTCAAATGATTGGTTTTGGGTTCTGTAGGTTTGACAGAGGTCTCAGGTAGATCACAGGTGGTATGAGGGTGATGATGGTGGAATTAAGTGGGTAGGTCTCTATTATGGGCTATGTGGGTAAATACAGAGACCGATGCCAGTTAAGCTGTGATTGACGGCATTTTGGGTGAACCGGTGCCAGTTACTGTGGGATATCTAGGAATGTCACAGAACGAGCTTTAGATCTCCTTTGTGATTGCACAAAGGATTAGGTTAGTCAGGATGAGATATTAAGTTGACTGGGTAGGATTCGGCTAGGTTTTAATGGGATATGGAGGGGTAATGTATCAATGAAGGTCAATAGGTGGCTAGGAGAAGTAATAGATGATAAATATAATGATGAAAATGAGTAAAACAGAGAAGTAAAATGTTCTACTTACTTGGATTATCGGTTATAAATTCTGTGAGTGAGGAGATGAAGGTGTTGATGAGAGGTTGAATGTTGCGGAGTCATCACCAAATGTTAGAAAATCTTCTGCATGGGCTGCATGTGCTTCTTCTTGCTAATTGAATCAGATAAGATGCTAGGCTGAGTGTTGGCTGTTTGTTGGAAAAGATGTTGGCTCCTTCTGTGCATGAGAAAATGCTTGAATTCACTTCTCTGCAGATGTTTTGTCTCTCTGAAACTTGTTCTCAAAAGATGTGATATCTCTCCGGAATCTATGAACCTCAAAAATAAGGTTGTTTTAGGGGTTAAAAGGTGACCGATGGTGGTTCCGTCTTAACCAACGGCGGTTAAGGGTAACCGGTGTCGGTTAGGGCAGGATTTCCTAGGTTTACTAAACTAGGCAGATCCCCTTGATTTTCTGGGATCTCATGTATGTTAACCCATGGATTAGGATGGAAGCTTCTTTTAAGCATGTGGGAATGTGGTTAGAGGGAATGTAGGCATTGATTTTTAGGGTTTGGGTAGGTCTTAGTTAGTTATGGTAACTTACTAAGAATAGGTCTTACATTGAGTTGGCTTGGTGAGGTGTTTAAGTGAACTGTATGTGGGCATTATCTAATTTAGGATATTTAAATAATAAATATAGTGAGGATAATGAATTAATTTAATTGTAATAATTAAATTAATATTATAGTGGGGTGAAGGGGGTCATGAGCTAGGTGGATGTGTTCAAGGTATTTATTTAACGAGGAACCAAGGGGAGTGTGACCCAATTTTGGTGTATACAGCTTCCACATTTTGCATACATGTCTACTAGCACACTCGAAATGCATAGAAAAAAGAACTTTGTTATATAACTGAAGGATTTATATATCATTTTCTAAAGCTCCCAAATTTACAAAGACTAGTATGCATCCTAAAATTATGTGGATCTAGATATGCCACTCCTAAAATGATGCCTTGTGAAAGTTTTCAAAGCCTTATCAAAAACACATTTTTTGTATATTGCATTCATTGTAGTCTGTGAGACCTCATTCAAGTGTCATTTTGAATAGATCACATACCTTGTACATGCTTCCACACTTTATGTACAATATTTATGTTATAAGCAGGTAGTAAGTAAATTCTTATGAGAACAAAATTATCTTGGGAGTTTTAAGTATTATCTTTCTTGTTATTGTCTTAATATGTAGTGACCCTAATAAACGGGGTTAATGGTGACTCTTAACTCCCAGACAAATATATTCCCTCCACAAAAGTCATGGCCACATATATCTTCATCCTATATATAATCCATGGTAGTGGCATGAGAGGAAATAAGTATTTCTCTAAGCGCCTCATATTATTCACTATTATTATTGTTATATTTGTGGAAAAAAGTCATTAGAAAGAAAGTAAAAAATATATTCCACCTAAAAACATTTTTCTTAAAATAGTTTACAACCTCACTTTTCAAACATATGAAATCATGGAGTAAATTGTAACAAGTTCATTTTCCACCTAGATCTCTATGAAAGTGGTTAGAAAATGCAACACTTTAGATTTAGACAATATCTTCTCCTTACCATGTGAGGATTAATCCCTCAGTGCCCCAACATCTTAGAGTTGCAACAAGTTTCCCAAGAAACATGTGTTTTTTAAATGACCTTTTCCATCACACCTGTATGCAATGGAAAAGTTTCAAAGCTATGGAATGAGGCTAAAGAACCTCAAAGCTTAAACTGACTCTAATCTACACTAAACCATCATGATAAGAGCTAAACAAGATTAATCATATATCATTGCATCATAACTTTGACAAAAACATCTAAACCTAGCATATATAAAACTACTCTACTCTTTAGATTACTAATTAATACATTGAACCTAAGAAGATCAACTTAGCAATCAAAAGGTGTGATTAGTTGTTTTATGGTTTTCAAGCTTTCAACAATGGAGTCTCACAATTAATGGCTTCAAGGCCAATGGTTCTCTCCATATTACTCAAAACTTGGGTTAAGGATGCAAATGGAGGCTATTAGCTCAACAATGGAGGAAGGAAAGATTTAGATCAATTGTCTAATTAGCTTAAAGCTAATACAAATGAGATCCAAGCTTTCTTAGGCTTGTTTTGGTTTTGTGTTGTGTAAAGTTGTGTTTTTTGAATGGGTAGGCTTAGCCTTGTGTTTATAATTTTCCAAATGGAAGATTTTGAACTTTGGGTGCATGTGGGACTAAAAAGTCAATTCAAAAGATATATTTTAGATTAGATTAGGATAAACATGCTTTAGGCTTAGTTAATCTTGATTTAGGCTAGTTAACTAGGGTTTATGTTAGTTAAACTTGATTAGCAAGTGATTAAAGACTCGTTGAGAGTTGGAAAGGAGTCTGATTAATCATTTGTGATTGATAGATAGCCTAGGAAGCCAATAGAAGTGATCTAGAGAGAACTAGGGAGGTTCTGAATGGTCAAAAGGAGGAATGCTTAGCTAATAAGAGAGATATTAACCAAATGGGTTGAATTTAAGAAGAATAAGACTGAAAGAGGGTTTTGAATGGGCATCTGAGAATGGAGCGAAGAATGGGGAATTAACAAAGTGTCGTCAATTGGTTGAATTGGAGGAAATGCTAGGTGTAAGCATATTTTAGGTGTCTACAACGCCAGAGGGATTCCCTTATCATTTTTCTAGAGGGTCTCTCTCTCTCTCATTGGTGTTGACATTATATGATTATTGAGATTCCAGGAAGTGGATGACATTAGCATTGACATTATATTATTATAATTGATGGCGTTAAATGATTCTAATAGTGGCTAAATTGTATTTTAGTTGTATATATTTTAATATTTGTGTTCAAAACATTACAAAAATGAAAATTAGTACACTATAGTATGGAATCGTACATATGGAATCATATTAATCCACTTAGATGCATCGAAAGAGTGCTTCATCCACTATACAAGTTTGAATTTTGCATTTTTATTAGTATGAATGATATAATGTTTTGGTACTTTGTTTTAAGATGTGGTTGAAAACAAAACTATTTGTTCAATTATAGACTTGTAGTATTTATAATTTTATTCTATTTTATTTTTAAAAATTCACATTTTTAACATTTCCTCTTAAACACGGTTAGAGATGCTGACAATCTATGCAAATCAGTGTCCATTGTAGTGCTCTAGCATTCAATCAGAAAAAAAAAAAAAAAAAAACCAGCTTTTTAATGTGAATTTTTAAAATTGTTTCCTATTTCTACTGTTAATGTAATATACAATAAATGAGTATGATATATAAAAGTTACTCTATAATTGTGACACTTGTAGTTTGATCAATACACTATTACTCATAATGTTGCACTCCCCATTCTTCCCTTTGAAAATTAACGGCACACCGCCAGTTAGACATGTCTACATCCCTTCTCACGACATCCTTTTGGTCATATTTCCTCTTATAAACCACTTAAACAAGCTGTCATAGCCTTGTTCTAACTACATTAGCTTCTTATCCCCTTCTAGTTTGCTTCTATTAGCTCCCTGGAATATCAATCCACTTCGTTGGATTGATTAAGCCCTTCAGAAACCCTTCCCAAACCCTAATTACTCTCTAAGAGAGATTAATTAGTCTAACCTAGGTTAACTAACCTAAACATAGTCAAACCTCACTTAGACTTGCTAAAAGTGCTTTTTGGACTTTAGCATTTGTCCCACATGCACCCAAATCTCCCATTTTCCCAAATAGAAAACTATAAATAGGGCTATACCCCCTCCCTCATTTCCTAAGAATTCTCTCTTCTTCCTAGCATAGATTATAGTATTTTGTTTAGGCTTTAGATTGTATTTCATCTTCTTCCATTGAGCTAGTAGCATTTGCTTTTGTATTTCATAGCACCAAATATGGAGTAAAAGGGAAGATCCATTGGCCTTGAAGCCATTAATGGGGATATCTCTTTCTCTTAAACACATAACTGAATGCTTAGATCCTCTTAGGTTCATTATTTCAAGCTTTCAAAGAATAGAGGTTAGTTTCATTTGCGTAGTTTGCTTGTTTACTTCAAATTAATGTATGCAAATAAGAAAACCTTGCTCATTTCTTATCACATGGTCCATTGATCAGTTGCTAAAAGCCTTTGGGGTTTCTTTAGAGATTCTTACCCCAAATCCATGGCTTTTGAAACTTTTCATTGAACACATTTGGCACACCCAGTGGGACACTTATGTCCATCCTCCATTAATGGAGGTCTTTTAGGTTTTTCAAGGTTCATTTTCAAGTTTTTGGGTCAAATCACTTGTTATTTCCTCATTTATGTTTCTAACACTAGATAAATGACCTTCATTTACATGTATTTTGTGGGTTTGATATAGAAATAGGACACTTTGACTAACAACTAACCTGTTTGCTCTTGAAAATTTGAAAATCCGTGAGTTTTGTAGGTTTTTCACAGGGTGCGCATAGGTGTTTACAAGGGGCGTGTACACGTTGAAACCCTAGCATCTACGTCAAAATAGGCACGTACCTTTTTGAAAATCCTCATCCTTTGAAAATTCTACCTCTACAGGGACACGCACGCATCTCTGTCATTTGGCACACGTATCTCTCTGGCCGCGTACGCGTCATCACTTGTGTAAAAAATTTTAAATTTTTGCTCTCTACAGGGATGCGCACGCGTCATCTAGCATCACTCTCATCTGAGGCCACGTATCCACCTCTCTGGGCTGCTGTGTAAAAATGGTAAATTTTCACTCTGTAAAAATGTGTATCATAAATTATCTCTTTTGGACGTATGCTAAATAGGGTTGATTTTGTAAAAATTGAAAATTTTGTTTTATGCTTGGGCACATACACATTAAAACCTAGGCATCCATGTTAGTATGCAAGCGTCATTGTCTGGTTGCAAGCGTTTGTGTTTTAATATACTGGGTTTCACTAATTTTTGTCTGTAGGTGTATACGTTGAGTTGGGCATGTACCCGTCAGTTAGGGAGCATTGGTGTCAGTTTGGCATGCAGGTGTCTGTGTAAAGATTGAAATTTTTTCTATAAACTGCAAAAACTTTTTTCTAATCTTTGCTGCAGATTTCTAGGACTAACAAGTTAAAAACAAAGTTTTTCTTTGATCTTTAAATTTGCATAGTTAAGTGTTTTTCGGTTTTTAGCCTAAAACTAAGTTTGTAAAAAAGTGTGTATGCTCTCTCCTCATGCCTTAAAAAGTGATCTTGGAGATCAGAAACACTTATACCAAACTTATATCAAATGCTCAAAAAACACTTATTTTATAAAGGATGAAGTAAAATTTCATGTGATTTCAGTAGGATTTTTCACGTTGCGTATGCTCTTCCTTCGCGCCTTTTGGCGATCTTAGGAATCAAAAGCAAAGTGTAAAGTTCTCTTTCTTGACATCAATCTACGAACTGGAAAATTACTAAAACTTGTTGTCTACAGGACCTAAACACTTGTCAAAGAAAGGTGTCAAAAACAAAAAAATTTCTAATACACATGTGTTCTCGTAGGTTACCAAATGGTATGCTACTTAAAACCACATTAAGTTAAGTAAGATAAAAAGCACACCATAATCAGAACATTGTATTGCAGGTTTCAGAAAAGGGTACGTCCCTATCCACTCAACTGGAACATAACCCCTTTGGCATAATGCCTTAAGCTATAACAATGGGGGTGGTTCCAGGAACCCTAAAGTAATCCACCACTGAGTAACCTCATGGATGAAACAGGAAGCACTCCACTTACCCACTTGACTAGTACACCTTGTGAGATAGAGTTACCAGTTGTCCATATGGCGACCCCAGGGAGAGCACACGTGGACGCACTAGTTTCCCTTTGTGCTCGAAGGGGGTAAAGTAAAGCTGAGATACTCCCAAGATAGGCAAGGGACTATTTGGGTAAATCACGCTCGCTTAAGACAACTTTGTAACACCTAGTTGAGAGAACTTATTAAGGAGGCCATTCTATCTTGGAGCCCACTTTACTAGTCCATTGTTGTGTCAAGCCATCACAAAGTGACAACTCATCTGGAATCTGAACCTTGTTTTTCGAACAAGGAAAAGAACCCTTGTGAGTTTGATCTAAGTGTCTTTCATCACGAAACTAAACTACGTCCCACTTTCACTTAGTTTTATTCTTGTCTTCAGATGAGGTGAAACTCTACCCAAGTGGCACTTGGTTTGTTTTCATATTTTGATCATACCCTTGCATTCTCACCACCCATTTTTTGGGGTGAGAAAGGTGCATACATTGCACGTTTTTATCAGAGATAGTGCTTGCCACTTTTTTGTCCATTTACGCCCATCCATGTTTGTGGCTGGGTTGTTAAATGTCTAAAGTGTGCAGGTACACTTTTCATATCTTTGATAAAAGTCCTTCCATCTTGATTTCAAGATCATCTTCACCATTGTGGGTCTGGTTCATCTCTTATCTCTTCTTGAGTTGATAGTTTTGTTTACATCCTAGATGCACAATCTTGGTACTTACATCATATTCTCATTTTGTGAGAAAATGGTATAAGTCCCTTTATTACGTGGTTACACTGCTCACATGATTAAAAACTCCTTGTTATACTTATCACTTGGTTTCAGTTTCGACGTCATCTGAGTCTTCTTGAAAAGTGTCGATAACACCTTATATATATCGTAATAAGGTTGTCATGGTACTAACACCTTGCTTGCTTGGTTAATGTATCATGGTGATGTTGTTACGCTATATCTATTCGCGACAAGGTTTGGCTTTCATCAGCATTCAAACTAGTTTTAGGTATACCTTTTCAAGAGACTGCATCAACATCACGTCAGTACTTAGGCCTTGTTAGAATTCTAACTTGACCTACATATTGATACATCATTGTCGCTATCTATTTTTAGGGCATAGGCTTGGTAACAACAAATTGAGTGATCATTACATTTAGGTGTGCATATGAGTGTTCCTTGATAAAATGACTGCATAACACTACATCTAGGATACACTGTGGTATAGTTCAAACATCACCTTGAATAGCTTGCAGAAACCATACACTTAGGGGTCATGCTAGCTACATACAAACATCTGCTAGTAATGCCTAAAATCATAAAAATGGCAACCAAATCAAATGAGCATGATATAGGAGAAAACCCTTTCAAAACCTTCCCATTTAGTGGCCATAATTTAGCACCTCTCTTTTCTCAAGTCAAAGATACAGAGGCATTAATTGATCATAGTGGAGAAGAGTCAGACTCTTCCGGAGAACAACAGAGGTTAGACCTAAATAGATTTGATGAACTCCTATATTATAATAAAGATCAAGTACTCGCAAGAGTCTTAGCATTAGGAGCTAAACTTCCACATGAGCATGAAGAAGAAACAAAGGTCATTAACCCTAACCTAGGAGAACGAAGATTCATCTTAGACACAGATAACCCTTTTGATGTGGGATATGCTTCCACTTCTGGGCAACATAAGGCCACTGTCGAAGGAGAACCATCACGAAAACCTCACTATAAAGCTTCACGTAAAGTGAAAATTGAGCGTAAAGCTTCCCCTCCTCTGAAATTTGATGAAGAAGAGGACCCCCTGGTTGAGGAGGAGATCCTCCAAAAATAGATCTTGAATTTGAGCCAGAAACTAGCAAACCTAGGCTCTTCAAGAAGAAACATATACAAAGACAAAGACAAAAACAAACTTAGCGAGTTTCAATTTGATCCACATAGAGACTATACCTTTAAGGCAACTCAGGTACAAAGACCAATGTCACCTACTAAGGAGCAACTCATTCAGGAAGAGTTAAAATCTATGAAAGATACGCTTACTACATTACAACAGGGAAATGTAGGCCAAAATAAGAAATATTCGTATGAAGAACTATGCCCTTACCCCTTTGATAAGGACATGTTACAACAACCTTTCCCAAAACACTTTACCATTCCCAAGTTTGATAAGTATAAGTGCAAAAGTGATCCTCGTGATCATATAAAATACTTTTACATGGCTTGCCAAGAGGTCGTATATAGCGATAATTTCTTAATACAACTTTTTCCTCGCAGCCTAGGAGCCGTGGGATTGGAATGGTTCTATAGCATACCCAAGGGCTCCATTACAACGTGGCCCGCATTAGCAGAGAAATTTGTAAGGCATTACTCCTATAATATGGAAAGCGACATCACAATGAACGATCTATGCAATACAAAACAAAAACCCAATGAGACATTTGCAGGATTTTTACAACGATGGCATGGGTTAGCTAGTCATTTTCCTTGTGCATTACCAGAAAAATAGTTAGTGAGCATATTTGTTCCTAACTTAAACCCTGAAATAGCCTTTCACTTACAAATGCATTGTGGCTCAAACTTTGAAGAAGTCATAGAGAAAGGTAGTCAAATTGAGAAAGCCCTCATTGCCAAGGGAACGCTTAAACCTGTCACTAAAAACAAACATGAAGCCAAATCCACAGACAAACCTAAATTCTTCAATAAGAATAAACATGTTGTTGGTGATGGCATTACAGACTCCAAGAGAGTCCAAGCCGTACAGACAGGCCCACTTTTAAAGCTTTCGCAAGGACCTCGTCCCAAAGCACCTACAAAACATACATTTACATCCTTAACAGAGTCCTTATCTACCATCCTAAAACAATTGGATGATGCAAAAATGGTGGAATATCCAACTACAATGGTACCATACCCAGAGGATGCTCCAAAACCAGTTTGGTTCAAAGATCATGAATATTGCGACTTCCACCATGTTAAAGGACACAAAACGGATAGATGTTTGAGATTGCACCATTATATACAAGATCTCATCGAGGAAGGAAGATCGTTGTGGATTCTCCCCTTGAGTCTAGGAAAGTTCAAATGAAAAAATGGGTATTTACAAGGAACCTTTTCCTAACCATGCAGATAAAAAGAAAAGGAAACCAGATCAAGGGAAAACCTCCAACGACTATAGGACTGCTACCTATGTTTACCCTACAAATGATAGTCCTTATGATTCCCTCATTGGATGTATTAGCTCATCTAATGAATAGATTAACACCATTCAGATTTTAGAAAAGAGTACGCAGTAGGGATAAGACGTGCCCGCTTAGTCATACCATATCCTATACCTATCCCTTAGTCAAGGTCAGTATAATTTAATAGAACAGTTAGAGAAAACACCTGCTAGGATATCTATTCTCGATCTCCTCAAGATCTCTAATGCCCATAAGAACATACTATACAAAACTTTGCAAAATTCAGGGGTTTCTATAGATGTAGATCCCACGAACCTTCAAGCCATGATTGTGCCACCATAGACTCCAATGATCATATTACTTTTGATCATACTACAATCCCGCATAACAACCCAGAGCATAACTTATTGTATTCATGAAGTGGTGGTTACCGTCACAAAATCAAAAGAGTACTTGTAGATGGGGGATCTGGTCTAAATATTTACACTTTTGGGTTAAGTGTTAGGCATTCAGAAATAGAGCTGGGTGCTAAGACTATCACAATCATAGTGTATGACAATGAAGAAAGAGAGTCAGCAGGGACTATAGTGGTTCCCATAGAGGTAGGACCAACGTGTCATGACACAACCTTCCATGTCCTTGACTTGGACCTTCCATACAACATGCTCTTGGGGCGCCCATGGATCCATGCCATGTAAGCTATTCCATCCACTTTCCATCAATGCATCAAGTTATATCATGAAGGTCATGTGGTTACCATTCTCGGTGACCCATCCCCTTTCACACATTGTAGGGCATTGCATAGTTTTTCTCGTGCAACTTATGAATGTCCTTCTGCAGATGTAGTTGTCCCTCTACAAATGAGAGGCTATAAAAAAATAGATAGATTCAGAGTCCCTCAAACCTTTAAATCAAGAATTCCCCTCATTGGTCAACCTATTTGCTTCATGGGAAGCAACATTAGCAAAATATGGCCCAGATAAGCCATTTACTGTTGAACACACTTTGTTGATATCATACTTATCAGTATCCCCTAGGACAAGGGGTAAGCCTTACTTTCAGTTCAAGAGCACTCGCGAGCAATGTCCTAAGCCACAGGAAAGGTTTTGCCCATAGTGGTCTCCTATCTTAGGAGAAAATGTTAGAAGACCCTACAAGCAAATTGCCAAAAGGCACCATGGCTTCATGCAATCAAGCACCCCAGTACACCAAAGGTCCCCGCATGATGCTTTTTGTGGGCTATAGTGGGTTTATATGTGGAATTAATGCATGAGGCCGGTTTGAGCCTATTCTTATCCCTCGATTTAAGTCTGATAAACATGGCCTTGGGATAAGGCCTCATAATGCTCTACCTTCTGAGAATGACGCCACCTCTTTTGAACGTGAGGATGCTTCATCTCATTCTAATAGTGACGTAGATTCCCAATATAGCCTATACGAGGATCTTGCCTCCATTAAACCTATTCCTAGATTCATCGATCCTTACCTTATCTAAATCCATCCCCTTAAAAAAATATCTAGTAGCCCTTGTATATCCTGAACTCATAGATTGGGATCAAAAACTTCATGTGCCCCTGGATTTCTTTGAAAATGATGAGGCATTTGCAGAGTTCATGGGACTCAGGGATTTTATTCTGGCTGGAGACCACAAGAAAGGATTTAGGATTCAACTAGATACCTGTGCCTACTTCGGGGAAGAAGCAGAGATGTGCGGCTTTGAATAAGAAATTTTGCTATAAATAAAGGTACAACCACTTCTGAGAAACCCGGTGGGCAAAAAGGATAAACGGAAATCCCATAGTGACAAACTCTTTGATAAACTCATAGACAAACAAAACAAAGAGTCTAAAGATGAAGTGATTTATCCATTTAAAGATAATCATGAACTACCGTAAGGTCGATCTTACTCTTCCCCCTGATCCTACACAGATGGAATGTGCTTCTAAAATGCTTTTTGAGGAAATAATCAACGTCAACATTGGCTCATAAGAGGGATTGAGTCTAGAATAATAAAGTTGGGAGCTTCACTCTCAGCTCAGGAATAAAAGACCTTTGTAGATCTCTTAAAAGAATACGTGGACATATTCACATGGTTATATGCAGATATGCCTGGTTTAGACTCGTGGAGCTAGTTGTGCCAACCTTTTGTGCACCCAGATGCCAAACTAATCAAGCAAAAATTGAGAAAGATGAATCCTAAGGTGACGCTCCTTGTCAAAGAAGAATTGGAGAAGCTATTAACTGCTGATTTTATTAAACCTATTGAACTATTTAGAATGGATCTCTAACATAGTCCTAGTACAGAAAAATCCTGTTGGCATACGGATCTACACTGATTTCCATGACATTAACAAAGCATGTCCAAAAGATGATTTTCCCTTACCTAACATTGACATGATAGTTGATTCAATAGCTGGTTATGAAATGTTGCCTTCATGGATGGATTTTCAGGTTATAACCAGATACGAATTGCAGAAGAAGATCAGCATAAGACAACATATCATCATTGACCCTTGGGGGACATTTTGTTACAAATTCATGCCCTTTGGGCTCAAGAATGTTGGGGTTAATTATCAGCGGGCCATGACAGTTATATTCCATGATATGATAAGTGACATCATGGAGGACTATGTTGATGACATCCTAGTTGAAATGCAAGAGTAGAAAAGAACACCCTAGAGTATTGAGGCGTATTTTTTAGATCTACGAGACTATAAGGTATCACTTGAACCCTAAGAAATGTGTCTTCCATGTCTTATCAGGAAAACTCCTAGGGTTCATTGTCTCACAAAGAGGGATTGAAGTGGACCCTGCAACAGGTTACGATGCTCATCACAAAAATGCCATTCCACCTGGGATTCTCAAGCAACTATAACAGTCTACAAGGGTAAATTCAGGCAATCTGTCACTTTATGGCTTCACAACTTCTAGCTAAGTTCCATTTACCCATTTTTTCAAGAAAGATGTTACGAGTCAATTGGGGACTCTCAACTTATCATAAAACAAGTTAATGATGAGTACAAGGTTAAAGATGAGAAGCTTATTCCATATAAAAATATGGTTGAAACCTTGAAGGAATATTTCACACAGGTTATATTTGAACAAAATCCAAGGTCACATAATAGATCTGCAGATGCTATGGCTACTATTGGATCTCTCTTATGCATAGCACCTAAAGAAAGTAAGATGCCTTTCTTCGTAGAGCATTTACAAGTTCCTACATATGATATGCCAGAGTCATGTTTGGCATGTGAAGTTGTTGGTCCTTTATCCCCTTGGTATGACCCTATCTTTCAATACCTACAAGATGGCACTCTTCCACCAGACATCACCCATTCTGAAAAGAAAGCCCTTATTCGCCGCATAGCCCATTATACCCTCCTAGGAGGCACCCTTTATCATCGTGGCTACGACATGAATCTGCTTCACTGTTTGGATGTTGTTGATTCTATCCACGCCATTAAAGAAGTACATGGTGGTATTTGTGGAGCGCATACTAGTGGCATGGTCTTAGCTAAAAATCTATTGAGGGTAGGCTATTATTGGCCTACCATGGAATCTGATTGTTGCAACTTCGTAAAGAAGTGTGAACTATGCCAAAAATATGGGAACTTAATACATGCGCCAGCACAGGCCTTACAGCCTATTGCAACGCATTGGCCATTCTCTAAATGGGGCCTAGATCTCATAGGGAAGCTCCATCCTTCTTCTTCATATGGTCATACTCACATCATCATTGCCACCAAATACTTTACCAAATGGGTAGAGGCTGTCCCTCTTACCTATGTCACCGGTGCGTAGATTTCAAAATTCATCATGAACCATCTCATATGTCCATTACGGGATCCCTTCAGGCCATTATCACTGATAATGGTAAATCCTTCAAAAACAAAATGGTTAAAACCTTATGTCAATGCTTCCATATCCAACTCAAGTGGTCTACCCCCTATTACCCTCAAGGTAATGGACAAGCAGAAGCCACTAATAAAACCCTTGTGCGGATTATGGAGAAAATGGTCAGTAAAACCGGTCGTAATTGGCATCTACAGATACATCCCACCCTCTGGGCCTATCATACCTCCATCCGCACTCCTACTGGTGTGACCCCATATTCACTCGTCTATGGCACTGAAGCCATCATACCTTTGGAAGTGGAGCTTCCCTCCCTGAGAATATCTCTCAGAGACTATCTTGATAAAGATGAGGACTACAGAGTTGCTCGCTTAGCAGAGTTAGAACTATTAGATGAAAAGCATATTAGAGCGCTCAATCACCTAAAATTTTATCAGAACAGAGTGTCCAGAGGATATAACAAACACATCATTCATCGGGAATTTGATGTAGGAGATCTAGTTCTCAAAGAAAATAAGAAGAACACCGTCAAAGACAGAGAAAAGAAAGGAAAGTTTGAGGCTAACTGGTTAGGTCCTTATGTAGTGATTGCAAAATATGGATCAGGAGCCTACAAACTTGCATATTCAGATGGTGAAGAGCTTCCAGAACCTATGAACACCATGCACCTCAAGCGGTTCTACACTTAAGCATGACGAGAATATCATATAAGAACTAAAAATTAGAAAAACAAAGAAAAAACAAGCAAAAAAAAAATGTGAGAAAATAGTAAAGAAAAAGCAGGTCGTCCACATGTGAAAACCACACAATTGTGGCACAGTGGGTAGGTCTTTGGGTGAAAACTAGTTTTTGGCACTCAAGGAAGATTCGCCGGATGTAAGTTACTCTTATGGTAGGACGGGTAATCATTATCACTTTTTGGATATGACTTCCTTTGCTAAGTCTAGGAACCCTACTAGGGCCACCTTTTTCGTACCATGATCTGGTTTATTTGCTCTTATATCTGCATGAAGGACATTACCTTTGTATACTCCCATCTAACGCTGAGCATACTTACACCATTGCCACCTTCTCATACATACACATGTGGCATTCTGCCTTTTGTATATTCCCACATCACGCTGGGGGCATCCACACTTCTTTGTTCTTGTACATTGCTTTCAGAACATGACCTTGGAAAATACAAAAACATTCAGAAAAAAGATACACAAAAACCTAAAACATCTGGAAAATTCCCTTTTCAGGGATAAAGCTACATTCGTTTCACAACGTTATCTTAGGGAAACCTAGACAACAATGAAGACCGTAGCTGTGAAAACTTATCTTTTTAGATAAACCCAAAAACATTAGAAAATATATCAATGTTGTCCCGCAAAAACAAGGTAATGCTTTAATTGCTTTTAGTTGTTGGTTTGTATAGTTTTGATGTACTTAGTCTGTTGAATTGTTTGTTCTTTGAATAGGTTCATTTGCTTACATTATATTGGATCTTATGTGATTTAATTGTGTATGGCATTGCATTCATTTAGGAACTCTCATACTTGTAAAAATTGTTGTAGGATTCTTTGCTTATTATTTGCGTTTATTAGAATTCATTTTACTTGCTTACGTTGAGTACCTTTTTAATCTCTTATTAGTGTTTGCATGTGTTTGTTTTAGTTGTATTTTATTGTGTTGTTTAAATGTGTATATTTGTTTAGTTTTGTTAACTTTTGCTTGTGTGTTTTGCACAGTTGTTTGTTATCACATCTATCATCTATCATTTCATCACATTTCTAACATCATTCACTACATCATATATATACAAAAATGCTAAGTATTACATCATGCATGTATGCTAAGCTAATCATCACATATCGTATCATCAATGGGGGCAAGAGGGGTTACACATAATCACAAATCTATCCCCCCCACACCAATATCATCTAGTATCATCCCAAGTGCTAGAATAAAAACTCAGAAACATCTCATAAATCTAAAAACATGTGGTGCTATCTGCAGATACATCATCAATATGAAAGCATGAAACATACACATTTCTAAATCTAAGGTATGTCACATACATAAAGGAAAGAGAAATCATACATCATAATCAATGTTTGTGTAAAGCATAAATCATAGTATGGTATATCAAAATGTCCATATATACATGTATAACTATCCAGGTCAGTGCTCAAAATATACATCATCGATATAATATGCCATCTAAAAAGGGCATGCATCAAAAAGAATCGAGCCTTCATCAAGAGGCATCATCAAAATAATGGTACATACAACTATACATCAAAATCAGCCTTCATAAGAGGCATGTATACAAAAATCTGTACAAAAAGAGAAGTAAAAGAGCTCAACCGCAGCTCTCGCCCTCACCAAGGCTCCTGGGTCCATGACCTGGTCGACGAAAGAGTGGTGGTTGTGATGGACCTGCACCAGGGGTACCATCCTACTATCTGGATGGTTGTTGTCCAGCCGGCGTCCCTAATATGGGCTACCTAACTGACCTAACTAAATGACTGGATCTCTACGACCTGGAGCCTGTCACACTTGCATCTGACTGCTGGAATGATACCACTCACTTCTCTGTGTGGGGATTGCCCTGAAGTAGGCAGTCCTATAATACAAGGCCTCACCACTGGATCTCAGAGCATCCCGTATCAAATCCACATCTCCAGAAGCAAGAGCTACCTAAAGGGAAACATCGCAGTCATTGTCACCCTACCTATATCATCTTGAGCCTGTCTAGAGGTAGCAGCCTCTCGATCCCTATCTGCAGTGATAAATCACACCTGGGCTCGTGCCTAATCCCTCTATATAATATAGCCTTGTGGCTATGCTTGTGCATGGTCCCTCTGGGAAATAACCATCTACACCTGAGTCTGGGACTTATGTAAAAGGCTCAATATCTAAGCACCCTATGTGGCCATCTCACGAATCTGACTCTACCATGAAGCACTATCACTTCCCTAGGTGGCATGTGCTCTAGCCTGATCTCTCTCAGCTGTCAAAATCTACACCTGAGCATGTGCCTAATCTTGCTCTATTGTGAGGGCCTGTACCTATGCCCTAGTGTCATCTCTCTCTCCAGCCACCTGTAACTACACAATGATCGCTACCTATAACTGCTACTGGAGGATAGCCAACTATCCACCACCACCCTCTGCAACATCAGGTGGTAGGCCCTGCTTTGGAAGTACCTGCTGGAGAGGGGTGTAAATCCCCACTGGAATGCCTACTTGGAAAAACTCTATATCAACTGCCCTGTACACCTATCTCGGCCTAGGCCTAGGGCCCTGTCCCTGTGGCTGCTGTGGTGTTGGACCATGTCCCCTGCCTCTGACATATAGGTGTGCGTCAGGCCCACCCTCGTCGTCATCATCATCATCACTATTAGCTCCACCCTCACTACCACTAGGAGGCCCCACTAGAGGAGGTCTCATGTCGACGTCGTACGCTGCTCTGGGAATACTCAAACGGCGCAGGAGCACACCATGGTACCATGGCCCATACTCAAGGTGTAGTGCCCGGATCTCTAATCTGTCTCAGTGGTACCCACATAATAGGTACCACCTGTCAAAAACTGGTTAGTGCTCTATCACGGGAAATCTGTGGACCCATATCAAAATGCTCTTTGGCTCTGCGAGCATACCATCTGTCTGGCCCAGGAACATCCTGGGTAAGGCCAAACTTCCTCTAACACCGATCTACTATGTATAGCTTCCTCATGTAGTTGCAGCTACCTAAGATAAAGTGATTTACCGTAGCAGTACTGAGCTCTAAACCATCCTCTGACCACTAGAAATGTCTATAAGGCGTCCACACTATGGAAGCCTGTAGCAGCTCATCCAACTCGCACTGATAGTGGTACATAACTCCCATAAATGGTCACACATCGTCCCCTACTGGGACACAACCCATTGTAGAAGGCTCGTCGGGAGCCCAAACTCTTAGAACACCTAAGGGGCAACTAATGGCAATATGGTCCCACACCCAAATCTGCAGTAAGCAAGCTGGTCCTACCATCTTTTGACAGTAGTAGGTAATCAAATGAAGGTCCTAGTATAGATGCGCTAAAATACACTAATCCCAGCAGTAGGTCTCTCCCTCCACCAAACCACGTATCACTCCAAGGAGGCCGAATGGAAAAGAAGCACCAGTCTTGTCAGGGAGCAAGACTCCACTGACGAAGGCCATCATGTAGACCACTACTCAGTCTAGCTCCGGATCATCAATACATCATGATAATCTAATAGACATCCCACACCCTGGTATCGTGGGGACGCCAAACAAATCTACTATATATCGTTGAATGTCGGTCCAGTGGATTGTAGTCTCGATAAGTTGTCCCTGAATCGGGACCCGCATAATGCACCATAGTCCTCCAATGTAATAGCAATCTCCCTGATCGAGAGGTGAAAGCATTGACTCTCGTTGTGCCATCGCTCTGCTATGGCTGTCAAGAGGCCATGGTCCAATGTAATCTATGGCATCTCGGCCACATGAGTCAATCCAGTGACATGTAGAAGGCTCTCCAAGGTCGCTCTATCATCGTCATCAAACTGAGCCTCTATCATTATTAACCGCCCATAAAGCTCATGAGTCTGAAGAATGGGTAAGATACGCTGCAAAAATCAATACAAGTGTTAGGCACTTATTTACTTCTATCTATTTTTCTAAGGAAAAATGCTTCTTTGAATCATCTAACTTACTAACTATTCTTGTCTTCTAATCTAATCCAATCTAAAATCTTCTATACTTGGCTATTTTTGCTAGCCAAGGTTTGTTTGCGTCTTCTTTCTAGCACCTGCGCACCGCATTCAGTGCATACGCACGCACCCTCACCGATGGATACGCGCCCTTAGTCTGTTTCCCCCTTGGCCACAGGATACACAGGACGCATATGCGCCCAGCATGATGCCTATGCGCCTGACTTTACGCGCATACATGCGCGTGTCTGTTTTGACTCCATCTGATGCGTATGCGCCCCTCTGGTGCTATTCTCCTTTTTGACGTGTAAGCGTGCGCGTATTCACCTTTTCGATGGGTACGCATGCGCATATCCACCTTTTGACGGGTACACATGCGCATGTGCGTACCTGTCAAACCGACGCATATGCCCATGCGCATGCATCAAATTATGTCCTACCTACCCTAGAAAAACCCTAAAAATTTAATAAATGTGTAATTAATAGGAGGGATAGGCAACTCACGAAAGGTCCATCCACTGGGTCCCGCATGAAATCTTGGATGCGATCCATGCGTCTCGTCCTCCTCGGTATTCTTGCCATCTCACTCCAAGGCTATCGCTTTCCCTTACGGTAAAAATTTGTAAGAGCTCTGGTAGAAATGAATTGGTCGTGATTGTTTTACTGACCCCGGGTGGGTATATTAACCCGTCGCGATGCCCCTGGGGCATGTTTTCTCCACCGCGGTCGTTCTAGACTTTTTTCTATCCGCCGTAGTAATTATTTTTGTATTAAAATAATTATTTTTACTAATTTTCACATATTGGGGCACTTCGTGCTACCCTGCAATTACTTCTCTGTTGCGCTGAAATAAGTTTACAAACCTTTCAGGCACCTTTTTCTCTCCTTTTCCTCTCTTCTTCATCTATTTTTTTCCCTATCGTGATAATTATTTATTAATTTATTTTAAATAAGTTATTCTCGACTTGTTTTTCTTCTTGTGGGAATATATTCTAGCTTTTTGACAGCCTTGCCTTCCCACTATCGCCCTTGCACGTACTTTTAGAAGATCTTTGATCTTTTGAAATTCTTCTGACCGATCAAAAATTTCAAAAAATTCAAAAATAATGGTAAAACCCTTTCAAATATCACAAACATTCAAATACTTTGAAAATGGCTCAAACATTGGTAAACCGTTCATCTATGGCTGAAATATGTGTCTATTGCATGGCACTCATCCCAGATCTTGCTGAATTTTCAAATCGTTTGAAACAATGACTCGTGCATCACCAAAATCTTCAATCACCTACACAAGCTATGTTGCTTACTTCGTCTGTACTCTGGGGCACTATCAGTTACCTGGTACTGTTTTCGTCGTGCACATTGCTTTTTCACTGGACCCAAGTGTCCTCCATCTTTCCCCTTGCATAATACACCTTGCTTGGGGCATCATTCTTCACCCTTTTCGTTTATCAGAACATTTGGGACTTCATCTTGATAACAAAATATTTGTGCAACTATCTTGAACGTTGTTGGTTTAAGTGTGTGTGATTGTACTTATTTCCCTGTTAGTGATATTGTTTATTTCTCGTATTGCATTGCATTCGTGTATGTTGCATGGATTTGGTCATTTTTAGCACAAGATGGTTATTTGTACCTTGGCTTTCATGTCACTCTATGTTTCCGTCGAATGCTCACATTTTAATCAAAACCCATGAGGAGGATCCTAAGCATTATGATGATAATATATTAACAAGCAATTGATTTGTGGATAGCTCAATATCCCTCTTTCTTCTTGTTTCTCATCGTCTTTGTACACTTTTCCTCTTATTATTTTCTTTCTCGATCGCCGATCGAGTTTCTACGTCACCACATCGACACTCGAGGGGGCATCCTTCGTCCTTCATCCTATTTATTTGTCTTCTACCCCTTCAAAAAAAAAAGCTACTCATTTGTGTTTGTCTACTTTCTTTGAAGCGACGTAGCTTACGTCACCTCAAAGAGGGGCAAATGTAGACACTTGTAGTTTGATCAATGCACTATTACTCCTAATGTTGCACTCCCCATTCTTCCCTTTGCAAATTGACGGCACACCGCCAGTTAGACCTATCTAACTCCCTTCTCACAACATCCTTTTGGTCATATTTCCTCTTGTAAACCACTTAAACAGGCTGTCATAGCCTTGTTCTAACTACATTAGCTTCTTATTCCCTTCTAGTTTTCTTCTATTAGCTCCTTGGAGAATTAATCCACTTAGTTGGATTGATTAGGCCTTTCAGATCCGTAATTACTCTCTAAACGAGATTAATTAGTCTAACCTAGGTTAATTACCCTAAACATAGTCAAACCCTACTTAGACTTGCTAATTAAGTGCTTTTTGACTTTAGCATTTAGTCCCACATGCACCCAAATCCTCCCATTTCCCAAATGGAAAACTATAAATAGGGCTATACCCCCTCTCCTCATTTTCCAAGAATTCTCTCTTCTTCCTAGTTAAATTATAGTATTTTGTTTAGGCTCTAGATTGTATTTCACTTTCTTCATATTGAGCTATTAGCATTTGTTTTTGTATTTTGTAGCATATAATATGGAGTAAAAGGGAAGATCCATTGGCCTTGAAGCCATTAATGGGGAGATCTCTTTCTCTTAAACACAAAACTGAATGCTTAGATCCTCTTAGGTTCATTATTTCAAGCTTTCAAAGAATAGAGGTTAGTTTCATTTGCTTAGTTTGCTTGTTTACTTCAAATTAATGTATGCAAAGAAGAAAACCTTGCTCATTTCTTATCAGATGGTCCATTGATCAGCTTGTTAAAAGCCTTTGGGGTTTCTTTAGAGATTCTTGCCCCAATGTCCATGGCTTTTCAGCAACTTTTCATTGAACACCACGGGTAATAGCCTCAAAATAAATCTGAAAACTGCCAAAAGGAAATAAGAACTAGCATATGCTTATGTGGGATAACAATTGATTCCTAAATCAAAGTGAAAAAAATTTGAAGACAACCCATTTTGTTTCTTAAAAATGTAATGGACCCAACACTCTTCAAGATGGAAGCAGGGATTCAGAAACCTCGACATGTGTTTCCGTGTAGCGGCAGCTTTGTTCATTATATGATTCTACGATGCTCAGAAGGAGTAGATGAGGTTCCAGACTCTTTACGCATTCGTAACAAATAACGACACCATTACACCCAGAATCCAAGCCTACAAATTTCACCTGCTCAAAACAGCATTTAGGAATTGTTATTATTTCTGCTAATGAGCATACCAACTTTCAAAACTCTATGACATCATAGTCAGCCCACTCAGACTCAGGAAGCCGAAAGAGTAAGTGTTTACTTAACTCTCGGCATAGAGTTGACATGATGCCAACTCAAACCACCAAATTTGATTAGTTACAGAATTTTGTAATGTCACTTTTTTAGTAGACTGGTAATTTTTCGAACTCAGAAGATAAATTAAGTAGTTGACTCTATTCAATTTCCCCTGAAAAGCGGACTGAGATTCAACAGCACTTGGCCACTCAAACAAGTGTACTAGTGACTATTGTCACCATTGAGTTTCTAGGACACTATCATAACATGGGTCCAGATAAAAATTGAAAATGACAAACTCCTTTACAAACTTGAGAGAATAAGATGATAATATTAAATAATCCAAGCTAAGACATATGTCACAAAGGTAAAGTAAAGAGGACTTGACAAACAACACATCAAATTATCATTAAATGCATCACATAAAGGAAATAATTGACGTCTTTGCAAATGCAGAATGAACAGCAGGAGTAAGGTATATAATCTTACTGCATACATGGTAAATTCCCAAACAAGTATACTACACAGATGTATAAATAGACTCAAATGGACATTTGGCACAATAAATTCTGCAAAAACACAAAAACTGCACACGTGAAGCACTTTACTACCTATAAAGATAATACACTGACAATTGAAGTTAATTAAAAAGTGAATTTCCAAGGGTATGAGAATTATGGCCTGCAGTTAGAATAATAACAAGTGTAATCATTGAAAGTGTGCCCCACATAATGAGTACTCTGAAATATCCCTTGTGGCCAAATACCACTAACAGTAAAAATGGACAAAATATTGAAATCATTGCAGCCAAATAAAATACTGATGCTAAGTTTGGAGCCGATAAGGTGGGACGTAGGTGCGGTCAATGCCTCACATGGTTGAAAATGTAGCTAAAATGCCATTATTATACGTTTCAAATCCCCCCGAGGCAGGTAATATCCTTTGGATGGTGGTTTCGCCGCTATTGAATACGGCAGTCTCTGCTCGTGCTGACACTGGTGATTACTCCTCACTGCTGACGCTGGTGGCTTAACTCCTCTTAACAGTCGAAAATTCCTTCTCGAGAGTCGCTGCTGACATTGGTGGCTGCTCCGAACTCACTGTCGATGCTGCTCCTCTCGCTAGCGGTATGTGGCTGCTCCTATCGCTGCTGACACTTGTGGCATAGGTCCGCTATGCTGCTGATCTTGGTGGCCTAAGCATCCTCTCGCTGCCGACGATGGTGGTTGTTCTAATAGTTGTCCCACTTAGGTCATTGTCGATGGTCGCTGCATCTTCAGTTCGGTTTCATGGTTGCTTCAGATTGGGTTCCTAATGAGTGGTCACCTTCATTGTAACCAGGTTGTGGACATCCTCTTAGAAAAATCCTCAAGTGTACAAGGATGTGGGTCCTTTCAAACACCCTCAATTTACCCTCAATCCAAAAAAAATACTGATTTTTGGAGATTTTTACAGTTAGGGCAATGAACTAAATAAAATTAATAATCTCCCAAAATATCCACCCAAATCACTTGAAAATTTAAAGAGAGTTTGCTAATATTATAAAGAACATAAGAACATTGTTTGTGGAATTTTTTAGATAATAAAATGCTGCCAGAAAATTACAGCGTGCCCTAGATAGCTAGAAAACTTCTAAAATTCAACTCTCCGAATACAAGTGCAAAAATTATGCAACTTTGGAAACAACATTTATAAATGAGGAGATGATATTCCAACCTTCATATCTGAATTGTACCACTGGAAACCCCTCAAATAAATGTTGCAATATTCCAAACAAGTTTCTGAGCCTAGCTTCTGTCAAATCCTGATTTGAAAACCCTGGACATGGATGTCAAATGGCTTTATTGTGTTTAGTAAATCTTGAATCTGAAAACCCATCTGATTATCTTCACCAAATTATCTCCAAAACCCTCAAAACCCTATCCTCTGAAACCTCTGAAAATATCTCTCTAAATCAACCCTGAAAACAACTCCAAAATGACAAGCTAGGGTCGATCTTTCACTACCGAAGAATGCTCTGCCAGCTAGGAATGGATCTCTCACCACCGAAACTAGGGTTCTTGTGGGATTTCACTCCACAAGCTATAGATTTGCAAACAGCAGTTGCACATGAAAGAAAATAATTAGGTATGCAAGAATGATCATTTATTTTTCCTCCCAACTCCTTATATAACTTCTTCCAAGGCAAAAGAGCCCCAATAAACCCTAGTCACATTTTTCCCTTGGAAGGGCCAATAAAATAAAAGTAACTTAAGTTACTTTTCCCCTTTTAAATCACCATCCTCCAAAAGTGACCCCCCAACGCAAAATTTAGAACATTAGTACCATGTGGCCCCTTCCTAATGAGCAAAACGTAACATCTAGTTTCCCGTAACACTCTATCAAGTTTCTAGGACTATGTGAAGAGGGAATTCCTAAGGGTTTGATGACTTAGGAGGAATATATGACCCTGAATATGGTTGAAGGTTAGCTGCAAGTATGTCTTCGTTCCTCTAAATCCATAGCTGACATGTGAATACTTCCTTTTGAGTCTGCATAGCGAGCGGACCAAAATTTTGAATCATAACACCAAATAGGACGCCATTCAACGAAGATATGTAGTGGACTGTCCTAGCATGTAGATCAAGAATTTTGCGCTTGTTACCTGTCCAAGTTAATGCACCAAACTAAACACAAAAACCCTGAAAAACTCCAATGAAATCGATACCTGATGAAGATGTAGACGGATGAGGAAGCCGATGTAGATAAGACGGGCGCACACGAGCAATTCGCACAATAGATCCGAATAACCCGCAAAACACCGATGCTTGACAGAAAAAGACCACGTTAAAAGATATTTAAGTGGACTGCCCGAGAAGCGGGTCCGAGAAGCGATAAGCTTCCTCGGCGGATGTCAGTCCACGTTTTCAATTAAGAAAAGAAGCATACATGATAAAAGATGTAAATAAAGACTAGATTTTCTGATTGCAGTAATAAAACAGAATCTAAACAGCAGACAGAAAGTACAGAAAACAGGGAACTATGAAATAAATGCTGGATTTGTGTTACCTGTATCCTTTTACCTATCTACAGATAAATCAGCGTCGACTGGGTAGAATCGGCGTCGATTGAGACTGGTCGGCGTCGATTGAGGAGGATCGGCGTCGACTGGATAAGATCGGCGTCGACTGGAGACAGATCAATCAATCAGGGACTGTGCGACAAGATTCGGGAATTGGAAGGTGAATGTGGTCTGCTGGATGTGCCGAAGTTGGCGAGACACTGGAACAGAGTCACCAGATGATAGATGGTGGTGTGTGATGTTGATGACAGGGGCAGAGTAACGGTGCTCCTCTCAGGGATTGATTTGGACAGGATCTGCCCTAATTTGATGAGACAATTGATGCTAAAAGGATCTCTCTTTCTCACAACCTGTATCTCTCTCGCTCTCTGTTCGTGCGTAAGTGCTCTCTTTTCGGTCTCTTCGGTCCTTAGAACTGAGTTCTGGGCTTGCTTTTATAATCGGCGCCGCTCCTAGAAAATCGGCGCCGACCATATGGGTCGGCGCCGATCGCGGAAAAGACTCCCGAGGTGGCCAAAAATGATCGATTTCGAGAAAGATAAGACTTATCCCGACTACGGGAAAATATCCCGCTTAGGGAAGATTAAAAATAGATGTGATACATGGATAGAATAAATTTGGGGTGGATAAGTGATTAAGATGCATGGGAAGAAGCGTAATTAAATATTTAATATTTAATCACTCATGGGTAAGATGTGATGGGATGAATTAAATTTGGAATAAGTGATTAAATCACAAATTGGATAATATCCCAAGGGGATAGTTGGTGACGTAAACGTGCCCCAGGTTACCTAAGCAAGTAAACGGATGAGAGGGACACTAAATTGGGTAACCAATTTTAAGTGTCTACATTTTGCCCCTTTTTGTCAAGTAACTTGCGATAAGCAAGGTTATGAGACAAAAACAAGGAGATGGAAGAAGAGAAGAATTTGTGGTGATGTGATCCCCCTCAAACTAGGGATGGGATGGATGATAGAACAGACGATCCCGAGTTTGAAAGAGGTAGATGAAAAATGCAGGATGCCCCAGTCGGATGTCTGGAGTAGATCTGATCATTGATGACGCATAAAAATAAACAAAAAGGGCAGCAACCTAAGGAACTCACATTGGTAGGGAAAACTAGCCGGTCTCCTCATGAGACGACGTTAGTGCCTACAGACCCATGAGTGTAAGGAGAACTGCAAAAATAGTCAGCATCTAAAGAGAGACACATTGGTAGGGACAACTAGACGGTCTATAAATCAGACGACGTTAGTGCCTACAGACCCGCGTAACTCTAAGCTGCCAAAAAGGTACGAGTGTCCCACGCAAAAGGGAACAAACCCGAAATAGACAAGGATATCTAAAAGATGCGCCAAAAGGCAAGATTCAGCACACAACAATGATCAGATAGATAAGTAAGCCAAGCATCAACACTATGGCAAACAGACATGAAAAATCGGCGGCGACCAAACTAATCGGCGCCGACCAAAACAATCGGCGTCGACCCAAAAAATCGGCGCCGACCAATCCAGACGCATATAAATATGCGAACGGAAAACGTAAACGATTTATTTGCAACGTGACGATTGATTCAGAGAGAGATAGATTTGTGATTTGAACACAATGGAAGCCTCTGGGAGCGGACAGAAGCGCAGGAGGACACGACCTGGGGTAAGTGATCATTTTCGAACCCACTTTTCTTAATTTATTTATTTATTTTTTTTTTTTTGATTTTTTTTGGTGCATGGGAGGCCAGGGTCTGGTTTACATCCAACCAGGCAGTCGGCGCCGATTGGTTTAATCGGCGTCGATTTGTTTTTGGATCGGCGTCGGTTGGTATTGATCGGCGCCGACTAGGATGAACGACGCCGATTTTACCAAATCGACGCCGATTGAAAGATAGGCATTTTTTTTTTGGTTTTGGAAGATGAGATTTGGGGAAATAAGAGACTAATTATGTTTTTGATGTCGTGGATGCAGGCACGAGAGGCTCTTCATATGAGGGATGCCATCCCTGAGCTATTGGAGACGATCCTTCCTGATGTGACAGATGCAGACTGGCAGCATTTAGAGCTAGCCGGGCTCGGGGGTTTCAGATATTATAGACGAGTGCCACGAGATGTGGAGCTCATGCGGGCATTAGTGCGACGGTGGGACAGCCACACGTGCACATTTTGGTTCAGGACGGGTGAGATGACGATCACCCATGAGGATGTATTCAGGATCCTCAGATTACCGATTACTGGGGACCCGATCGAGATCACACCTCGGGAGCAGCAGCAGAGGGCCCTGGTGCGATTATACAGAGATAGAGCAGATGACTCGGAGATAGTATCTGGGGCAGTGAGGATAGCCTCACAGTACAGGCAGGATAGCCCTCGGAGCAGGCGGATAGCCTTGATTCAGATGGCTATCTCTCCTATTTTGCCCTGCCAGACTCAGGAGGTGGGAGATTCCCATTGCTACTGCTAGACTGCGTGTGCGACATCTTGCAGTATAGACAGGTTTTTGCCTTTGCCGATGCCCTGATAGCTCAGGTATATTATGAGCTATGGATGTACACCACTGGTCGGAGGACAGGGATCGATGTCAGTTTTGTGCTTCATTGCTGGGCATACGAGCACATAGCAGTGATCAGGCCATCCGGGCTTCCTTGGATGCCAGCAGCAGTGGGGGGTGTTGATTATGGATTTCGGAGATGGCGGGCTGACATGGCCGCAGGAGATACAGGTAGATCAGCCGAGTGGTACTCTGAGTGTTTCAGGACACTTACACCAGATCAGGTCATCTGGAGGCCATATCGGGCATTCCTGACATGGGCTGGTCAGGATGCCCACTTGGTAGCATTGAGACGGAGTCGGGTGGTCAGGGGCCGTAGGCCGGATATGTGGGAGCGAGTCCCATTCATGCGGATACTGAGACAGTTTGGCCTAGTACAGACAGTACCGGCCACCTACACGCCGTATAGGCGGGATAGCAGGGAGACGGATTTGCCGATTTTGATCCCGGCAGACCCATTGAGAGAGGCCCCACCCTCCACAGACAGTGATGATGACGCGGGGGTGGATGAGGGCTACGCAGCATGGTACGATACAGAGTTTCCACGACATCTCCCGCCCTCTATAGATGCTGATGAGGAGGACATAGCTGCTACGCTGGACAGATTAGAGGGAGAGCATGCCACCCTCACACAGACACATCAGGTAGCTCTGGAGGAGATCAGGGCTTTGACGGAGGAGAGGGATGCCCTGATTGTGGAGAGAGACACCGCTCGCCAGGAGCGAGATACAGCGATCCAGCAGAGGGACCGCTACTTTCGGCACAGGGAGGCCCTCAGGGCCAAATACGGAGAGACTGGTGCCACATCAGAGTCTGGCACACAGGGTACGACCCTAGGAGGGGCACCACCAGCAGCGCCAGCAGCCCCAGCAGCACCAGCAGCATCGTTACGAGCACCGGGTACTGTGAGCCTGAGCACGTACCAGTCTCTCCTCGCTGAGGTGAGATATTACGAGGATGCCCTAGCGCAGCATGCCCCAGATGTGCCTCGGTACGGGGCGAGGAGGAGAGCAGCGACGGCTACGGCGAGCGGAGCCTCAGGCGGAGGGAGCACTGGGAGAGATCGAGGTGGGCCGAGACCTCCAGCAGCAGGTGCATCGAGCTCGATAGGCGGCGGCCAGGAGAGACAGCCAGGTGCAGAGGAGGGTGGAGGAGATAGTGTCCTCCACGCTTCAGATTTTACCATATAGAGATTTGATAGATTTTGTATTTGTATAGTGATGTAGCCTCGATTGGAAGGCATTGTATAGATGGCTTGATTGGAAGCCACCCATTTTTGTACAAACACACATGTATATATAGATTGATCACGTTATTTGTCATATAATTGTACTCATGCTTTTTATTTTGATATACATGGGTAGATGGATATAGATAGAGGATAAAATAGATGTGATTGGATAGATATAGACTGATAGATGATAGAAATAGATGTGATTAGATAGATTGAAATGTGGATAAAATAGATGTGATTGGATAGATATAGACTGATAGATGATAGATGTGATGTGGATAGAACTTTGATAGATGGATGTGTAACTTGGATGTACATGTGTTTAAATATTTTGATGGATAGATAGACAGATGTGTTTGATGTATGGATTAGATATAGATAGATGTAATGTACCTTAGATGTACATTTTTCGATATTTTGATGGATAGATAGATAAATGTGTTTGATATATGGATGTAATTGTAATGAGAAATGAATACAGATAGATGTTTTGATAGATAAGATGAACCTAGATAGAAGATAAATTTTGATTGAATTAACATGTGAAATGCCAATTTAACAGGGTTGCAAGACAAAGAAATGGAGAATACTCCTTGCAAGAGCCAAAGATGAAAGCGGAAACAACCGTGACTTAGAAGAGAAGATACTCGGAGAAGAAGAAAAATGATAAGTTGGACTTCCAACCGACCATAGATAAAATCCAGAAAGGAAACCAAAAGACCAAGCATACAAGGCCCTATATAAGATTAAAATAAATCTGACACTAACTAGTCGCAAACCAGATCTAGGATAGAAACGGAAAGAAAAGTAAGTAAGTATCTTGTCGGAACTTACAAGGGTCAGAATACATGTCCATAGTGGGAAAATAGGATTCTCCATATGATCGACAAAAGGTCCTAAATCTCAGCTTCATGATTTTGACAGAAAAGCAAACTGATCAATGCGGGAAGTTTGCTTGATATGGAAAGACTGATCGATGCGGGAAGTCTTTCAGTGATGCTAAAAAGTGTATAAACTGACTGGAAGGCTGATTGATTACAAGAAGCCTTGAATATTTCTTTGAGAAACAGCCGTCCTTCAAGGGAGCGGTCTGTATTTTGAATTTTAATGATAGCCATCCTTCGAGGGTATGGTCTATTTTCTTTTTTGATTCACTTGATAATATATGGATAGCTGTCCTTCAAGGGATCAGTCTATCTTTTGGATAGCATCTTTTTTTTTTTTTTTTTTTTTTTTGAAACTTTTTGGAAGAAGCTGAGTTTAGACCTAGATAGATCAGATGGAGGGGAAGAGAAAATAGAAGAACATGTACTCATGCCCCGAGTAGATCCGATTAAGATAAGTACTTGGGACAGATGAAGTGGTGATTAAGGTATTCCTACCATGAGGAGGAACATATCCAAAAGAAACGTGCAATGAGTAGAGCCGCGATACTCATATTTAAGGTAAACGAGGCAATAGGCGGAGAACCACACAATTTCAAATCACCACGAAAGTAGATGACTGGTTATTAGGACGGATGGAAGATCTGAGTTGCGACTAGATTTGTGTAAGATAGATTTTAACAATAGAAGGGCCGTAAATGCAAAGCATTAAGAGGTTCCGCTTCAGGGATACCATCCATGGAAGATAAACGATAAGCCCCAGACCCATATTTATGAGTGATAATGTAGGGGCCCATCCAGTTGGGAGCAAACTTACCACGTTGACTCCTTTCGAGTGTAGTGACATTTTGATTTTCCTTAAGAACAAGGTCACCAATTTTGAAGTCACGGTGTTGCAAGTGCTTGTTATAAGCACGTTTGACACGCTCGAGATAGACTTGATGATGCTCAAGAGCGTTAAGACGCCGCTCATCTAATAATTCAAGTTGTGCTAGACGATTTTGACGATAATCCTCATCGGAGACAAATTCTCTGAGAGAAACACGGAGAGATGGGATTTGGACCTCCAAAGGAAGGACAGCCTCAGACCCATAGACGAGAGAGAAGGGAGTAGCACCAGTAGGAGTACGAATGCTAGTCCGATAAGCCCAGAGAGCAAAAGGGATATGTAAATGCCAATCCCTACCAGCTCGACTAGTTACCTTTGCGAGGATATTACGCAAAGTTTTATTGGAAGCTTCGGCTTGACCATTAGCTTGAGGATAGTATGGAGAAGAAAAACTGAGCTTGATATTGAAAGCATTGCAGAGATTCTGCAAATCAGCGTTCTTGAAAGACTTACCATTATCTGTGATTAGCTTGTGTGGAACGCCAAAGCGACAAATGATGTGTTGATAGACGAAATCAACTATGGGTTTAGCCTTTGTTGAAGAAAGAGGGATAGCTTCTACCCACTTAGTAAAGTACTCAGTGGCAGTAATGATAGAATGATGACGTTGTGAAGAACGGGGATTGATGAGACCAATAAGATCAAGACCCCACTGCGAAAAAGGCCACAAATCCGCCGCAGGTTGCAAAGCCTGACTAGGGATGTGCGTGAGATTGGAATGTTGCTGACACTTGACGCACTTCTTAGTGTATTCACAACAATCTTGATTAAGAGAAGGCCAATAATATCCCAAACGTAAGATGCGCTTGGCTACAGCTAAGCCACTAAAATGTCCACCACAGATACCGTCATGGACCTCCTAAATAGCTTTAGATGATTCATGGGTTTTGAGGCATTGAAGCAAAATACCATCAAAGCCGCGTTTGTAAAGAAGGCCGCCTAGAATAGTATAGCGGTTGGCGCGTTGGACAAAAGACCTTCTACCATTGGAAGTCAGATCTGGAGGAAGCACCGAATGAGATAGATAATCAACTATCTGTTGATACCACTCATCCTGAGTATGGGTTGTGACAGCATTGATTGACGTTAGTTGCCCAAGATGAGATGGTTGATCTAATCGTTGCACAGCCACATAAAGACGCGAGTCTTCGGTAAAAGGCGGGATAAGGGAGGCTAAAGAGGCCATGGTATCCGCGAATCGATTTGCAGTACGAGGAATGGCTTGGATAGTGAAGTTATCGAAAGATTGGAGTTGGGCAAGAACGATGTCACGATATTTTTGAAGGATATCATTCTTGCATTGATAGACACCCGTGACCTGGTTAACGATGAGTTCAGAATCACCAAAGATGTCAATATGACGAGCGCCGAGATTAATGGCATTTTGAAGACCTAAGACAAGAGCTTCGTACTCAGCCATATTATTGGTGCACTCAAAGTTCAATTTGTGTGCAACTGGGATAGGCGTACCCCAAGGAGGAATCATCACGAAACCCGCACCTCCCCCTTGCTGGCATTTGGATCCATCAAAGAAGAGCTTTACTTTAAATGGAGATAGACCAAAATCAATTTGTTGGATATATTCATCGGGGAATTGAGCAAGGGGGTCTTGAGTGTCCGGAAGAGGAGCATCAGCTAATTGATCTGCAATAACCTGACCCTTGATAGCCTTTTGCGGGATAAACTCGAGGTCAAATTCTGTCATGAGCATAAGCCAACGAGTGATACGATCATTGTGATAAGGTTTTGCATGAATTGTCTTGAGGGGATTGACACTTGTGACAATGTAAGTTTTGTGATTAAGGAGATAATGACGAAGCTTAGAAGTTGCAAAGAAGAGAGCGCAACATAGTTTTTCAGCTTCGGAGTAACGTGTCTCATACTCATGGAGGGTGCGACTGATGTAATAGACAGCTTGTTCTTTACCACAAGTGTCCCGATGCGAGATCATGGCTCCCAGAGCATGGTCAGTCACAGAGATATAAAGATAGAAAGGCTCCCCCTCGCGTGGAGGTGTAAGCACAGGTGGAGAAAGAAGATAAGCTTTGAGATCATCAAAGGCCTTTTGGCAATGCTCATCCCATTCAAAATGAACATTCTTACGGAGGAGATGGTGAAAAGGTTGACAACGGTCCGACAATTGGGAGATAAAACGACGCACTGATTGAAGACGTCCTTGGAGACTGCGGAGTTGCTTTAAGTTAGACGGGGGAGGCATCTCAAGGATGGCTTTTATTTTTGCGGGGTCGACTTCAATACCCCTGATGGAAATGATAAAACCTAAAAGTTTACCAGTGAGAACGCCAAACACGCACTTAGCTGGATTTAGACGAAGACAGAAGCGGATAAGCCTCTCAAAGAGAGGTGCAAGGATGAAAAGATGATCCTGACGGCGCTTGGACTTGCCGAGGAGATCGTCAACATAATCCTCCACAGTTTTGTGTAAGAGATCATGGAAGATGTATGTCATTGCTCGTTGATAGGTTGCTCCTGCGTTCTTAAGGCCAAAAGGCATGACACGATAGCAAAAGGTCCCCCAAGGAGTTATGAAGGAAGTCTTATGTTGGTCTTCTGGTGCGATGAGGATTTGATTATATCCAGAGAAACCATCCATAAGAGAAAGCATCTCATGACCCGCAGTTAAATCTACGAGTTGGTCGATATTAGGAAGAGGAAAATCATCCTTTGGACAGGCAAGATTAAGATCCCGGAAGTCGGTACAAATTCGAATCTTCCCAGTAGCCTTAGTTACTGGTACTACATTGGACACCCATTGCGGATAATCGATGGGTTGGATGAAGCTAGCCGAGAGCAAGCGTTGTAATTCTTCTTTAACAAGAAGGGCTACTCTAGGGTGCATTTTACGCAATTTTTGCTTGACTGGTTTGATGTTGGGAAGGGTAACGATATTGTGGACCACAATATCGGGATCGAGTCCTGGCATATCCTCATATGACCAAGCAAAGGCTTGACGATGTTTGGAAAGAAAAGCGGTAAAGTCCCCTAATTCCTGTGGATTAAGGGATTGGCCGACCTTAATGATGCGAGGGTCTTCAGAAGTCCCTATATTAAGGTCGATAGTGGCTTCGTTGAGAAGGGTAGACGTGTCAGAAGGAATAGTCTTGGGAAGATATGAATCCTCTGCCCCTAGATAGGTGAGGACAGAATCATCATCCGCACAGTGGATAGTGTTGATAGTAGGAGAGTCGTCTCCAACTATTTCAGGGAAGATTAATGGTATAGAAGCGGACCGATTGTTAGTCTCATAGACTAACGGCCCTAAGGAAATGGTATTGATCAAAAAAAAAAGTTAGGTGGGATGGAAATGTCATCGTCCACATCAAGTGATGCTTCTGACTTAGTGGGGGAAGATGGTTCTTCAGTAGGAAGAGGCTCATCAAGAATAGTGACAGTGGCCTTTGAAAGAGGTTTAAATCCTAAACCAAATTTCTGATGTGGCATGAGAGTAGGAATGGATTTGAGGTCATGTATACCTTGTTCATATTTTCCAAGGCCAAAACCTTTCCACGCGCATCGATATAGATAAGTTTTTGCAAACGTGGGATTCTGTAGATAATCAAACCCTGTTAGGTAAGGTTTGGCTCTAGGAGGAGAATCCGGGCGATAATGAGGCGTATCAAGACCACCGTAGATGAAATTGGTCTGTTGATTGGGCAGACCAATGGTGACGATGCGACCGAGACCTGGTTGATATTCAGGTTGTTTGTCTGGTCTACCATACTCATTAGGTTTGAGATGGGCATCGAAAGAAAAGAGAGGAAGCTCTCCTAGTGAGAAACGCTGCAATGTCTCTTCCAGATTTTGTAAATCCGGTAGTTTGGTTGCAGGTATGGAAGAAGATGAGGCCCCGTCAGGAGAACATGCATTTTCTTTTAAAGGGGCAGATCTTGTGGTCATGTCGCATTGTGCGGAAGGAAAAGGATCTCCTGGATGAGTATATATTTTGCCCTCATATTGATATTTTAGGCATCGATGGAGGGTGGATGGGACACAATGCATTGCGCGAATCCAGGAGCGTCCGAGGATCATGTTATAGTGGAACTTTCCTTCGACAATGTAGAAGAGTTCATGAAGCAGCTTCTTACCTACTCGAATGGGTAAGACCACAGTTCCTAGAGTGACTGCTAGCTGATCGTTAAATGATCGAAGGGCGAAAGGTGGGGGTGACACCACATTCTTTGGTAACTTAAGTTGTTCGAATGTGTGCGAGGAGATGACGTTGAGTGCAGCTCCACTATCGATCATAACACGTTTTAAGGTAGTGTTATTGATTTGGACTGTGATGAAGAGGGGAGCCTCCAAATCCTCTGAAGAAAGAGGAGGAATTTCCGAATCCTCGAAAGAAATGGCGGTTGATGGTCCATTCAGTCCAACAACCAACTCGAAGGGCTGGGGCTCATCGGAATTTACTGCGATGCGACGCAGATTATCGATTAGAGCCTGGCGATGTTGTGGAGAGGATTGGATGAGGTCAAAAAGAGACATTTTGACCGGAGCCTGGGTGAGTTGTTTCATAACACTCTCCTCAACGGATACGGGAACTTGAGCCCGAGGTGCAGCACGAATAGAGACCCTGGGTCGTGGTGCTGATGAGGAAGGAGAAACGCCTTTAGGGGCTGCAGAAATGACAACCCGTGGTCGAGATGCTGAAGATGAAGATGGGTTATCATAGTGTTGGGTTCTAGTGGCGATATGGATTGTGTCAATTTGAGAAGGTGGAAGATCAAGTGGAGTGGAACCACTAGAGGTCTGAGTGGATGGTTGAGGTTTGGATGGGGCTAAGGTGACAGGAGGTACTTGTTCCTCCTCCTCCAGCAAAAGGTCACTTTCTTCCAGAAGGTTCTTGATAACGGCTTGAAGAGCTTTACATCCCTCAGTATCATGACCCGGAGTACGGTGGTAAGCACAAATCAGATCAGAGTTAAACCAAGTAGGTTTCACTCCTTTAGGGTTATAAGGTTTAATCGGAGGAAGGGTTATGGATGAAGATTGGATAAGTTGATGAAGGATTTCGGTGTAGAATCCGGTAGATGAAGATGAGGATAGAGATGATGAAGATGGTTCTTTTACATTAACCGACTGTCGAGGTAAAAGAACTTGCATGTTAGGTTTAACAGTCTTTTTAGGGATCCTCTTATTTGTTTGGACATTTGGAGGAGCAGTCTTGGGCACTTGAGATGGGAGTAAGTGAGACATGATTGACTTTGGTGGAGGAGGAGCCCCTAAAATAGATTTTGAAGATGATGGAGATGCGACAAATTTTGCGGTCTTTGGAGACAAAGGGGGTTGCTTGGTTGAATTTACTGATGATTTAGATAATGTAGATTTAGACGGGGAAGAAGCCCCCAGAGTAGGTGTAATCGGAGGGACATAGGGTGCCTTGGTTTTTGGTAATGAAGATGATGATCCTGATAGAAGAGGTGACGTCTTTTTAGTAGGTAAGTCTACTTTTCGGGGTATTGATGAAGAATGTGTTGTGGAAGAAGATGATGGCTTTGATGGATGTGTAGAAGAAGACGCCTTCTCAGCGGGCAAATCCAATCGTTTATGAGGCGTGGAGAGAGATTTTTGTGGAAGAGCACCAAGAGTTTTGATGGTCCGAAATATGGGCTTTCCTTTTTCAGGGATGGTGACGACTTCAACGGCATAAGGTGATTGTAACCTTTTTGGGGGAAGCAAGTGGGGAGATACTGATGGTGTAATGTTAGATTTTGGTTGTCTCGGTTTAGGTTCAGGAACCGAGTGTATAGGTGTTGGTGCTACTTCTTTTGATTTTTCCTGAATAGGTGAAGTAACATTGGTGATGGAAGAAGGGGGTGATGACGAAGCAGTTCCTTGCGAAGGGACTACTTCTGATGCAGTAATCATGGGTGAAACTACTGTAGGAAAAGAGATAGGAAGGGTCAAAATTGAAGATGCTTCCGTTGAAGTTGGCACAATGATAGGTACGTTCACCAAGGGCATAGTTGCAGCGGGAATGGGAGCAACAGAAGTGGATGTGTCTGAAGTGGAAACTCGAAGGGATGTAATTGCCTCGAGTATTGAAAGAATGTCTGATGATGAGACAGATGAGGATGACACTGTCTCGGGTATGGATGGTAGGTCAGACAAAGGAGCGGAGGAAGAAGACTCCGTGCTTAGTAATGTAGGAATATTCAAAGACGGACTTTCTGAAGATGGCGGAATTCCGGTGATTGATGAAGTGGAAGGAGGTTCTGATTCGATTGATGTGTTTGCAGATGGATTGGTTTCAGAAGAAGAGTCCTCGGTAGAGATGAAGTTGATAGTGTGGGTGTTTGGTTTTTGAGATTCCGAAGAATTATGATTTGGGGCATGATTGGGGAAAGGTTGTTTAAAAACGTCCAGTGCTTGATTTGGGGGAGCATTTGGGTTATCCAGAATGAGCTCGCCTTTATCAATGAATTTTTGGACAAGATTTTTGAAAGTCTGACATCGTTCGATGTCATGACCTTTGGTTCTGTGATAATGACAGAAATCGTTTTCCCTATACCAGAATGGGCGTTCTCGGCTTTCATCAATATCCCTAATGGGTGGAAGTTCGATCATGCGAACTTCCAACATTTTTTCTAAGATAGAGGCATATGATTCCCCCAAGGGAGCAAAGGATCGAGATGATGAAGCCCCTTTCCGAGAAGATGAGGAATCTCTTCGTGGTGGTTGATTAGGAGTACTATCGGTTCTTGATGTTTTTAATACGATAGCATTTGTGGACCCTTGATTCTTATCTTTAGGAGGGAAAGAATTTGGTTTGGTGAACCGAGAGAAATCTGGTTTAGATTTGGAGCGAAGTTTTAGCTTTCCTTGTTCAATGGCACGAGATTCGAGTTTGCGTGCCATCGTGAAGGCTTCTTCGAAGGTATGAAAAGTTTGGATCCTTAACGTGGAAGAAATGTGACTAGCACAAGATCGGGTGAACAACTCGATCTGTTGGGATTGAGGAAGGGAGAAAGACAATTGGTTGATTATCCCTCTCCAACGAGCGACAAAGTCTGCAATAGACTCATCGTCGAATTGGCGAATGTTGTAAAGATCTGTAATTGAGATCTTATGGGCAATATTTATTGAAAAGTTTTCAACAAACATCTGGGCCAATTGAGAGAAAGAAAATAAGGAATGTTGAGGAATATTATTGTACCAGTCCAAAGCGGGACCCGCTAGAGACATAGGAAAGGTACGGAGCATGAGTTCCTGATCCTGGACGATGAGGTAGCAAGCATGTTTGAATGCTCGCAGATGTTGTTGGGGGTCTTCCCGACTATGAAATTTTGAGAATTTGGGAAGTTCCCATTGGGGAGGATAAGGCTTAAAAGCCACCGAAGGATGAATGGGTTCATTGCACACTTCTTCAAAGGAGTATGAAGGACGGGTTCCTTTTGTGGAGGCTTCCAAGTCTGCAATTTTCTTGAAGAGAATTTGAACTACGTCGGATTGGGGAGGAGGTACATTGGTATGTCCTACATAAGAAGCAAGTGGTGGATGTTGTTGAGGTGTCAATGGGGGATTCATCTGTTGTTGGATAGGATGATAAGAGGAATAACCAGGTGTTCTGGGTGACACCGGGTGGGGTATTTGCTGTGAGGTAGCTTGCGTATAGGCAGGCTGTGAGATAATAAGTGGTTGAGAAAATATAGGTTGGGTGACGGATGGAGCCTGTGATTGGTGGACTCCTATGTTTGTTGATTGGATCGGGACAGATTGAGGAATATGAGTGTTGGTTGGATTGGACATGTTGGGGAACAAGACCTGAAAGGGGCCTTCTACTGCCGGATTAGGTATTAAGGGTGCCGATGTTAGAGGATGGGCGAAGGTCACAGTTGCTGGAATATTGGGAGAAAGACCCCCTAGAGGACGAGAAGTAGGAGCCAACTGACTATTCGGAGGGGGTTGGCTCATGAAGAGGTATTGACCTTGGGACACGATGGAGGGCATAGACGAATTGACGGCAATGTGCGGGTGTGCAGACGCATTCATTATAGCCAGGGCAGAAGACCTCTCAGAGATGGGTTGTGGAATATTCGAGGTAACTGCAGTGTTAGGGATAGGTAAGACTAATTGAGAACTAGTCGACATGGTAGGTGGAAGAGAAAAGGGAGGCATAGGGGCCTCGCCCTTCTCCGTGGCTCGAGGCAAGAGAGATGGTGCAAACTGCTCTACAAAGGCCTGGGATGATCCACGAGGATAATTGTACACTTGTCGGATTGGTGGGTCTTGGTCAGATATTTGGATCGACTTGTGTACTAGGTAGTCCATGAGGGCTATTGGATTGCGATCGAGGAAAGCCTGAAATTCAGGATCCCCGCGAGGAACATACTCCGAGCCAGATGATATCTCGGAGGGACTAGGAGAAGCTGGACGTGATGGAGGCGCTTTGGTTTGATAGAAGGGATTATACGACCATGAGGGGGAACCAACTAACAGCGGTCCCGAGGAAGATTGGAGGGGTGCCGAAACATCCACGCTGGTGGTGATTTCGGAGGAAGAAGGAACCTGTTGGGCCATTTTCCTAGATTGTGACCGGGTGATAACCGTCATAAACAAGCAAGAAAGAAGATTGTCCTAACTAATGCACAAACAATTCAAGCAGCGCAAGTGATTATCTCCTTTAAATTTTGATGCTTTTAAGAAAAGAAAATGTTAGGGAAGGCTTTTTAGAACAGGAACTACTCAGATAGCCAAACTAAGGATGGTTTGGGTAATGTTTGGTGAGGAGTCCCGAAGGCACTTCAGTAAAAGACCGGTACGTGGCTTGATATAGGGGCCTACCCCCGCACTTCACACACCGCTGCGATAAGGGAGTCGGGTGCTTTGCCAATATATACCAAAATCTTCCGTGAATTTATAGCGCGGCCCGAGTACCGCGTAGGCTCTTCCTCTTGGATATCACTTCCAAGTAGGCGAGGCCAGGGAAGGAGTTTTGTTTAGATGCTTTATACCTAGTGATTTTGGCTTTGTGTGCAAGGGTGAAAAATAAAAATCAAATAGTGTCACTACCGATTTTGATCAATTTTCCAGCCTAATTAAAACTAGATGAAAAGCATGCAGCAATGACAAAGAAAAAGTTCTTTTTAAGCACTTAAAAACGAAGTGTTTGATTTCGATGAAGACAAGTCAAACAGATTCTTTCCCAAATGCGATTAAGTTCTTTTTAAGCACCAAAAACTGAAGTGTTTGGATGTGATAGACAACCAACAAAGAAATCCTAAAAAGGAGAAAACACCGAAAAAGAGGAATACCTGTAGATTTAGCTCTCCAAGGTGTGTGGACTTCAAAAAGCGCGTTGTTGAGCTCTTCCCCTCGAACAATCCCACGAACAAGCAAAGTGCTCCGCAAGAAAAGATCAAGCAAACAACAAACAAGATCCGGAAAGATACATCCAGATAATGGTGAAACGAAAAATTTCTATTTTAAGGAAATAGAAAAATTTCAAGATAATGATTTCGCCTAAAAGCAAGATTGAAATGATGAACAGAAATGCTCAAATAGGACTGATAGAAATCAGTGAAGAAAAGGAATAAAGTTCAAAACTAGAAAAGAAATGAACTTACCAATAAGGGACTTTGGTTGGGTCCCACCGGGCGTGCCAGAATGTAGATCAAGAATTTTGCGCTTGTTACCTGTCCAAGTTAATGCACCAAACTAAACACAAAAACCCTGAAAAACCTCAATGAAATTGATACCTGATGAAGATGTAGACGGATGAGGAAGCCGATGTAGATAAGACGGGCGCACACGAGCAATTCGCACAATAGATCCGAATAACCTGCAAAACACCGATGCTTGACAGAAAAAGACCACGTTAAAAGATATTTAAGTGGACTGCCCGAGAAGCGGGTCCGAGAAGCGATAAGCTTCCTCGGCGGATGTCAGTCCACGTTTTCAATTAAGAAAAGAAGCATACATGATAAAAGATGTAAATAAAGACTAGATTTTCTGATTGCAGTAATAAGACAGAATCTAAACAGCAGACAGAAAGTACAGAAAACAGGGAACTATGAAATAAATGCTGGATTTGTGTTACCTGTATCCTTTTACCTATCTGCAGATAAATCGGCGTCGACTGGGTAGAATCGGCGTCGATTGAGACTGGTCGGCGTCGATTGAGGGGGATCGGCGTCGACTGGATAAGATCGGCGTCGACTGGAGACAGATCAGTCAATCAGGGACTGTGCGACAAGATTCGGGAATTGGAAGGTGAATGTGGTCTGCTGGATGTGCCGAAGTTGGCGAGACACTGGAACAGAGTCACCAGATGATAGATGGTGGTGTGCGATGCTGATGTGACAGGGACAGAGTAACGGTGCTCCTCTCAGGGATTGATTCGGACAGGATCTGCCCTAATTTGATACAATTGATGCTAAGAAGATCTCTCTTTCTCTCAACCTGTATCTTTCGCTCTCTGTTCGCTTTTTCGCTCGTTCGTAATCTCTTCTTCGGTCTCTTCGGTTCTCTTCGGTCCTTAGAACTGAGTTCTGGGCTTGCTTTTATAATCGGCGCCGCTCCTAGAAAATCGGCGCCGACCATATGGGTCGGCGCCGATCGCGGAAAAGACTCCCGAGGTGGCTAAAAATGATCGATTTCGAGAAAGATAAGACTTATCCCGACTATGGGAAAATATCCCGCTTAGGGAAGATTAAAAATAGATGTGATACATGGATAGAATAAATTTGGGGTGGATAAGTGATTAAGATGCATGGGAAGAAGCGTAATTAAATATTTAATATTTAATCACTCATGGGTAAGATGTGATGGGATGAATTAAATTTGGAATAAGTGATTAAATCACAAATTGGATAATATCCCAAGGGGATAGTTGGTGACGTAAACGTGCCCCAGGTTACCTAGGCAAGTAAACAGATGAGAGGGACACTAAATTGGGTAACCAATTTTAAGTGTCCTAATTTTTCAGTGATTAACATTGGAGCAAGGGAAAAGAAATTCTTTTCTAAAGCAACTTCACGTTTGAGTGGTTTCTGAGTAAAATTTATACTCTCTGTACAATCATGTAAAACTATCATCAACAAATTTATTAGTAATGAAACCATTTTCTGCCCCCTTTGTCAAAATATTATTTTCCTATTGTAGGCCTAAAATCACGAATTCATTATGCTAACATGTTCGGACAAATTCTTCCTTAACCCACTGGTTAATCCTAGAGAATAAGGTGATTAATCAGTAATGGCTCAAAGACCCAAGTCCACCTAAACAATAAACTCTCTTTTTGTGCAATAACATTTCTTATGCTCTACCAGTCATCATCACTGCAGGATTGAAGAATTTCCCTATATACATTCATTCACAGGTTCATTGAGCTAACAAATAACGCCTTATATGTCTAGGGACAGTTGAAACAACCTTGACTTCATCGAGTCCTAAATTCACCATCCTTGTCTCTCATCTATGATACCATGGATCCATCCCTACCTACTACCATTTTACAGGAAAGGGAATTTTCATGAAGTCAATTAGAATCTTACAGACCTTATAGTTCATGGAATCTGATTCATGAACTTTTTTGAAGATGCTCTCAACCTTCAGGACTTTTCAGGTGAGTGAAATGTGATTTATCCATCCATCCTGCCCTAGGACTTTTACATCAACCGTGTAATTGGGGAAAAGAAACCACCCTTTCCCCTCAACAAAATTTATGAATTGGCCCATTATGAGCCATTGCAATCTGTAGTATTAAACACCCATAATAAGTCCCCTAAAATCAACATCAAAGATAAAAAATTGGATACCATAACCCCATCCCCACCCATGTGTTATTGATAAGCCAATTGCAAAGTACAACCCCCTTAGTTTAGGCCGGGTGACCCCTACTCCACTCAAGGAACATACCTCTTAAGTCCCATAATCTCTGCCCCCATCACTACTGAGTCAAATATGACCATATTGTCCTACTACATATACTTTGACATCAACAAATCTCGTCATGTCACCCATTTTGGAAAAACAACAATCAATGTCTTAACCAAATCCCATATTCTTGAACGTGAAATTTCTATTCGATTCCCATTAGTAAATTATTAATTTCACCCACATAATCATGTTTAGTACAAGCACAGGAGGTTCCCTTCCAGTGGACAACTATTTCAGTGGACTATTGACCAGGATCAAAGTGGCATTAAAATTTCATCAATTGATAGAAGCAACATCTGGAATCATCAGTTTCTGTCATTCAACCAATATTTCTCTTAGTACCTTTATAACCTAAATCTGTAATGAGTCCATTTTTCCATTCCATTCCTATTCACCCATACCTTGTACATTGGGAAATGCCTATTCATTTAAATGCAACCATTTCAATAGTAAAGAAGACCCACAATAACAAAAGTGGTCTTTCAAAAATGGGTGTTACCTTAGATCGCCCATGATGACACTTTACTCTTACAAACCTTCCCAATGTCTGTTGACATACCAGCATTAGATTGGTACAATGGGCTTACCCATACACCCCCATTCTATCCCTATTTTAAATCAAGTGCATAAGCCTTCTTAGATAATTGTTTACCACTTCTCAATCAACATTGTTAATAAAGTCACCATGACTTAATCTTTATTCCACATGATAGTAACGGTGATCACAAAGTAGATTATATGTTGATTCTAATTTTGAATCGCTGATGCGATTACCTCATTTAACTCAAGCATAATTTAATATTTTTTTTACCTCAAACTAAACTCATAGAGTTGTTTATCAAGCTTATGCTAAACACAACTCATAAACTCTGGCAGGGTGTAAGACCTTCCACAATTTTTGACCAGGCATTCACTATGGCATGGAAATTGGAAATTTGTACACTCATTGAAGAGAAGAAAATTCAGCTGCATAATAAGAACATCACGTTGGTCAAATGATGCTTATTTCATCTTCAAAACCCCAACACAACTATTCAAAACCCAAAGGATCTGCCGACACCATAGTTTCAAGGTTGGATACTCTCACCCATCAAACCAAGCCAACCTTCTTCTAATCTCAATCTCGTCCAAGCTTTCCAGTTCAAACAGAACAACAAAGTACACTCCAATAATAGAAACCTTATTCTTCTGTTTTGGAAAAGGTTATTAAGGATGAATGAATGTGTCGTTACCCTTCCATTATAAAACCACACACTAGTTTTGACCCTGAGCGCCCCATGCCCACATGGTATATACCCTCTACGGTAATGGTTTTATTAAGAAAATGTAATTCTAAGGTGAGAACCCAAGGACTGGGAAAGACTACTCAATTAAGGGAGCCGCCTGAGAGTAGAATTTCTAACTCACGTAAGTAACACCTTAAAATTGGTAATCTTATGAGGCGGATTTGATGGTTTATGGCACAAGTCGATTGGCAAGGGTTGTACCTTCAAGAAGAGTAGGATCCTCTCTCGAAGATACAACAATGCAAGGGACTTATGGTGACAACCCTTGCATTGATCGTAAAGATTTACACCCTTAAACTCGACACAAGTTTTACTCTGGGATTGATTAGAAAGTTGGTCATGTTTGCTAAGAAGGCTGCCAGGAGAATCAGGGTATCTTGACACACTGGGTTTAACTAGGGTTGACCCAGTTGGCCGCATATCCCTATTCCCCCCAAGAGCCATCCGTATAACTTGTCCTTTTACTAATCCGTGTCCTGAGTGATAACTTGGGGGCAGGAGCGATGACATAAGTCAGTATAAGGACAAACACATTCTACATAACAAGGCATGGGTGATGGACCGTATCTCCCAGATGCCGAGTATGTCCATCAAGGAATACGAGACTAAGCATATATTTCAATTCCTGGCAAAGTATGCGCAAGCTGCTGATTGTGTTTGTCCCTATGTCACCTAGTCTAAGGGATGAGAATGCCGATGATAATGGTACCAATTATTCATATAGGTGCCTTGGACTAGCATCTGAATCCTAATTAGTACGAGACATAAGAGTGATGTGTTAAAATAAAAATGCCAACTCGTGATACTCATGAATAGATCGGTATGATTTGAGTCATGGAATGAAAGATCATAGGCTCTTGATTCATTATACTACATATGGTTTATCTATTATAATCATGGTTGTTTTTTGATTGTGATTTCTTAAATTATGTATTAAGAACATGAAGCAATTTTAAAAAAAAAAATTACTTGTTGCTAAAGTACTAAAATGAGACGTTACAAAACTATAACCAACATGCAATCTGCCATCAAACCCACACCTACAGCATCTTCCTTACGTAAACCTCTCTTACTTTTGGTCATACCAATGGCTAGCCTTACTCATCCACCTAAGTTAGATTAGCCACGTCTTCCAAAACTAAGACCAAATTTTAGCCCGGCCCCTAAACAGAAGAACAATCTCCTAGATCTCATACCCAAAACCTCGCCACCACAATGAACCCTTATAAACCTTCACCTCTCCATCTATCCTAGGACTCACCCCTCGACCCTAGCTAAGAAACCCCCATCCACTAGTAAACCAGATTCACAACCCATTTCCATCATAGACCTCTAATATACCTAAGCACCCCACAAACCTTCGACCTCACCCGGTAACCTTTTAACCACCCATACCTCTAATACCCTCAATAACTTCTTCAAAGGAAAAAAAGACACTACCACGGACACTTCCTTCCCTTCCCTCACACCTCCTGCCCAACCTACGCCTCTACCGCCACATCCCTCATTTACCCTTATGGGTAACCCCACCCTTCTTCCACCATCCACATTTTTCCCTCTACATCTCTCATGCACCCATAGCAAACTTTACCAAAGAGGGCAACCTAAAGCCAAAAATCTCTACCCCTCCAATAAGGTCGTTACAAACACAACCACACACTCTATTTCCAATTCATCTCCCATGCCCCCTACCCAAGTAGACACAACCAACACCTAAGACCATATCCAACCCCTCCTCTTACAAATAATCGTCCTATTACGTCAACGTCCTGCCCCCAAACCACACTCACCTCCCATTCATGACCCTGCAAGATCCTATCCAAAATCTTAAACCAATCTGCTTCAAACTTTTGTCATCACATACCACCTCTAGACCTTATAACCCACTCAACCCAAACCAAAAGGGTTTGATGAACCAAAATACACCTACCATTCGTTTGCCAAGACACGTTAGAGAACTGTAAAGATTTGAATCAACTCTTACCAGTTGTGTCTTCCTGAAGAAAAATTTGACTATGAATGATCTTCCTTGATGAGGACCCCATTTTTCCACACCAAGTCCATAGTTCTTCCCTCAATTTCCTCCTCAATGACTAAATTTTGGTCCACCCCCCATAACTTTAGATTCATCCTTTAGATTTTAAATTACAATGGTTTTGGTATTAAGAACTTGCCAACCTCCACTAAATGGTCAGTGTGCCCAACTCTTTCACACAAGTTCCTTCCCACCTCTCGGCTTCTACTTGTCCTATCATTACACATGTTCATGGCTCACCTACTTCATCTACCTCCCCACCTCAATCAACATGATCCCACATTTCTACCTGCGCTGAGAAGGAAAAAGGAAAGGAAAAAGGAACCAATGCATTAACCAACCCTATACTAAAACGACCTCTGACACCGAAACCTATATCACTATCCCGGCCCCACATATCCTATTTCTAATGGGTTGACCAGAACTGATGCTCAAAATACACCAAATCCGCCCTCGAAATTCCCGATATGGCCTCATCCAAACATCATCAATCCCATCGCCAAGATCTCAATGGAGGGTCTTCATCTAATTGAGGTTTTTACACCCAATGCCCCTACAACCTCTTACCCCCCTCCTATTACACTTATCATTAGCCCTCTCACCTATTAACCTACCTTTTTCTCCACCTCCACCTACTACCAAGTAGCCACACCCTCATAGTCTCAGATGAAGAATCGCACCACACCAACTGATGAACCTGATCTAACCCTTTTCAATCTCCATCCATAATTGAATAATATAGGTGTACGATGTGTTATGATCGATGGGGGAACTAGCCTTAACATCATCTCCTCCCATACATTCGACCATTGTGCATACACTGACAATTGCATGCATAAACACCCATCCATGGTATTTCATTTAAACGATCTATCATCTACACTTTTAAACCATCATCCTCCATAGTTTGCATGGGCCCCCATACGAGCAGAGTTTTTTACATCTTGGAGGGGAATTCAATATCACTTGTTACTTGGCAGCCTTGGATTCGTGTCATGGTGTGTTTCCGTCCCCTTTTCAATCTTTATGTAAGTGAGCATGAAGGACACACCTAACCATTACAATGACGCCATCCACCCTCCATAATTAACAACATGATTTTATCACCCATGATGTGATTGTACCCATTAAGATGTCCTAACCTCATGAAAAATACCTCTTCACCCACACCTCCACTCACATTTTTTACAGTGTCCACTGCTAACCCCTCACCCCACCCCTCAATCCTTCATTCCTACCATATCCACACCTTCAAAGGCTGACCATAGCCTCCCATTCGTTGGCTCCACCTCTGATAATCCAATCCTCTACACATCATCTATCCCAACTACTGCATATATCGACCACCTATACCTTCCCTTGGAAGGTTTTTTCAAGCATCACGCTGAGGGAGTATCGCCTATAATAATGTCAACACTTTCCTCACCTCACTTAGAGTCCAAAATGCAAAGGAAACCTTTGTAAACACCCTCATTATCGAAATCAGCACCACATAGGAAGTGTCTCCTTTAGCGATCTTCCCCACATTCATACTAATCTCATCTATGGGGGACTTATAATTTTCCACTTATACACTCAATATCCATTACAAACCCACCCTTTAATACTAACCGTCCAGTCACTCCCCACCAATCGCCACTTCACCCACACTTCCTGCACCAATTGTGCATGGAAAGGTTTTGGTTTTTGGCTTTTAATAGAAAGAATGGCCACCTTGTTTATTCCAATGTTTAACCACAAGCATAATGACCGTTAGTGGTACTTGGGCCCTTTGCTAAACTACCTACAAGAAAGCCTCATTGAACTCATGGAGAATATCATCCTTCTCCACTTCTTCAACCTGGCTGCCATCCACCTTCTTCCCCCTCTTCCCCACCTTCAATTACAATGGTCAATGTTATCCATAATCCATTCCTCATAACTTTTTTTTCATAAAGACCATTTTCCTGGGGCCTTTGACGATCAACGCAAGGGTGGGGTCCTTTTTCTGCTTCCCTTCTTGTTATCCTGAAATGATCAATAATGATACAAACCTTTTATAATGCATCAAGTCAGCGATGATGAATCTTACTCACCTATCTTGGTATAGAAGAAATCTTATATTCACAGGTCATTACCATTCTGAGACATAACCATTTGAATGAATCGACTTCGAAGTCACATCCATACTCATGACCCACACATTCTAAATATCTACCAATCTTCTTTGTTAGATATTGTTTAATAGGAAGCCCTCACTTATTTTCGCAAAATCATATACCCTGTTTTTTCACTTGGTCTTATTACGCTTGACCTGCCCAGTAGTGACCCCACCATAGTGGTCCCAATATCGTAACCATATCCTGATTCCAAACCCGTACAACAAAGTTGAGAAAATGCACCCTCGTCATTGCTCTTTTGGTAAAAGAAATTTCAACACTTCTTTTCATTCCTTCATCTTACCCATTGTTTATATCCCTGATGATTTTCTAATATTGTCCCATCAACTAAGGCGACAAGGGGACTCACATTTTGCATAGATTTTCATGACCTTAACCTAGCTTCGCCAAAAGATGACCTTCTTCTACGGCTGGTATTGACCAGCTGGTTACCTTACTACTTGGTCACGATAGGCTATCACTTATGGATGGGTTCTCAGGTTTAACCAATATTCCTTGCCCTATAGGACAACCACAAAAAACTACATTCATCACCCCTTAGGGGCCTTCTACTTCGAGTCCCTGCCTTTGGCCTTAAAAATGCTAGTGTCCACATATCATGGGCTATAATTACCTCTTCCAAACAGCATGCACCCTATATTGGGAATATTAGTAAGATGGTCCTTCCTTGCCAAATATAAATGCCACGCCAAGGACCTCACCATCCTAATACCATACTTGACCACCCCCCCATTAAGTATTTGGTTTCCTTCATCCCAAGAAGTGTGGTCTTTGTGGTTCTCTAGGGAAAGCTCTAGGATTTATCATTTCTTTACATGGTATAGAGGATGGACCCTGCTTAATTCAAGGCCATTCTCTATTCGCTCTTCCAACTACCTTTTGTAACTCTTGTAACCTCCCCACACAAGTTAAAGTTACAGGCTATTCACTGCTTTCATTTTCCAACTTTCCAATCAATGTAGCCATTTCATCATCTTCTCAAACGGATGTCTCCTTTAATGGATGATGACTACTCACAAATATTTTGAGGCCTTAAAAAAATCCTTCTCCAACCACCCATATCATTCCACGTAAAGAAGATCACCCCTTCTACTATACATCTCTACACCAATCACTCCTTAGGTGCCATGCTCACTCTTCACAATGAACAACATAGGGAGTGAGGTGTTTATTTACATGAGTCTGTACTCTTCTGGACTAACAATTGATACACCCAAGCCTAAAAACTTTCTTAGCCTGAGTTTTTTTTGCCACAAACTCGGTCTCATTACCCTACTCACAACCAGAACACCCATTTTTGGGTGACCACACCAACCCCATAACACTTCATATTGCAAAACCTACAAAATCAACGTGTCACATGCGGCTTATGCTTATGGTCCACCTTGAACTTGATCAATCATCGAATTCCATCAAGGAAAATCTATCACTGACTAATTGGCCACTGCCCTATTTTCCGCGCGCTGATCAACCCTCTAATTTTTGACTTTCCAGAAATGAGCCTATTCTACCCCTTCCTTGGATGAAACCCCTTACCAATGACACTCTTCTTTAATGGTTCCAAGTTCACGTGGAGGTGGGCTTGTGTTCTAATCCTTCTGTTTGATGGTGAACCATGACTTTGTCTTTTCAAACTCAATTTTTGATTGTTAATAATCATATTGTTAAATACAAGGAATTAATATTGGGTTTTAAGGCTACTTATTGCCTTAGATTTTTACGTTAAGTCCATCAACCTCTGTGGTGATTCTCAATTGGGTCCTAAAAAAGTCAATGGTATTCCAGTTTTTCATAATGAGATACTTCAAAAGTATAAGCATCATGTAGACCATAAGTTTGACCACCTTCACTTCAACGTTATGCCATTCAAACACGCAATATTTTCAATAAATTTGTAGATACCATGGCCTTTGGCTTCTTAGATTATCCGCTTCACTCCGCTGACGTCTCAAATATTTATCGCCATACAAAAGACTACAATCACCCTCTTATTTACCTCATGAAGTTTACTCTATCACAGAACGCGAACCGCCACTCCTGACCCGAGTGAGCTTTGGTAATAAGAAATACATATACTATAGTTCCCTTCTCCATCTTTCTCCTGACCTCAACTCATAAGGGATAATGTTCCTTTTCTCAAAACATGGCCTCTCATACATCATCACAGGTGGCCTACTCCTATAGCATGGGTTTGATGATATTTTCTTACGGTGCCTTACGCGTTTTGAAATTCCCTATACATTAAAGGAAGTTGCATGGTGGCATATGTGAGTCCTTCAGTGGTCTCATGGTTTTGATAAGTGGGATTATCACCTAGGCTATTACTGGCGGACCCTTAACCATGATTAGTGTAACTATTTTAACATTATGTAAAATTAAAACATGCTAGACTTCATCATCACCCGTCATGCCTTACAGTCTCCCATAACCTTTGCCCCTTCTCTCTCTCAGGGGTTTGGGATTTTGGTCTTAGAGATCAATCCCATGTCTTCCTAGAGCGATCAATGGATCATTACCACTAAACCACATATAATACACCAAATGGGTGAAATCAT
>JAHRHJ020002385.1:0-12477 GCA_019776745.2 Taxus chinensis | reverse complement strand
ACTCTGTCATGATACACCATATTGAAAGATCACAATTTCAATTAGATCCCAAACTGCATGCTTATATTGCTTTATCTACTGATTTTTTGTAGCATACAGTTTTATTATTTGTTTGACAACTAACTATGAATATCCCTTTGCAATGATGTCCTTGACACCATACTTCCATGAAATTCTCAGACCCAACAGCAAGGTTTCATACTCAGCAGTTGTTAGTACATTCAAAATTAAGCTTGAAAGAAAAAACAAATTCTTCTAATCTAGGAGAAATCAGAATTGCACCAGCACCATTTCAAAATTTGGAGCAAGCTCCATCAAATAGCAAGGTACAAGGAGAACATACCTACTCAATACACTTTGACTGATCCATTTTTTGTTCTTTTCCATCAGCAAAACCAATAAAATTATCAGCATCAACCTTAGCAAAGAACACCTCATAGGAAGCATTATTTGGATCCTCAATTAGATGTAACATTTTCTTTTCTCCATAGAGCTTGACAAGGCTGCCCTCAATGGGAATAGTAGAAAAAGACATGACCATTTGGACACTCCCTCCAAAACTTGCAGCCCACTTTCTTGGCAATAACATACCCACTAGGTAGGGCAATCAATAATCACAACATCCAATTTTAAATTCCTCCTTGGATAAGATGCAAGCTGCACAACCAAATCTTTCACACAACCAACTACTGGCACTTCTCTTGAGTCCATGGAAGTACACTTGCCATAGGGTGCTATCACTTTGATATCCAACTCATTCATGACTTCTAGAGGCATGACATTACATGATGCACTAGAATCAAACATACAATTGTGAAGTAGCCTATCCTTTATAATCAAAGTTGTGAAAAATGGATCAACATTCAATTGGGAATCAACCAAATATGTCACCAAATATACCTCAGGTGTCTCTCCAAAATCCTCTATTACTGGTGGTGTTCCAAGGTATGCAATGATCTAAGGAGGATTTTCAACAACATTTACATTTCTGCCTGGAATATTCTTCTCTTCTTTCAACCCCAAGTACTCAAATGCTCTCTTCTTAATGCTCAGGAATTCTAATCAACTCAATGATTGGAACACTCACTTTTATTTGGCTCAATACTTTGGCTATGTCATATGGAATACTCTTTGGCCAAAGCAGCATTGGAAGGGAGACAAGAAGATTCATTTGATGGAAAAGGATTCTTGGCAGCTTGGGCATGAGGAGGGCTGTAATTTTTGCTTGGGGGCAGTAGAAATTTTAACCGGTGCTTCTCTCCTAGGAGCTTCTTTTGGAATGCTTGTGAGAAAGGGTGTTTTAGGTTTGGCTTGAGGCCCAACTCCCTTAACAACTTTTCTTCTATTGTTATAGTCTTTCTCTTGAGCTACAACAACATTCATCAACAATTGCCTATCTTCCTCTGAAGGGATACCACCATCATACTTCTTAATCATCAAATCTATTAAGTATTCAAAATCATTGTTAGGAATTTCAAAATATTGCACTACATAAATTTCAAAGAGCGTGAGGGGGAAGAAAGACTTGTACCCATTTGATGTAACCCAAAATAGTTACAGTTGTCCTAGCCACTTATTACTTCAGTAGATGTTGCTCCTTCTTATGAGCTTGAAGAATAACCCATCATGAAAATATCATCATCAGTACCATCATCATTATTAGCTTCACCTTCTTGTTGGTCCACTTCACATGGAGGATGGGGTAGAAATCACCTATCACAACAATCAATATCAACAACCTCTTTAACAACAGCAACCCTAACAGTTAAGGCATAAGGCAACACTCTTCCTTCACGTGCCTTGAGGATGTCTATTTGTAGATCCAACATGCCCCTTACCATTGTCAAAAAACCTCTGCTCATTCCTATGGTGATTTCCAAATCTATCTTGTGCTTGTTTCCTAGGCAGACCTTGTGAAGTCTTCCCAATTCCCTTCTAAGCTCTTGCCAACTTGTATGAGATTTCTTTGACAGCCCCTGCCAAAGTTTTCACAACCTCTTCTAAATCAGCACCTTTGCTAGCTTGAGGTTTTTCAAGGTTTATCAATTTTACACCATCTCTCTTGAGAGGTTTCCCAATTGCTTTGATATTGTTCTCAATTTTAAGTTCCATGGTGAAAGATTGTCTTAGAATGGTAGGGTTTTTGTCTCTTAGGTAATATGATGGCTTCTTATCAAATGCATCTGTATATTTGATTAGACAAGATTCATTACACGGCCTCAAATTAACAGGAAGCCTTCTCAAAGTTTTGTTAAAACTTGTGTTGAATTCATGGACTAATTCATTAGGGTTATTCTTGATATTCTCAAACTCAGATAAAAGAAATCTAGGATCAGTCTTGTCACCATATTGCAACCTAAATGCATTTTTGATTTCAGTCCATGAATTAATAGAATTATCAGGTAGAGCCTTGTACCAATCCCTAACATCTTCTTCTAGTGTATGAATGAACAAATTAATATACACATCTTCAAAACTCTATCTCAAAATATTCCATCTTATTAACAAATAGTTTTTGAGATGCTGATCACCAGTTATTGCATTGTTGCCTTGAAATTTTTGGCAATCTATTTCTGACATCTTATGGAACAAAATTCGGGTAACCATCCATTCCTCTAAAATCTATGGGACCAAAGGTGTTAAAAACAACTGGAGGTCTAGGATGAGCCATATTGTTTGGTGGAGGTGATCTTAGATGTGAAACAAGCTGATGAAGAGTGCAATTGATGTGTGATAAGGGTATGTGTGATAAGTAGAGTGTATATGATCAAACCAAAGGATGAGTTAGATGAATTTATGATCAATATAGAATCATGTGGTGATAAGATAATGGAATGATAGATGTGTGTGGTAATGTGAAGGACTTTGGAGAGAATAAGGTTGAGACTATGTATGAATTGGAAGTACATGATGATGTGGATTATGAAGTGTTTGATTTAGATGAAGAGAAATTAAGTTTACATGGTGAGTTTTATGGAGTGGTAAGTAATGAGTCAAAGGATGCAATCATGACACATGAAGAGGAATTGGTAATAGTGGTAGTGTGGGAAGTGATGGGATTGGTTTTAGTATGTGAAATTGGTGGAGATGGAGGCTCAACCGCAATGTCCCCTTTGTCAAGAATGTCTTGAATGAAATTGTAAATTTAGGGAAATGAGTCAATATAATGACCCTCAGTATGATGATAGGAACATGTTTCATGGGATGCACGTGACAAAGGTAGGGGTAGAACAGGAGGGAGAGTGATGAGATTGGTGTCAAGTAACTTATGGAGAATATAAGAAATCATCTTGGTTGATGGAGTGAATTTGTGAGGGGGTTGAAGAAAACTATGAGCCCTAGGAAAATTTGAAGAATGTGAACATGTGGTTGTGAAATTCACTGTGATGTGAGGAAGGTTCAATTGGATGAAATTGTAAACATGAGATTGTGATGGTGTGGTAGGTGAAGGAGAAGAAGAAATGTGTCGCAAGGAAGAGGATGAAAAAATGAACACCCTTTAGGCATTGTGTCATTTGCATGGCCTCATAAAATTTTCATATGGAATGAATTTTTAAGTGTTGGGAGATGTAAGGGAAAAAACATTTTACAAATAGGTTAAGGATTTCAAATTGTGGAAGTGGAAATGATAGGAGGGGAAGGATATCACACAAACATGCAAAAAATTAAATCATGGACTCGTTATGGAATTAAAAAAGCATGTGAAGGTCAACTAGTGTCACTTTGGGTACAATATGGATGGATAATTGAGATAAGAAGGTGTCCCCAAGTTGTGTGAATGTATAAATTCTATGTTGTGGGAGATAATAATACAAATTAGGCTTTTGAATAGTAAATGAAATAGGGAAGGTTCTTAAGAGGAGTGTATAGTCATGTTGAATAAGGTGGCATGCATAATGTAATAGATGCAAGTGATTTTGGAGATCCCTGGTGCCATTAAATTTTTCAAATGTGGGAAATTTTAAGTGTGGTGGATAGATACAACGCAGTACCATGGGATGGATAGTCTCATTACAAATGGTGTGATAACTCGGTGGAGGACGAAGTCCCCTAATTGTTAGAACTTAAGCTTTGTAATGTGGTCAAGAAGGTGTTAGTGAAGCAAATTAGGGTGAATGTGAGCATGAAGATGACTATAAGCCCTGAGAAATGAAATTTGTACCTGCGACTAGGATTGTGAAACATGAGTGGAAAAAATGAGCAAGATGATATGAATTTTTTTTTTTAGCATAGGAATAGTTGCAACTGAGTTTGGGAAAATTTTGGGATGCCTAAAATAATGTAGAAATGAGAGGACTATGTATTTTTAATGTTGTAGGCCAGCCACATTTGCAACTAGATATGGGAAAAATATGGGATGGGAAAATTGTAACAAAGTCACAATTATGATCGAGGCTAGGAAAAATCAAAACCGAGAATTATTGTTAGAAACAAATATGACAATATGGGAGGATGCTATGAAGAACATAAACAATCATAGGTGTGACTAAGATATAGTGGAAATTAAAGTTAAGTGTTTTGATGAATATGGTGATGTTATTTATTTTTCCTTCAGGTAAAATAAAGGATAGTTTATTTATCTTCCTATGTAAGGATCTCTCTCTAAATTCAAAATGTTATCTGAATGAGTTTCATACACTAGAAAATTTATAGTCACGAAATTTACTTTACCCCATTGATCAATAAAGATGGGGCATCACCATAGAAAAAATTAGCTCTACCTCATGGGTAAAACTAGTTAATCAAGTTGGTCATTGACCATTTTCGTTGGCGATTTCTCTTAATGTGCCACCTACTTCAGGGTTCAGGTGGTACTGAAACTGAGTTTTAGGGATTATTCCCAAGCACATCCCATAGTTATGTAGATGGGTATTTACCCTTATCCAGACCTACATTTAGTGTGAATTAATGCCCAATTTATTCCTTAAGGCCATAAACGACATGTTTTCACCAAAGTTTTTATAGAAACAAAGAGGAATAAACAAGTTTTTTAAAGTTTTTATAGAAACAAAGATACAACATAGTTGTAGTTGTGATCACCTTATAACCATACTATTAGATTTTTTTGCAAAAAATTGCAACACAGTAACACTTTTGACTGGCCTATGACCAAATCCTTTTGGATTTTTTAGCAGATCGATAAAAACTAGATGTTATATCTACAACATAAATGTTAGAAAAAATAACCTAAAAAGAGTATAAAAACCTAAATAAAATAGTGTTAGATTCAAAAAATGAAAAATGACACCCCCAACCAAAATGGTCTCACCATGGTCACCAAAATATATGCCTAGATTTAGATCGCCTACAAGATGGATTCGTTGATATGAAATCTCCAAATCAATGGTACTTAAAATAGAATCGACTTTTGTTGTGATTGTGAAGAGAATGATAATTATGGGTTCTTTCATTGAGTAAAGTGGGTTTAAATATTTCATAATTGAATCTAAACCTACACACAAGAAAACTTGAAAAATATTGGATGTTTTTAGTGGTTAGGGTACATTCTTCAGTTAGTTCCTTAACACTTTTAAGGAGATAAAAGACATTTTATTGATAAAAATGATAAAACAATAAATTAAAATGAAAAATATACTTGACTCAGATCATAGGATAGTCACAGTTGTGATTCACTAAAAAACACACAGACATCACAAGCCAATCACATTTTTGATTCCCTCACATATTGAAACTTTGTTAAAATAGTGTTACAAAAAGTTATATATATCCTTTGTGCTCTAATTTCACTTCTTTAAGACCTGCAAAACCAAGATATGCGAAAAGGAAAGCAAGAAAACTCAAGTGTATATTTAGTGCATAAAGAGTTTGGGGTCCCAAGAGTATGAAATTATGTGGGTGAGAGTGATTTTATAGATTTTCACTGCATAGGGGAAAGGGACACATATGGGTGTAATGATAATGTCCATAGTGCACTTGGTATGAACATGAGTAGGTGGGATAAAAAAAATAAAAGTGAGTGGGTAAGGGTTAATAAAGGAGTGGTAAGGTGTCTTTTATATCTATTTTTGTGGGATTTTGTATTTTTTGGTAATCTTTACGTGTTTATGTTTTATGTGTTTTTTGGTTCCTCAAAGGGTTCTCCAATAGATAAGTTAGGATCAAATTTAGAAAATTACTCTTAACCAACTTGCATTGCAATTTGGAAAATGGGAAACCTGAAATCAGCTTGTTATTGCTCTTTAAATGCTATGTGAATTGAGCCAATTTCTCAATTATCCCTTGTTTATCTTCTTTCTGTTGGTTTTTAGGATATACATTCATCTCAAAAAATATTTCTTTACACTCTCCTTTGTTTATTTGAAACTTATCTAGCTGTAGACACCAAATTTGTGTCTTACGACCCCCTATGCCCCGCATCTCATTTCGCAACCTAACCTCATCACCTAAACCTTACACAATTATTTATCAATTACCTTATAATTAATAAATCCACATCGCCATACCTGCCACCTCATTTTGCCACCTCATCATGACCTAGTCTTAACCCTAAACTAACCTAATTAAGACCTATAACTTGGTCCACATCCACACCCATGACTAATTACTCCTCACCCGCACCTAAAACTAACCTCATAATGACTTGACCAAGCCCGCGACTAATCCCTCAGGAGAAAAGGAGGGAAAGCTGGCCATTTTACCAAAAATAGCTCGCTTTGACCTGACTGATACCGGTTCCTACTCGACCGCCGTCGGTTGCATAACTGCCATTGGTTCCCTGTAAATGACCACTCCCAACCAAAAACAAAGGGTTGGATTTTTGTGGATCAAAAATCAGAAGTCATTGGAAGGATCTGGATTTTTACTTGGCTGAACAGAGACAAGTGAAAAAAGAAACAAGAAGAGTTTTCAGAGAAGGACATCAAGTCTAAAAACTGCACTGAGTAACCAGAGCCTTGTGATACTCATCTGTTTGTCGGGAGGGAAGATAGCTCATCTCCTAATTGTCAGGTCATCCTACCTAAGTTCTACCATCGTCATCACAGTTCTTGGACTTGCATCCTCATCAATAATCAGTAAGTAATATCTTGTATGTCCTTTTAATAACATTTCTTGAACTTCTGAATCACAGCCATCATAAGTCTATTCCTAGATCTACTACCCAGCAACACACTACATCTAACTGTCATTCCTCCACACTTACGTTACCCAAAGAACACCCCCCGTATTCTCTGAGTCCTTCTCATCAACCCATTACCTAACCCCACCCATTTATCAGCCTTATAAAACAACACAACCACCTTACAACCAACCTTCACCAAAAGCCCCTAAAACATTGCCCCTACCGATATCGGTTATGAACAACCGGTACCGGTTACAGTGACCGGAATTAGTCACTGTGATTCTAAACCAAGACCAACCCTTTCTCTATTGTTCTAACAAGGTAAACAAATTTTAATTGGACAATAGCTTATTTGTTAGAATTTGTGTTAATTCATATTAGTAGGGGAACTAACCACCTTCGAAAGGAAGTTTTATATTTCCTGGGCCCAAGGAAGTTCCCTCATTTATTGTCTAATTAAAATCTGGTGGTCATGTATTCTTACTTGCAGGTAGTTCCTTCCCAGACAAAAATGAGTTCTTCACAGTCGATCTCGGTACGCGCACAACCCTCTTGACATTCAACAGGTATTCCTCCTAGCCCTAACCTTATCTGTTTCTCAAAGGAATGAAAGGATAGAAGCAAATCTATTCCACACTGCTGAAACATTCCGTGTGAAACATTTTGGCACGCCCGGTGGGACCCATTTCGGGTTTCTTTCTTTCTTGCTTACTTTCACATAGGGGAGCATACTTGTTATTTTCTTCTTCTAAAAATTCCACACGGTATTTTGTTATATTTAGTAAAAGAATTTGTCTTGCTTTCCCAGTTTTGCATTAGGGAAAGTCATATTCTTTGCTTCATCGAATATCATTTTCGATTTGGGTTTAAAACACGTGCATTACATTCTTGCTTGTTGTTTTCAATTCTAGTGAACGTAGACTAAGAAACAGGTCATACACGTGGGGGTGATTTCCACGGTATTGACAGGGAAATTAATCTTACTTTCACTGCACAACACATACCTAATCACTTCATAATTAACACAACAGCTCAAAACATCCCCCCTTTTCCGCAGTATTCCTCCGTCCGATTGAGGTAACCTTATCAGCCAAAACAAACTTGACATTTCCTCTAAGTCTTTTGTTTAAGATTGACATCATTCTGTGTCTAAAGGCATAAGCCCAAATTGATTAAAATTAACCCTAGGGTTAGTCTATTAATTTGTTTGTGCATTCTTGCTTGTTTTCAGTTCTGTTTCTCTGTCATACACTATTTTCTGTGATCACTACAGAACAGTTTGGTAGGCATACTAATCACTGTTAACACCAAATCAATAACTTCCTACTGCTTCTTACACCAGTTATATTATATCGACATCGGTTAGCTTACCGACGCCAGCTATAGCTGACCAACATCGATTACCTGACCAATATCGGTTATTGTCTTTCAAAGTTTCCGAAACCAGCAACCTGCCAATTCCAACATTTTGTTGTTGTTTCTGTTCTTGATAGATTGAACCCTACTGTGTACTCTTGTCCATGGTTGTTATCACTTGAAAGCAAGCCGCCGCCATGGTTTCACATGCTTTCTCTGTGCCTTTGCCTGAATCACCCCCTTCACATTCTATGGCAAACCCTACAGACACCAGTGAGGTTCCTAAAATTCTTGTAGGAGATAAAGAATTTACAAAAATTTTGGATGCTAATCCCTAGCACTGTACAATACTATTTGTCTCATGCCCCTGACCGTACACCGATGGTCAACTCCTTGTTGGCATGCCTATCAGTATAGCTACTCATTTAGCTCCTTCTCCGCCTGATAACTCCGCTTTGCCTGCTGCATCCTTAGCCCCCGTCTCCCAATCCAGTGGCTTCAGAGGTTCATACAACACAGATTGGCTTTCCTTTGGTTAATCTTGGGCCCCACATGTCATTACCACTGACTGCTCCTACCTCGTCTCTCTTGCAGACTGTTCCGTTCATGACTTGCTCTCTGCCACCTATCCACATGAGCTTTCCTTCTCAAGCTCCACCCACCTTTTCATTTCCACACACGTATCCGGTAACCTCAATGTCTTATATAGGACATCCCTATTCGGTCACCTCAACACATTCGTCCTCCATACCTTATCAACATTTAACGCCACCATTGTCTAGTGGAGGCCCTTGGCCCAATTTGCCTCCATTTTCCGCAACCGCACCATCAGCTCATCCAACCACGGATTTCATCAAACAAATGATGGAAAAAATGTAAAATCTGGAGGCTTCTGTTTCAGGGAGCCGTAGCAACTTGACATACGAGCAAGTTTGTTGGGAGCCTATCCACCCTTCTGTCCCCCTTCATTCATATCCTCCTCAATGGGAATTACCAAAATTTACCTGTTTTAATAGTAAGGAGGACCCTCAACAACACTTGCGATCATTTAGACATGCCTGCTATCTGATTGCTCATGATGATGCCTTACTACTCCGCACCTTTCCCATGTCCTTATCAGGACCCGCCTTGGAGTGGTACAGTGCTTTAACCCAACACTCAATCTTCTCTTTTAACCAACTAGCCCAATCTTTCTTGGATCATTTCTCCATTAACATTGCCAAGAAAGTATCTATCACTAACCTCTATGCCATCCGACAATTTGAAGATGAATCTATCGCAGATTTTGTTGGATGATGGCGGGGCCTTATCAACCAACTTACGTATGCCTTGCCTCAAGGTGAACTTATCGAACTTTTTACGCGGGCCTGCGCTAAACACATCTCCCCTACCCTCCAAATTCATACTTTCCACACATTTGATGAAGCCTTTACTATGGCTTGAAAACTAGAGATTCAAGCCTTAGAGGAAGAGAAATTTCGGTTGCACAACAGAAACCCTAATTTCTGAACCCAAGATTCCACCAACAAACCTAACACACCCGCCAATCCTCACCCATCAACTGCTTCGAAATCAAAAGGAGGTTGTGCACGCGGTGATGGTCAAATCCCAACCACCGTCTAATACCCCACCAAAAACCACCTATAAGTATAAAGCCGAGCCCATCAATTACACTCCCTTAGGAGAAACTTATGGTGTCATCTTGGAAAAATTGCTCAAAGCCGGAGCTCTCACCTTGCCTCTTGTTAAACCTCACTCCAGTTTTGACTCCACTCGCGCCATACCTTCTTGGTAAAAATAAAATGACTTCTGTAACTTCCACCGCGTGAAGGGACACAGTCATGAAAACTGCAAGATGTTGAAAAACATAGTGCAGGAAATGGTTGATGCAGGGGATATAGCCCTCGATAATCCTAACGCACCTGCTAACTGAAATTTGAAAATATTCAACAAACCATTCCCAAATCACTCTTCTAACAATAACATAAAGCAAGATATCTTAGCTGAGGAGAGTGTTCATGAGATCCATGCAGTCTTCGACTCCCGCCCAAAAACCTCTATCTAACAAATCCTGAATCAAGCCCTCTTCATCACTACGCGAACCGCCGAACCCCTTCCTCACGCATCACGACAAAATGAAATCCTTGTCCGTTACTTTACCCTCAAGGAATTAACTGCCCAGAGTTCTCTTCTTCACAATGAGCCTTCTTATACCCATCCTTGCAAGACTGTGACAGATGTGATCTAACTTATCTATTTCCCAAACATCTCTTCTACCATACTTGCTATACAAGAGGAAGGTCCCACTAGTTTGTCCATCCTTAGATGAGAAACCTCTTACATCGACGTCACCACATTCTTTAACATGACGGCATCCTCTCAAATACGTCCTTCTACCTATTAGTTCCTTCATCGCCTAAATATTTTCATCGACCGGTTACCTTCTTAACACCCATTGTACAGTGCCCAATCGACCCCCTGTGCACACCCACAGTGGACCGTAATCGACAACCCACCTTTCGTCCATACAAGTTCCTATTCACACGTGAGGATTGTCATCCCTCAGAAGATAGAAGGTCTACGGAATGTTTTGAGTACGCCATATTCTACTCAAATGTAGTGATGACCCAGATGCCTCTACCACCATATCACCTAAGTATTTACAAAAGCTTAAATGCCTATGTCTCATCTTCATCTTCACCCCCCCCCTCATCTCTACCAAATACCTCATTTTCCAACCCATCCCCTATTCACCTAACCCAATCTTTCCCCTACGCTTGGGACCGCTCACACCAATCCCCAGTCTAACACACCCCACCTAAGCTCTGCTTTATCTAAAAATAAAGCCATTCATCCACTTGTTGTTAGGAGATCGACTCATCTCCTCAACCATGTCTCTATCCGACTAAAACCATCGTGTCACACCGTACCTTCAATATTGGGACCCCTCATCCCTCCACCTTGCAATCAATATATCTACCTCCTACGTTTTCCTTTAAAATGACCTCCCTTCTCTGCACCCATATACCAATATCCAAGGGTACAAAATCAACAAAACACCGTCCCCACGTAATCCTGTCACCTACTAACCCTAGAAAATTCCATCACCATCACCAAAAGATTTGTTTATTGTCACTCCTATCCTATTTCCTCCGTGGTTGTTTTCTATAACCACATTCATCGTTGCCCTCATCATCTTAACTAGCTTAAACATACTTCTTTCTGCGCCAAAGAAAGCCACGTTATTAAACCTATGATCAAAACTCTTGGCTAACCACCACCCATACAAACAACCATACACGTCATCAACTCAGAATCTACCACCCCGTCAATACCATCATCATCTTCCCTCTACTTTGACCCATCAAAGTGTCTTACGTCAATCCTTGCTATGTGTGGTTGGAAATGCGACCCATTTTCCCACTCCCGTCCTTAGACCTTATGATCCCTCTAAACCTCGACCTATAGGTTATGATGATTCTAAAATCTTCGCTTACCACCCACCACTCACCAGGAACACTGACGTAGAGGGATTCAAAGTTTGTTTTTGAAACATACTTCGTCATCCACCACTCTCAGAGATAAAAAGTTAAAAGTACAATTTTACGAAGGGAAAACCTTTAGCTTTCATTCCTCTCCTATACTAACCTATCGCCCCGCCTCCCAAAATCTATCATTATTAACAAGCCCCCCTCTCGAAGACCATGACTGTCTCCCTACCATCTTCCTCCTCTCGTATTCACGAGATCAATTGATTATGTTGCTACTCGGGGCAGAAAACAATGGAAGTGAAGAAAGCACGACCTGCGGCCTCTCTTTCTCTGTCCACCATCCCCGATGCAACCACCACCTAATGGTTATCGTTGACCCGCCTACCCCATCTCTAATGGAGTTTGCCCCGAACCATGTCAAACAGCTTCACCACACCCCCCCCTCAACGCTGTAAAAATGACCCTGTATGACCTCTTCATACTTCTGAATCTCATCGACAAGCTCTCCTTGAAATCCTCAAGGGATAGAGGTCTTACCTAATGAAACCT
>JAHRHJ020002384.1:0-12480 GCA_019776745.2 Taxus chinensis | reverse complement strand
CCTCTAATTCACAGAGAATGAAATTTAAAATATCTTTTACGGAGGCCAAAACGGTAGGAATTTTCTTACGCATAAAACCAACATCCCAATTTTTAAGATTTTGAAAACTTCCGTCAATAATGAATCAATAGATTCCTCGTATCCTCCAACATTGTGATGAAACAAAATCAGTTACGAAAAAGAGTATTTCCTCTGACATTTTAAGCTATCCAAAAGAAAATGTGAGTAACGTCTAAAGAAGGACATCCATAGGATCAGCTACATTCCTCCAAAAACAATACAACAGCAACCAAGGGGAGAGAGGTTGAATTTCAAAGAAAACAATCTCCAAATGGTGAACATGAATTGATATCAAATTATAGAAGATCAACCATGACGCTTTGAAGAATAAGGTATTTCTTCGAGCGATTTTTAAAAAAAAATAACAAAAGCAAACTAACTAGTTGAGAGTAATATCAACTTGGCTCAATTCAAAGATCAGTCAAGCTAGCACCACACTAAGCCAACCGGAAAGGGTTACGTAGAACTAAAACAACTAAAAGAAAAGGATTAAGGACAGGAATTAGCATCATTTTACCCTATACACAATGCACTCACAGTACTCAATCACTATTTTCGCAAATACCCAACTTAACCCAGAACTACAGATTCTCGAACCGAAACAAGAATAAGAACAAAACGGAACCTATAAGGTGAGTCCAACGACAATGTTGGATAAAACATTTCAAAATCGTGAACCAACACAGAGAACTCGGGAATTTTCATTACAGGACCCCACCTCTTTTGTTTTATTAGTCTTAAGAACAAAGTTCCACTCAAAACTATATATTTATTAAAACCCAGAAAACAATATAAAAGGCTTCAACCAGCGCAATCATTTTCTAACGCCAAAGAAAAATACAAAAGAGCAAGGAAGTGGGAAACCAAAACAGCTACCTCACACGAGACATTTATAGAAGATTAGAGTTATTTAATGAATCAGTTGAAATCACACATAAGAATGCAATGGTATTAGAAGAATTATCGTGCCTGGATTAACTCCCGCAGTCGAAATCAAAGAGCAGGGCCTCAACAGCAACCCAAGCCTAATTCCATTTTCTTCATGCTCGTTGGGCACCCAAACATCGAACATTCTTCACGTTGGCACATTACAGTTCTCGGCCAGGGTGGTGTGGTCTAAAATTACTTGCCATCACCTCCCAACACCGCTCCAAAGATTAGTCTAGAACTTCTGTAGGCCCCATTGTTCATGGAACTGATCCTTTCGTCATTCATCCAAACACCTCCACATCTCCATATGATCTGATTGTTTCTAATTTTGGACCTCCTAACCTTGGTGCTCTCATATTAGGAGCCATCCCTAGTCTGAGACAAAGCAAACAAGAAGATGGTTATTAACCCAAAAACAATCTCTTGGTACAGACCCTCCATATCCATAAAAACAGTCCCTTAGACTTAGCTCCTCACCTTTTCCCCTGGCATTCCCATAAACCTGCAATCATGGCTGTCATGAGAATACATGCACTTTTAGCATTTTGATCAAATACTCGGCGTGCAACTCTAAAATTCCCACATTTGCAAACATGTCTACCAAGGGCATTCATACTATTAATAAACAAATCAAAAACCAGTTCTTAAGTATGAAGAACGTGGATCTCCTTCCCCTGATGCAAATTCGACATTGTGAGAAGTTACTGTAAGAACAGTTGCAAGGTAACATGTTGGGCTGCGCTGTCAGCCAGATGCATTTGTTGAAAGAGATCTAAACTTTCCTCATAATGTCCACTCTGTGCATACCCTGCAATCATTGTATTCCATGACACTATTGTTTTCTCAGTACATGTTCTGAATCTGAAAAATATCCTGCTACCTTCATCTCCCAAGACATTTTCTCCAACATTGCATAGATCTCCTGTGCCTGTGGGTGCGATCTATCACCTACACAAAAAGCATGCACCTTTTTATTGCCTTTAATCCAACTACACCAAGTTTCTTTTTAATTCCTCTATCCTTCATCGATCTCCTAAAAGCTCTCTTGCAAAGCAAACTGTGCTTCATGAATACTCTGATATGAAACAGAGCCACCTCTATGAGATCCTCTTCCATGAGTTACATCGTAGAAACAAGTAAGAAATCAATAGAGAATCTCTAGCAATAAATTTCCTTAGGTATCATGGTAATACTCTCACTGTCACTTAGTCGATTTTGATAAAAATACCTTGAAGGAGAATCCTGAATTTGAGGATGCAGTCGAAATACTGAACAGATAACAACAGAGTTGGACAAACTACCTGTGCTGGAAACACTCAAAAAGGCCTGAATACTAGCCAAACTGACAACATGCTTGTAGACCTGGCTAGTGTGTACAGCTATCTCTGAGCAGATATCTAAGCTATTCATCCTTTTTACTTCATAAGGAAAGTAGCAGCCTCTAAGAAGAAAGTGCAGACAATGTTCTCTCTGAAAGAAAATTGCCAGACTATATGAACTATGTACAAACTTGTGTTGTGATTTTGGAGTCAAAAAATAAACTACTCACAAACAATTGCAATGGTACTTGCTTGGATCCCCGCACGGAGATGGACAGTTTTCGTGCTAGGACCCAAATTGTGATTGTTGGAGGCCGCTACTGTGGAACCTCGGACAAGAACACACCTCGCAGCACCCAAGGAAAGTGGAGGTAACACACCTGCTTCTACTAGATTGAAGGCTTCATACTAAAACCGCCATATCAAACCCATACTACGGCCAAGGAGGAACATGGTGGAGAAAAAAAAGAAACGCCTGGACCGAACAGGTACCGATGTCCTCTCAACCACTCTACACGTAGGTCCAACAATAAGGAAATCTCACGCGGTTAAGAGAAGTGATATGCAGGCATGTCAACCAGAACAAAGCCAGATTTGCAAACCAGGGTTAATAAATGAAGTGCAGCCACCAGCCAGAAGACTCCAACACGTCTAGATTTAATAACTCCACCCTCCACGCAGTCAGTCAGCACAAATGAGGCCCCTAACAACAATAAAAAAATAATTCCCTCCAGCCCACGCCAAGCAGGAGATAAAGCTGACCAAGACAAGGTAGGTTGGGGACATAAAAAATCCATATTTAAAATTAGTAATTTAAAACAATTCTAGGATTGAGGGATCGGTCGACCCAGGAGGAGAACGGGGTTGATTACTTAAATAAAATATTTACACGAACGCCACCCCCAAACTGTGGCGCCACCACAAAACATACTCTTCCTCATTTGCGCAATGAGGCTCGACCAGCGGGAGCGACAAACAAAAATAAAAGGGTAGTATAACGATAACAGAAGGATCATATCGATAACAATCGACATAAAGAAAATAATAACAAAATATAATCGTTGATTGATAATACAATCATAAATGTCATTATTATTGTTATTATTATTATTATTATCATCATTATCATTTTACAGCTAGCAAAACAGTTATCAATTATCGACATAATGGTGAAACAGCTAATCGAGGTCGACGAAGGCACAATGCAACAACGTTCAACTGCTTAAGAAGCACGGTCGTCCGTAAGATGAACAAAGGAGCAACGATGAACGGGGCATTACAAAAATGCTCCAATTATTATTATTTCATTATACCAACATTCAAGATTATCACCATAGTGAATCCGCGGTGTATCAAAATGGAAATAACATGAAGTCGACGTGTGATTTTACTTTTCTAGAACATGTAGATCACATAAGAATATAGAGTTGGAAGAATCATGCCATTAATAGTTAGTCGTGAGTACTGATATCCTCAAGACAATGTTGTTGGTATATGAGGCATATTAATGTCTTATGAACAATTACATTGATCTTGTAACAGTGTATCAGTGAGGTGACATTCAAAAGGTAATAAAATTGAAGAAATATGGATGAATAAAAACTTTACATAGATGTATGTGGATTGACGTCTAGAAAATTGTGTGTTTTTAGCAGTGTTATGAGAAGGTAGTCAGATATAATTAGATCAACATGAAATAACCTATTATTTAATTATGTGGAATGCTTTTTGGACAGACAAACACTTATCTACCACCATAGTGAAAAGAGACGTTTTCATTTTGGTTTGGGTAATATTAAATCAAATTTATTAAATTAAGAAACTAAAATCGAATAAGTGCTCCTCATAATTCTACATACCACGTAATTAATTATGTAAAAAACTACTGTCTTAGAATTAATGTGAAAAGATAATAGGCCTCGAAATTGCAGTGTAAGTTCCTGAAAGTAAATTTATCAAACAATTAAAAGTTACGCTTGTTCCTCATGGATAGTTATAGTTCTGCTAAGTTATTAGATAATGTTTATCAATTTCTAAATCCTTGAAATAGAGATGAGATGCCATAGACCTATTGCGATCGTCTATTAACTAAAATGACTGATCATACAACCAACATAACTTATATTTAGTAATTATGATACACTCCCATATTTTTGTATTATCATCATTAGTTTGAGGGTAATCTAAGTATTCAAATCAACACTATAAGTATGATAACAAGATGTAGTTCACTTAAAATCAACAGGAGTAATATTTAGAATCCCATATTATTATTTATTTGTACCACCTTTTACTAAGTGTTGACTCCTTACATTTAAAATCATGGGTTATGCAATAAGGACTTTCCTCGAATTGTATTATAAATATACTCCTGTATATTATGAGAGCTCCCCCTACTTATTTTTACTAATTATTAACCTCCATCCACTTCAAATAGATTCTCCTTTTTATAAACCCTTGTTGGTTTGGGGAATTTTTCATTACTTATTTATCCTCTACTATTGTATCAATTTCTAACTATTATTCATTTGAATTTTAAAGTGCTAAATTACGGTTAATAATTTTTTTATTACTTTCAATATCAAGTGCGTAAAACCCTCAACTCTATTTGTAATTTGTGAGATCATGATCCCTATTTTAATCGTAAGATACCAACGCAATCCCTTCCCAAAAGGAGACCACAAAAAACTATTTCCTTAAGATTTACGAAGGAAACCACATCTAATCCCTCTCAGACCGATGGACATTGTTATGCTTCTTCACATGTGTCACGATATAAGATAACCACTATGTCCCCCCAAAAAATAACATTCTCCAAAGAAAACCCTTACATCGTTTATCCAAAAGTTTTATCTTACCCCTGCCGAGATCAACCACTAGCGCCACGACAAGATCCAACTCATACATCGCCGTACGATAGCCAAAAGCGCTCGTTTAAATCAACTGTCAAAAGGTTAAATCCATACCTCCATCGTTGCCGACAAATCTTCGTCGGCTTATATTTGATATAACGCCGTACGATCGCCCGGGCGCTCGTTTAAAATAGCTTTCTTCTCATTCTAGAATCCACACTGACCTTCGTACATGCATTACAAATCTTCCTCGGCTTATCTTGACACGGCATACTCCGTCAGGTTAAAACCCTAAAATGCTAACAATTTCATGCCAAATATGCTTGACGTGATAAATGAGGGGCTCACTACTCGGCAAATATTTGACTGAGATGCGACGGAGATATCGCCCGGCAACAAGGAAGCCAATTCCAAATTTCTAAGACCTAGTTAAAAGCAAAAAAAACATTCAGAGCCAATTTTAGGCCACTAGATGTAAGACGCGAAGCTAGTGTTAATGTGTCAAAATTGGCCACCAAGGACTCGATTTCTTCGGAAATGTGCCCCGCAATCACAACGCACTTGACATTTTTTAAGCGAGTGACGTGGAAATATTTCAAGGTGATCCGAAAGTCTGGGCCGATCAACGAAAGCTATGGTATCCACAAGTTATGTTCCTAAATCACGGAATCAACCTACAAGAATCGCATGAGCTGAGCCATTCTAATTTATGTGTATGTGTATTAAGCCGTACCCCTAGCCCACTGTCGAACTCCAGGTTTCTTCCAGCGGCGTATACATACCTGTATATACCTTCCGTCCTTTTTCGGCAAGTGATCAAATTTATTTTACAGACTGCCAATCTTCGATCTTTACAATCGGTCCGATAATGTCTGGCTTGCTGACGAACTCGCAGCCGCGAAGGATTCTTCAGGTTCCGCTGGAAATCATATGAAACGTTGTCCATTCTCTGATTCACGGAGCGAGAAATTCCTCACGCCACTTACTGGAAGACATATTCAGCCTGTAGATAATAATCGCGGAGAAGAAAGAAGGTGGCATCAGCGAGGATGTGGTTACACTTGGGTTATGAGAAGCCTTGGAGGAAGAGATTGGCTTAACGTCCCGCTCCACATCTTCCGTTTGGTTCCCACAGAGGTCCGTATAGGGAATTTGAGAGGGAGAACTCCGTGCAAGGTCTCTGATATGACCAGCCGTCTACGATAGAGATACATAGCCTGGAGACAAACACTGAAATCGATCTCGAGCTTGCTTCTTAGGTAGCAAAATCCACTACGATGAAGGCTCGGAATTTCGCCATCTCCGCTTCTGAATTTAGAGGACAGTTGCCCTTTCTTCTTCTCCAGAGGAAGAAAGTTCCACAACTATCAAGGCCCTGAATAATCTGGCCGAAAATGCCAAAACTGAAGGGATCTATTTTTAATATGGCATTTTGAAGATAATTTGATCGAACCTACATTTAATTTGCAGTGCTGGAAGACCCTGCTATCTCAGATGTTTAATTGAGTCAAAGCGCGTTTACTGACGGAGATTATTCGGCGGGATGGAGATATTTAACTGCCGATGGCATGTATTGAATCGATTTAACTTCGAATTACGCATTCTTCAGGTTGTTTTTGCATATTTAATGTGTACTACATGACCGAAATAATATACAAAGAACTCGTCTGCACATAATTATAGTTTTTTAATTACATAGATAACAGGTTTTACTTTTTTTTATTTCCAATACATATTTTAATATTTCTATCTTTAATTAATTCACGTTCTATTGTTCGTTTGGTAGGGTGCTTAACCATTGAACTTCCATGAGAGCGGCTTCAGATACTAAATTTCCTGCAACTTTTAATAATGCAACATAAGTTTGTTACAGGAAAAGACAGGTCTTCATATTTATACAAATTGGAACTCCAAAATTTATGCTCCTATATTTTTAGAGGCTGTTCTAGAGGTGAGATTTAGGAGTCCTTGCCTCTAGTTTAGATGTTTAACTTTACATAACAAATTTCAAAGTTACTGTCGAACTAATTAAATTAGGGTGTTTTCTTTTTATTTTTTTAATTAATTATAATTTTTATAATGGTTTCCTTTTATTTTATTTTTCTTTTTTTTTTGGTTGATTATTGATTATTATTAGTTTCAATTTTCAATTTTTTAGATTTTTAATTTAATTTTTATATTTTTTGGGTTCTACGTGGCTAAAATCATTAAATCTCAGTTCCACTAAATAAACATCTTGGCTTTTACCAAACCCATTATTGATTGCATGCTTTCTAGCTTGGCACACAATAAATTTGGGACTCGGCCCCAGTGCATCACCAAATACATTTTTTGGCATGAATTGCCACCAGTATATTATTGCCATTTCGGTCAAAAATTGGTTTGTAGACTGTGGTAGTTGAGTTTTGGTTTACGTAGGATTCAACAACCCTCCACAAACCGTTGAGGCGATCATTAAAGCGATCACATCAGCCTCTTTAGAAAATGGTTAAGCTCATCCTTCCTTATTCCACCACACAACGATCAACGAATTCAATTATCTTCAACAAATTTTAAAATTGTCTCCATGTCAAAAGTGGACGCAAGACCAAATAGGTGTTCCTTCCACAACCTTGTGTCATCTGTCCCACGTTGATCCAAGTAAATGAGAAGCTCGGAAACTAGGTATAGGGGAAACCAATTTTCTTGTTCCCTACAGGCACTTAAAAGATTCGTTGTAGTTGGATATTCTTTTACCATTGCCATCCCAGTCGCGAATACCATCCGGCACCCTATCCCTTCCGCCGTCTCTACAGGAACCACCAGTGAATCCTATTAACCTTTTTGTTGTAATATTATCAATCAAATCCCATTGATGCTTTAGAGGCCAGGACCCTCCCATTACTAGAGGTTTATGCACACCTTCTGACCTCGCACGAACTCTGTCCCTGAATGTTTTGGTTGGCCGTGACCTAAAAGCAATCAACAATCCCAAAACTACTTTTGCCATGCAGGTCCCACAAACACTTCCCCACTTCCAGAGCAGCCTTAACCGACAGAATTGCCCAGTTCCTGGATGTGACCCTTGTTTGATCTTGGTCGCCCTCCCCCCCATCTCACAACTGATTGGGAGTGGTTCTTTCCACAGAACCACGAATCACCTTCATAATTTGAGCATAACACTTTTGTCAGACAGGGCATAAGTGTTAACTTGCCCAAAAACCTTCACTTCTCCTTAGCCATCTTCGAACTGGTCACAATCATTAAAACGACTCCCAACCAGAAAAGCCTAATTCCCCTGCCGAAAGTTGCGTCCCGCGGGACCCGGGCTATACCCCGCGGCGGCCCACAGGGCTTCCAACGGTCGCGCACACCACACCCGGGGGGGGACTGCGGCAGGCTCCTCTCGGCCCGCGCACCCGGACCATCCATACCCCCCCCCCCCCCCCCCCCTCCCCCCCTCCTCTTCTCTTCCTCCCCGCCTCCCCCCCCCCCTCCTCCTCCCCCCCCCTCCCCTTTCCCTCCCCCCCTCCTCCCCTCTTCCCCCCTCTCTCCCTTACCACCCCTTCTTTTAGTGTTCTCCTTCCCCTCCCTGTGGCTGTTTTTCTTATTTTTTTCTTTGCCCCCCCCCCTTTGTGCGCTTTACGCTCCTACTAAATCTAGTACTTTAGATGGAGCATTTTGCTTCCTTTCAAAGGTTTTTTGAAGATCTTGACACCCACCAATCTCCTCTTGCATTTCCCTCTCGAGCTTACACTGTTCTATGATGCGATCTCTTGCTAATTTTTCGTTTACTTTATTATCTTTTACAATTTTTATTGATTTTCTCTTGGACAATTTTTATTATTTTTCTAATATTTGCAGCAAAACTGTAGCTTTTTATTTTAAAATTTAAGTAGTTGTATTAGTGTGGTGAGAAATTTTTTTAATTGGCTTTAGATTTTTAAGTTTTCTACTCCTGTTAGATACTTATTTTACTTTTCCCCCCTCACTTTGTCCACTATTTTAAAAATCATATATTATAATTCTTAATTTGGTGTTTTGATTTGATCGTTAATTTTGATTAAATATTTATTCATCGTTTCTTAATTTAATTTTCATTTTGTTTTACTTTTTAAATTTTTTTATTTTTTTTATTTTGATTACTAAATGGCTATTTTATTAATTGAACTTTAAAATTTTTTAATATTTTTTATAGATTTGAAGTGTTTTCGCTTCCCTTTTATCTTCTATTCATTTTTCCTTTATTTATTTCTCCCTTTTTTCTTGATTTTTCGCTTTTCCTTTTTATAATTTTTTCTCAATTTATACCTAGTCCTTTTCCTTATTACCTTTATATTTGTTTTTTTCTGTGTGAGAACTTTTTCCTTTTTGTCTCTTTTACCTTTTTCCTTCTGTTTTCTTTTCTTTTCCTTTATTATATTTTCCCAATCTTATTATAATTTATTTTTGGGTTCCAGACTGTGTTAATCTTTCTTTCGACACTTTTTCACCTTCCTGGCACACTCTCCCGTTTTTCCTCACATTACCTGCCGGTCCTTCTGTTTCTTTTGTGTTTTGTTTTCTCTTTTTTTGATACTCTCATGGTCTTTTCTTCCTGCATTACAGTGACACCTTATTCTTTTCTTCGCTTTGTCGTTTTTTGCTTTTTTTTCCTCCCCCACTTTACCCTTCTGCCCTCTGGTTCTCACACTTTTCTTGCTTTTTTTGTGGGTTTTATGTGTTTCTACTCTCTTTCGTGTCTTGTTGATATGTATTTTTTTTTCTATACATTTGTAACCTTTTCGGTTCCTTTTTCGTTTTAGCACTATCTCACTTCTTCTTTGTGTGTTCTTTGTCTTTTGTGTTTGTGGTGATACTTTTTCCTTTTTCTCTGTTACAACACCCCCATCTCAGCTACTTTGTGGCCGTGTGATTTTGTCCTTTTCTTTTCTCTGCGCGCGGCGGGAGCCGCTATCTTGTGTTCTTTTTCGTAATGTGCCTTGTCATTTTGATCTGCTTTTTGTATTTTTCTTCGCAGTGGCTTCAAGTTTGTTTACCATTGTATGACTTACGGCACTTATTTGTCTCGCTGGCCGAGTCTCTCTTTTCTTATTTCGACTTTTTCCTATTTGTTCCTTTGTTCGTTTCCCTTCTTATTATCACTGTACTTATTCTTCTGGTCAAATTCTCGCTCGTTTTTTCGATCATTACTTGTCTTGCTTATGTGTCTGTCGCCTACTGTGTCTTCAACCTGTTCTGTTTCTGTTTTCTTAGTGTTATTTCGATTTATTCTTTTCTGTCTTTCTTTGTTCTCTAGTGCCCTACTTTTTTTTTTCCCTTATACGCTTTCATTGTGGGTGTACCCGTTGCTTCTATTTGTTATTCTTTTTTAATGATTCTTTGTGTGTACGAATTTGAAAGCGTCTTGTTCTGAGTGTCTGTTTCGCGTTCTAGTGTCGCGTGTGTCTTTTCTTTATCCGTAAAGGTTGGTCGCCTTTTTCTGTTGGTGCCGGCGGACGTTCGATTCTTTTTTTGTGCTTTTCTCGCTACCCCTTGTATCTTGTTTTTACCCCATCGTACTCTCGGGTTAACCTCCTTCTGCCATTTTCGCTTCCCCTAGGAACTGCCTTAGCTCTGCACCCTCCCATTTTTTTTCCCCGTTATTGTGTGTTCACTCCCTTCCTTCTCCCAGCTCTCTCCGGGGGGGTGGTTGCTGCAATGATTCAAGGCCTCTGTTCGGTGTGAGTCGCATTTTTCGCGCCAGGTAGTTCCGTGCTGGGTGTACGCCGTTATCCTTCTGTGCTCCTCGACTGCACGGCCCTCTTATCATACCTTTCTCCAAGTTTTCGTCCACCCAGACTATCCACCCTCTGTTGTTTATAGTTGGTCGTGAGCTTTTCTTTTCGTTTCTTCACTCACCTATTTGTTCCCTGCTCCCACTAGACGACCTTGGATCTGTGGAGCCCTTTGCCGTTCGGACCGTTTTTTTCTTTTGTCCCTCACATTGCAGTGGGTCAGCTTGAGCCATACCCGTGCGTTTGTTACAAGTGTGAACGTTTCATTTTCAGACCTTTTTCCCAGTATCTCATGTAATGTGTGAAGTTCTTTTAAATCTCAGTAACTATCGCTAACGTGTCCGGTATAAACTGTTTATATTTGCATCCACTGACCCGCCTAATACAAATTTGTCCCAAACCCACATTACCTCCGGCCAAACAACACAGTCCCTGCGAAAGCCATCTCCTTTTAGTACCTATTGAGTAATTATGGCGCACTAAAAGGTGTGGCGGCGCATTAACTTTCCCCTTACAACTTTTTATGAGCAGTGCTTACTATCCGTCAAACCCACTGTAATTATATACAAATTAACCGATCATTAGGTAGGTTTGCTTATGTGATTCTTGCGAACCATATTTTAGACGCTACTCTTTGTTTAAGATTTTATTTCATTAATGCGTTTCCACCTGCAGTGATCCTATCCTGAGGGACACACATTTTCCCCTTTTCTTGGTCCGGACTATGCTCAGTGATACCTTTTCTAGAATTTTTATGAAAAGTCCGCCCTTGTATTTTTAAGTGCATAATATACGGCCGTAGGAGTCATAATAGACCAAAAAAATATTTTGTATATTTGTGTAGACCAAGTGAAAGAAATCCATTGTCATTTCAATGTCCTGCATATACAAGTCTTTTATAAAATATCATATTGATTAGAATTTTTAAAAAATTGATTTACTATTCCTGACTTGTCTTGAACCACACTTGATAACATTATCAGTTCTAGTTGATTGTATTACAAATAAATCAGAATTTCCAAAAATTTTTTGGATTTCATCATGGTTTCCATCAAATTCTGTGCCCGTACATATTGATGACAAACATTTAAACAATCAAGACAAACAACACATTAATTATGCATTAAAAAATAAGGAGTATAGATCATGACATAGCACACTTGCAATTTACTGTGAATGTAATTAATGTCGATTGTCATTTTTTGGTTTCGATTAATATGAGATGGGGCCAGGAAGAAAATGTTGTGATTGGGGTTGAAGATTTATGGGGCAATGCGGGGCAATAGATCTGCATACACGTAGCTACAACACATGAAAAATGCGGTTCCCGATTGAAGGTATGAATAGACTGGTAAGGGTTTCCGAACAATATGCTATCCATTTCTTTGATATCATCAAAATTCTGCAGTTGTAGTGTAGCATATTTCATTTCAGCAGTATAACAGTGCAGCGTTTTGAGATTGTTTCTGGAGGATGTAAAAATTTAAGGTTTCGGCCAAGTTGTCACTGATTTCATGCATTGCATGTTTTATTGTAAAACGGTGCTTCAGTGCCAATCTCAAA
>JAHRHJ020002383.1:0-12509 GCA_019776745.2 Taxus chinensis | reverse complement strand
CAAAGCAAATAATTCTTTTAATAGAAGTGTATGCATGATCAATAATGTTGATGATTTGGTCAGGGAATTATTTTGTGAAGGCGGTCCCGATTGTTAAGAGAGGGGGCCTCGATGACTGATGATGATGGCTTTTCCCTTGAATCTTTTTTTTTGAGATGAATTCATGGTCAAACTCAGTTATGAACATGAGACAAACCACGTAATGAGGACAATGGTGATAGGGTTTTGGAATGAATTGTTTTTAAAGTATTACAGCCTCGTATGATGAAATTTTTGTGATTAAATGGTGATGATGGAGTTTTGATTTACAAAAGTACAAAAACAACATAATTTTAAGCTTCATATATGTGAGTCTCATAGTTCCATGAAGAGTGTGGATTATATAATTAATAGCCTACTCATGACCCTCTCATCTTAATGAAAGGGAGCATGTCACCAAAGGCATGATAGTAGTGGATTATGGACGTAGAACGATTGCCACTCGCATGGTGGAGGTGTATAAAATTTTTGGATAGGAGGATTGTTTGAATTACTAAAGGGCCCTTTCACAATTGTGATCCCATTAAAATGTACATTATTCAAGAAGACCTGAAAAGATTGACAATTCTCTAAAATATACAAGATGAAATGACATATGGATGATGTACCATAAGGAATGCCCAGATATAGGATGCATTTCAATTATGTCCTTGAGCTTGGTGGGGTCTTCCTTCAATGCCCTGTAGAAACAATAATCCCAGTAGTTTACTATTGAGAAAACTGAATACACCTTAATTAACAGGGTTGATACGAATAAGACTAGGATAGATGGGAAACACTTGTTCTAGGAAAACGATATGAATCCCTTTTCATTATTTATATTTTACCTAAGAGGTCCCTCAACACATATTCTACAATTTTTGTTGAAATATATAGCATCCACGTTGAAAGGTTCTCTAGCATTTTTTTTTTAAGTCTAAAAGTGCATTACCTATCATAAAAATTCCCCCCAAGAGTGATTGAGGATTTTTTGTGTTGCTCATCAGTGGTGATACGGATTCTATTATATTTGAGAATCCATCCATGAGGGATGATAATTTCATGTCCCGGGTGTTATATCAACGAGTTGCTCAATGTGGAAGTGGAAAGTCATCTTTCGGGAATGGCAAGGTCGAGGTCTCAGAAGTTTTGGTGTAGATGCATAGATTCCTGAGTTTTTGTCACAAGAAGGATATCAGAAACCCATTTTGGATGTTAAAGGGTAATAAAATGAGAGAGAGAGAGAAGACATTGTAACTCTTATATGACTACGAAGTTTGTTGAGGTGTATCCTACGTAACTTTTATTTATAGGATAGTGTTCGGATCATTACGATCTGTGAACAATGGCTGTTCAGGAGTCAATACCTGTCAATACTCGCTATATGAGAAGAATATATTGATATTTTGGAGATGAAAGTGTGAAGTATTTTTAACTAATTTTGAATCCAAAAATTCACCGAAATTTGCTAGTGAGATCCTATGAATTTTCGTATATTAATATTCATAGTTAGTATTTTAAAAAGGTTTTTGATGTGTTTAGGGTAGATGTTTTTAAAGAGAGTGGTCCCTCTTCGCCCATGTGAAGAGGATGATTGGTTTTCGTACCTTGAATGATGTCAAAACGGTTGTTAATCCTCTTCTTCTTCTTTCCACTTTCAGGCCAAAACGAGAGGAAGATCTCCATTACCATGGTTAGTTTTTCTAATTGAATTTCCTTTAGTGATAGGTTGTGAATCAGAAAAATCTATAGTGGGATTGAATACTGTCCTCTGTACCATTGGGGTCTTGTGTGTAATTTAGGTAAGATGTTCTAATTTGATGAATGGTTTCAGATGTGGTCTGTTGAGGAGTTCAGACTGCTGGTTTTTTGAAAACATAACCCGTATTTTTCATGAGGTTTTTTTCAAAATGGAAGGATTCAGTCATGGATTCCTTCTTATAACATATGATCGCGAAGCCCATTCCAGAAACAACTTCAGGGTACTTTTGCAAAAAAATTTTCTTGGTACATGAATAAAAAGTTAATATGAATATTTGAAATGGCAATTTGAGAATAGATCATTGGGGAGTGTTGATTGATCCTATGTAGCTGAAGGTTTGGTTTTGAAGATGTAGTAGAAAATAAAGGAGACAAATTCCCCAAACCTTGTTGTTTGTCGGTCTTTTTGTATATCTATCTCGACATAGAAAGATAATTAACTGTAAAAAAAAACTACCTCCCCTTGTGAAAGACATCACATAATATCAAATGAAGGAAGTGTCATATTGGCAAGTTGATGGAGGTGATTGAATGAATGTTGTGGATTTTTCAGAGGAGCCCAAGTTGTTTTCAAGGAAATTAACACTCACTTCCGTTAAGTTTTGGATATGTCATTTGACATGCTTTAATAGGTTTGGATACATGGGGACTGTGAATGTTTTTCCCCATGTTTTGTAGTTTACATACACAACATAGAGTGTAAGGTAAATATAAAACATTAGGTGATCCAAGGTCCGTCCTAAAAGCATCTTTATTGAAAATACCCTGCTACAATATAGAAGAGTTTTTTGGAGGTTTAATGTTTGAATTTGGCTTGTTACGATGACCCCATCGCCTAATGTGGGAGAGATTGTGATTAAAGGTTTTCTATTACGGCGAAGGACAAAAAACAAACCATGTTAATCAGACACTCTAACAAGAGTATCATCGATATGGGATTTTGACTAAAGATGGAGTTCAATGGTGATTGGTGTTTGTATTATAATGATTTATGAGTTTTTCACATCAAGACAGTAGTAGACATTCTGAGTGTACGAATAGGTTTTCAAATTTATTAGATCATAAATGAGGGTAAGAAAATATACATTGTAGTGATTTGATCATATCCTTTCAATGTTAGCGTGAAGTTTAAAGAATCTCATAAAGGGACATGTTTACTAGATCTTGAGGAAGTTGTTTAATAATGGTATAATTTGCAAAAGTAGTGGATGGTGTTTGTGGATTCTAAGGATGTGATCCATTATCTTTGCAAGGATGTTAATTGATTCGATGACGTGGAGTGACTGCTGTGATGGATATTTTGGCTAGTGTTTCTTAGAATCTTAAGGATAATTGGTAGTGTTTTCTAGTGGTGATATGTAGCCCATCATCAAATTTATGAATAGTACATTTATTGGGAAGTTCCTTATTCTTGTGGCTGAAATTCAAGTGATAATTTTAGATTTTATCTAAATTATCATGTGTTTTTTTTTTATGGTTCAAAAGCATGTAGGAACAAGGAATTTTCTTAAATTCTTCTGATAGGAGTTTGAAGGGATATATAGTCCCTCCTGTTGATTTCTTCGTGTGTGATGGTAATCAAAAATACTTCAAAATATATTAGGAGGTTTCCACCCTTGAGAGTTCAATGGCTTAAGGAGGTAAACGTTAGATAGAAAATGTTGGATAACCCTTTGAAGGGTTTAATGCATAAAAAAAGTGGTTTAGTTTTGAGGTGGGGTCAATGGGAAATGAGGATTCTTCTTTTGATTAGATGGGTTTTTGGAAGAGACTATTTTCCTGTGGTGATATTTGTATGTACTTATGGGGTGGCTGAAATTGTTTATTTTTGTAATAGTGATTGACAATTTTCAATGATGAGTACGCCCTAAGATGGAAGACACAGAGGTTGGATTTTTTTTTGTGTTGAGGAATTCAATGGTCATTTATATGATTTCACTTTTATAGATGGAGGGATGTGTGTTTCACTGAACGTAATTTTTAAGATTACGTATAAAGTGTTGAGAGCCATGTCATCATAAAATATTTTCACTATTGTAAGATCGTTTCTCTTTTAAAATTTTTCGAGATTGCAGATGGGTATGAAGAAGATGAATGAATGTGGTGAACAAGTAAATTTTTCTAAGTCGGAACAACCAGGAGAATGTCCCTAATACTTTAATAGGTGCTTCTTATTGGGCAATATCAAATGTAGTGGATAGTTCATTTGAATTATTTCTAACAGACCAGTTTTGGGGATTCGAATGGTGATTTGTGAAGGATAACTAGATATAAGGGTGTCGCTGCTTGCTCTTTTTTTCTGGTCTTGTAGCGCGCTGCTTCCCTTCGCTGTGGTTGCCTGGCGGCTGGGCCTCTACCCCGGCTTTTTTTCTTTTCCCCTTCCCCCCCTTCCCCCCTAGCCCTCCCCCCCCCCCATGCCCTTCGCCGCTGGTCGCTTTTCTTCCGGCTGGCTGTCCTCCTGCTGTGACTCGCTCTCCTTCTTCTTCTTCTTTCCCTGAAGAAGAAATAAGAGATCAAAAACCGAAAAAAAATATTAGATACGATAGGTAAGGGAGCTCTTCTCCGGCAAAGGATGATTTTAGGATTCCCAAAAGGAAATTCCTTGGAAGGTGTCTCTCATTGCATAAATAAATTGATTTGATAAAGACAATGAGAAAGATTTTGTAAATGAAAATGATTAATAGATTAAAGTGATCATAAGATTTGCCTCAAGATGAAGACAAGGTTTGTGCAAGCTTCAACATGGCCCAAGAAATGGTGGATGTGATCTAAAAGACTCGAAGTAGTCATTTAAAAAATTAATTTTAGTCTCTTTGATCTAAATCCTGCATCGCGTGGAGGCAGTGACTCAATCTGATCCTCTAAGTAGTTCTTATAGATATCGTGTCGTATAAAATCGATGCTGAGCAACCATGTGGCACTTCATGAAGATAATTGAATGTCATGATATCTCTTAAAGAAGGTTAATGGAACTTAGGGATGTATTGTGTATAACTTATGTGCAAGAGAATAATGGGAATCACAAGATAGTAACTGCAAGAATCGAATAAGAACGCGCCATTCACTGTATAAATCTTTGCTGATATGCTGTGAGAGTAAAACTAACTCAATCAACACAAAGTGAAAAAATATAATTGGCACCTACTGTAAATATTCGTAAACTAACAAGTCGTACGGTGATAGGCTATGTTTGGCCGGGGCAGTTAGTTCGAAAATATACTGGAAATAACTACCGACGTGATTGCGACAAGTTAAACTAAGTGTGGGATAAGTACTCTTTTTACAACTATTGACGCTCTGTAGACTATTTAAAAATTGAATAAAAGAATAAACACAATTACTTGCTTACCAACATACTGTTTGTTTTTGAGCGCGATGCAGTGTGTGGTGAAGCGGAAACTACGGACACAGAGGCGCTACTAGTGCAAAATAGAACCAGTCACAAGATTGATGGAATCATAAATACCCAAGGGTTGTGTGGGCAAGCCTGGAGGGGAGCGTGGGCTAAAAAATGTCCTTCCCCTCCCAGCGGTAGTGTCACAAGGATTATTGTTGATCCGTAATGTGCCCGTTCTCAAATGAACTTCAATTTGCACCGCTGCAGGTTATACAACAAATATACTTCAGAAGGGTGAACCTTGCGCGATCGTGTGGTGTGGGAAAGTACATAGTTCGGAAATTGATAACACAAAGGGTCTCCTGGATTATCACTCTTGGAAAAGGCTGAGTATTCCGAGCCGGACAGTCGAAGAAGGAATTGTGATCACTCCCCACGTAACATAAAATGTGGGTCGGGCTGAAGTATTCCCGGATCAAATACTAAAGTCCATGCAATCGTTTGACTAGCAGCCTGCTGGTCACTATTCCGATAGTGTTATGATCCACTACATTTCAGTGTTTTTTTCCGGAAAATTTGTAAGTGTGGAAACCGAGCGTATAAAATAGGTTTTTACAAAGTACAATGATTAAATCAAATGGTTGTCGAGTGAAGTTTAATGGATGATGTCAGTGGAGGTTCAAGAATGTGATTAAATATATATTTGAGTAGTTTTAAGATGGTTAAGGTAAATTCAAAGTGGTTAGGTGGTTTAGGATGGGTAAAATTGTAATTTATGAGAGTGTAGTTTTTTTTCCAAGGAAATGTGGAGAGGGTGACTTAGGATAATGATTTTTAGGCAGGTTTTAGATTAAATAATGTGTGAATAATATGGAGTAGGCGGGTTGACGAAAACCTTGTGTCTACATTTTCCCCCTTTTTTGGCATAGTTTGTGATGACTGAACTGCTAGACAAAAATTGTGTTAAGTAAATTTTTATTTATGTTTGGATGGGTGAATCCCCTAAACATGGGATTATTGCGTTGTAGTGTAAGGATAACTAGTTTGATTGAGTTGATTGGATATGTTTGAGATGTTTTGTTTTTGTTTAAAGTTTCCCCAAGATGAGGTGTATTAACAAAGTCAATACCACTATAGAATCAATTGATAGGTGGAACCAAAGGGTTCAAGGCCTATACATGTATGTCCTACCATTGTTGAGGTCATAAAAAGATTTTTGTGAAGGATGATGAGTGTTGGGGTTATCTAAATGAGACATATTATTGAAATATGTAATGATGTGGATGAAAATAATTATTGGTATTGAAAAATGATGGCTTGTGATAGAACATGATGGATCTCTAGCAATTTAGGTGAATCTAAGTGATTAAGGAGATTCTTTGGCAATTTGTGTAAATCACCACTAATTATAGGCATCATCGGTGATTCCTGGATGATATATTTTGGGGATATAAATAGTTGATTTTCATAGGCAATTTTTATTGGAAATTTGTGACTTTGGAGAACTTAATTAGGTGATTAATGAGTGATAAGTGAGAAATGGAAGCTACTAGATCATCTAGATGATAGAGGATGCCCACCTAGGTAGATGTATGTATTTCTTTTTTTCATTTTGGTTTGTTTTTATTTGTTATTTTTCTTTTTTTGTCGTAAATGTCCATACGAGGGAACCTTTTGAAAATAACCAATATCACCGACGATTATAATGATCATTACTGATTTTGATGGATCGCCAATGATTTGTATGGATTGATGGAAATTTATACTAAATAGTAAGTGATCAATGTTTTCGATAAAAATTTGATAAAATACTTTATGGGGACTTGTTCTAGTGCATGTTTTTTTATTTTTTTTATGAAGGTCACTGCTAAGTTAACTATCATAGGCTGATAATATTCTATTTATATTAGTGAAGGTGCGGAAGGATATATTGGATTAGGATTGCATAAATGTAGAGAAGGTGATTTTTTGGGGATGCATGATTAGACACTTTCATAGACATTGAGGGTTGTTGTTAGTGTTAACACAGAGGTTGGATCTTTCCACCTATAATTTTTGGTTATCAATGGGTGAGATGACCATCTCCATAGAGGATGTGCACATGATCACTAGATACATGGAGATGGCATATATTTTATTAATGATATTGAGATGGAGGATGTAATGAGGATATTTTATGGGAATATGCTGATGATTTTAGATATAGTATGGATGGATTCTATTACAAGTCTTTATATTATGCAAAGAGGGCAGGTTGTATTCAAATGACTATGATGATGATGGAGATTACATATTTTTCTTTGATCGAATATGGTATTGGTTAGTTCATTTGGACTATGACACGTGTTATGGCCAAAATGATTGGGCATAAGACCATCTTTGTATGGGCCCTTGCTTTAATTAAATAAAATTATAGGGAGTTATGCTTTTGGAGGATCTAGAAGAGGTTTGGGATTGATATCACATTTCTACTACACTTTTGGACCTTTGAGCATACTATTGTGTGTCATTTTCATGGTTTACCATGAAGAGGCGTAGATATGGTTGGAATATCAGCACATTTCATGTGATAGCAGGAAGGTGTATGGAAGGGTGGACCAATATAGTGTGATGATCCCTATGAAGAGATGGTTTCAAGGTTATGTGTGGGGGATATGTTATGAAGGCCGTACAATGGATTTATATTGTGGAAGGGACAAGATATTGATCTTAATTCCACTCAAAAGAAGATATGTGTTCAGGGGTGATGAGGAGGACAATGGGATTTCATTAGATTTAGTCGCATCAGGTAACAATTTCATTTGGTACAAGATGTGCTAGAGGCTCCAATGTTGTATAGACATGATGATGGGGATGTGGATACTCCTAAGGAAGTGGTGGGGGAACATTATCTTATTTCTTGTGAGAAGGGAGCCATGGGTATGGTATGAGCATAGAGATGTGGTTCCCATAGATGATAATGGTGTCACTATTATCTATATTAAAACGTGGATATGGGCTTATACCACATGGGGTGAGAGTCTTTCTGACTTAATGGGATAGGTGGGTGTGAGCCCAAGTGGAGGGGGAACACCATGAGGGTGGTGGTGATCATGGTCAGGGATGTCGAGATGGAGATAGGGTAGCCTTGGAGGATGCAATTACACAATTAATGATCCTGAATTTCGTAGTAGAGTTAGAGTGATCTAAAGTGTCCGTAGAGAGTGATAGCTAGAGGACTCAACATGATGGCTTGGTAATGTAGAGGGATGGGTTGATTAATGAGCGAGATAGCCTTATCTAGTAGCCGGCATAGGCTACGAATGATTTTGATAGATATATAAATCACTAAGATACCCTGAAAAAGGGCTCTCAACATAAAAGGGATGTCAATGTGAGCTATTAAGTTGGAAGCCTAAGCTCACGATAGTAGTCATATGGGTGTCTCCTTGTATGAATTATCTTATCTCATTAGTAGTCAGTATGAAAAGAGTTGGATTATTGTGAGGACGTGGTGGTGCTTGGCATGCTTACCACACTTCATTATGTGGAACATCCTAGTAAGTGAGGATAAGGTACTAGTGTTAGTGAAGTGAGTGTGGGTCAACCACTCCGGGGTCTAGATAGAGGAGATCAAACAAAGGGCCAAATGGAGGAGATGGTAGTGACGATGGTGCATAGGGTGCTAGGGGTCAGGCTACTTAGTCGAGAATTGTTTGTGGCAGTGACTTATTTAATGTTGTCTAATTTATTGGTTGATGTATGGTATTTTGATGCATATGAATCTTTTATGAATCCTATATTCGATGTATATATTTTGATATGATGTAGAGAGATATTTTGAAAAGATTATATATATTATGATGACGAATTCAATTCTAGATTTGTGTTGATTATTATGTTTTGATGTGATGTGATTTGTGATTATGTTTAATTATTAATGGTTGTTTAGATGGATATCTTATATTTTTTGGATGTTTTGCTAACATTGATTTTTAATAAATGATGATATTTATTTGTGATGTGTCAGGAATATTGTGACTTTAATGTGATCAAGATGTGTATCAAAATGTGTTTTAACTTTTGAATAATAATAAAAATGGAATGATTTATTTTACATTAGATTGGATGCATACATGATGGGAATAAACGTAGTGAAGGCACTTGATTTTTTTTAATTTTATTACAAGTACGGTTAACAAATGACTAACAATGGTTAGTCATATGTAGGATCTTGGATATAGATAAAACTGAAATTTATAACTTTTTAAGACATGGGATAGGTTGACACATCTAGGCTATGGGAGAGTAGGTTTAACTATTAATGGTTTCGAAAATATATTCCCCAACTACATATTTTATTTTCAAGCCAATTTGATCCATGCAGGAGGTTTGTTGTGATGGGAAATTTGATCGATGTGGAAATATTACCTAGGATGCTTTTGATATTTTAATATTTCAAGGTTGATCGATGTTGGAATAAGTTTTACACAATTAGCCATATTTCAAGGGAGTGGTCTACAATTTTTTAATTTTTGAATTGTTTTTTGATATTCATCTGTTGAGGGATCGGTATGATTTTCCTTTTAGTAATAGGAATTTTGATTTTTGATAGCTTTCCTTTGGCGAATAAGTCTATATATATTTGATAAGATGCATCCATAAATTGTTTTTTGACTTTATTTTTATGCTTAGAGAAAACCATAATAAACCATTTTGAGGAGGGGATAACATGTATACATAGTCAACACATTTGTGTCCCGTGACATGTCTTTGGTTGATATACAAGGTGGATGAATGTAAAGATCGTGGGTTTCCGGTTATAGAGGAACTAGCCCATGTGAAAGATGTCATGAACAAATTCATGATGCTCATATTTAAGGTTTTTGAGGACATTCATGGAAAACCACATGCCTTCAACTCATTACTATGATAAGATGACTGGTTTGTGGTGAAATAAGATCTTTGATGTGACTTTTATCATGGTGATCAAAATGTTAATTGTTGAAAGGCCACAAGTGAAAGGAATTCAGAGGTTCCTTTTTAGGTTTACATTAAGTGAGACTAGAAAATACGCTTATGACCCAAAGTTATAAGTGATAACTTATGGATTGATCCACTTAGGGGAAAATTTTCTAGTAGTGAAATTTTTATTTTCTTTCAGAATGAGATCACTTACATTAAAGTCACATTCCTTTACATGTTTTTTATATGTGAATTTGATGTGATTTTGGTATACATGATGATGTTCCAGAGCTGGTAAATACTTTTCATCTAACAACTCTAACTTTTCTAGAAGGTATTATCGATATTCTATGTCGAAGATGAAATCTATGAGAGATACATAGAGTGATGGGATTTTTACTTCAAGGGGTATAATTTCCTCAAATCCATTTACTAGTGAGAAGGGTTGTAGTACTAGTAGAGAGTATAGATGTTAGTTCGATAAGGTCAAAGATAAAAAGAGATTTGGAGATGTCAATTCTTGCATTTTTTGTCAACGATTCCTTAAAATCTTTGTTTGATGTTAAATGTGTCACAAAGTTTCTTAACATACTTTTTCTTAAAATATTTTCCATTCTTAGCGATGAGTTTGTGAGGGTTACCAAAGAAACAAATGATATTTTGATAAATGAAATCGACTATTGCTTTAGTAGAATTTAAGGGGTTGGGTTCTACCCATTTATTTAAGAATTCAGTGGTTATGATGATAGAATGATGTTGTTTTGACGAGTGAGGATTAATTATACCAATGAGGTCCAACCCCCTTTACAAAAAAGGCTATAGGTATTAGGTAGGTTGTAAATATTTACTAGGGATATGAGTGATATTTGAATGTTGTTGACAGTTGACATATTTTTGAAAATATGCACAACAATCTTGATTGATAATAGACTAATAATCACTGAGTCAAAGGAATTGCTTAGAAAAAATGGTGCTATTGAAATTCACACCAAATATACCATTGTGAATCTCTTGAATGGCTGGAGTAGACTTTTGATACATAAGTAATTTTTACAAGATATAATTGGAATGGTGTTTGTAGAGAAAACCACATACAATGATGTATCAGGTAACATATTGAAGAATTTTTTTTTTTGCATTTCTGGATAGATGTAGAGAAATTTTGGATTTTGAAAGAAAGTCAAGTATCTGAGTTTACCAAAGGTTAATTGGATTATTTTAGAAGTTGTTGATAGAGGAGTTCATTTTTACAGGATAGTTCATCAAGTCTATGGACGAAAATGAAAATTTTAAAGTTATCAGTTGAATCTTCATTTGAGAATGGGACGATGGATAAAAAAGATGCCATGGTGTCAAAGAATTTCCTAGAAGAGTTTTGAACTATCTGAATGGTGTAATAGTCGAAGAATTTTAAAAGGAACTCAACAATGGATTTTTATTTTTGTATAATTTCAATTTTACATTCATAAATTCCTTTGATTTGATTGATGAAAAGTTGTGAATCTTCGCAGATGTCAATGATGTGAACACTTATTTTAATGGTAGTTTGAAGAACCATGATTAAAGCTTTGTATTATGCAATGTTATTAATGCATTCGAAATTGAGTTCATATGATAAAGGGATGGGAGTCCCCTAGGGAGGTATAATGATGATATCATCTCCTCTCTATTGTTGTCATTTAGATCCATAGATGAAGAGAATCATTTTGACATGGGTGATTTCTTTAGTTGCGATGATATATATGGATTCCTTAGCGAAATTTTCATGAGGTGATTGATTGTTTGGAAGATGGGCTTTAAAGAGATGATCAAAAATATCTTTTCCTTTAATGGATTTCTTTGAGATAGATTCAAGATCAAATTTAGTCATGAACATGAGCCAACAGGTGATGCGTTAACTATGATAGAGTTTGGATTATACGGCTTTCAATGGATTAAAGATGATAAAAAAAAACGTAAAAAAAAATTGTTCAGTAGATAGTGACGTAATTTATAAGTTGTGAAGTACAAGTAACAACCTAAATTTTTGAATTTTCTACAATGAGTTTCATATACGTAGAGATTTTTTCTAATATAGTAAATGGATTGTTCATGACCCTGATCATATTAGTGAGCGATCATGACACCTAAGGAATGATTAGTAGCATATATATAACAATAAAATTCCCCCCCTTCACATGGAGGTGTGAGAAAATGTATTAATAGGAGGTACTACTAAAGGTCATCGAAGGCCTTTTGACAAATGTGATGCCATATGAAGTATGCATCTTTTTCAAAGAAGATGGTGAATAAGTCGACAAAGATATGATATTTTTGATATAAACTGAAATATAGATTGAATATTACCATGAAGGCTATGAATTTTTTTAAGGTTGGAAGGTGGAGGAATTTTGATATTTTTTGATTTAGTGAGGTCTCTTTTAATGCCCTGGATGTAATATTTTAGATG
>JAHRHJ020002382.1:0-12511 GCA_019776745.2 Taxus chinensis | reverse complement strand
GTTCTTCCAATGTTTCAATAGTTTGCTGCCCTTTTCTCTACCTTCCCAAGACTCTTGTGTGAATTGTTTCTTGGAGGTTGATGAATCTCACCTTCAGGAGGGTAGGACTCTCTCCATGGAATCTCGAGAGCTATAAGTAAGATGTCGACAGTCCTGTCTGAACTTGTCCACGGTAGGTTACAATCCCAGGGAATTGCTGACCTTGAGCATCGACAATATTCTGGAGGTGGTTTTTCTGTCTTTTGGCACAAGAAGGGTGGTGCCCAACAAGGAGACGAAGCGTCAAAATTTGGCCTTGAGCTCCGAGAGGAAAAGATTTCATCTTTCTACTGTCACAAGGGTTGAACCATGCAAAAGAGGAAGAGGAAGAAGCAGGAGGGGCAAGAGGACCAAGAGACAATAGAGTCATGACGCTCAAGGTTTTGCCAGAGCTGTGTCTCAAGTGAGATGTGAGTAGGGCGATGGATACAAATTGCTGACGCAAGAAAGTCAATAGCACTTGGAAGGTCCAGTGACTCTGGACTTCTACTTTATCTGCTGGACATTCAGGAGCATTTGCAAGGGCTGACACTTCACGCTCTTCACTTTCAACTAAGAACAATGCATGTTCTTCGGGTCACATAGGCACTTCTACATGATTCGGTGAGGATCATTTCCACAGCTCCTTCTAACTCCTTGAGTGTCTCTGGTACACTTGAGTGGATGAAGATGAGAGTGAACGTTGCGGTCATTGTGTTGATGGGCAGGTGGGGTTTGCACTGGTGTTTCTGGGACCTAGGGAATCGATTGCCTCTCTCCTTGTTGTTTAAAACATCTCGTAGACCAGAGGATTATCGTGAGTTCCTTCTGAGCTCTCGAACCTTCTTGTCAAACAGACCTTAGTCCTGACTAAGAATTAGAGCAAGATCTCAGCCAGAATCCATACCTCTCTTTCCTGTTCCAATCCAAAGTCTCCAGGGAGTGTGCTTAAACCACATTGTCTATCATATGAGTTCATAAATCAGTGTCGTCATCCTGGGAGACCTTCAGGACTTGATACAGATCTGAGTTCTGGGACAAGGGTAGAGAGAACCTGCCAAATGCCTTCTCCTGGCCTCAAAATCCTTGCACATCAACCCAGTAAGTAGTTTTTGTATGCCTTTATGATGTAGATTCTTGATGTCTGTGCGATTGAACTTCTTTCATATCGAAGCAGGGATTAGCTTGAAGAATAGAAAGAACGGTTGATAGGGGACCAGGGCTCTCTCTATGTGCTGTGTGTACCAGGGCTGTTTTTACAAGTGTTAATTCCCAAAGAGATGGGAAAGTGCCAACCAGAAATCTTCTGGTATCTGCAGGTTTGGGCCAAACTTGGCTAGTTGAATGATATTTCTATTAAGGCCATTTTATCGAGCAGAACATGGGAAAAAGCCTCAGAGGGGGGTGCCGTCATAGCGGAAAGCTGATATAGAGAGAATCTTCTGAATTGGATAAAGTAAGGCAAAGTAGTGCGATATCAATTCAGGCTTCATCAGACAGATCCTAGCAGTGTCACCTTAGAGCAGCCCTAACCCGTACATGGGAAGAGTCATTGTGACCTTTCTAAAATAAGATGTGTGGTCTCCAGGAGTGAAAACGAGTGGCAGTCCGGCATATACTGGGAAAAACTTTTTTCCACCCAAGATGTGGTGAGCATCACTGTAGGAAAAAACACAAACATTGCCGTGACGCCGCCAGTGTATACATAGGTAAGAAGTCATGTGAATTCTTAATTGTTTCTAGTGGAAAAGCTGTTGTACCAAATTCATGCTGATGATCTTCTGCCAGTTTGATTTTGTGTTCCCTCGTACACCCATGCTGATGAGAGGGCCACATCTAGAAGTGGAAAATTCGTGGGTATGGGCAAACACATAACCCGAGCCTAGCGAATTATAAAGTCAAGACAATCCTCATTAAAATTTCCCAGAAGAGTTTGGGAAGGAGGGAGGCGTCCACTTATTAGGGTTTCAAGCAAGGACTTTTGCCAATCATGCTTATATTGTCACTGTCTGATCGAATAGGGCCTGGCTTGATCCGGGAAACGACTTGGCATATCCATATATAGGAGAGAAGAGAGAGCAGCAGAAATGGCGCGAAGGCCAGTGGCAAGCAATCCAGTTGGCGATGAGCTCTCCGTGGTGGACAGGGTCAATCACTCGAAACGACGTCGAAGTGAGTCGCCATGAACGCACGGTATAGACACACTCATACAGAGGATCGGGAACCCCAGTAAAAGCCAAACCGCTAGCATGAATTATCTGTGCCCTTGGCGTAGGTTGCATCTGCAACCACTCGCCCAAAAACACTGAGTCAAGATGCCAAGATTTATTTTCCCCATATTTGGAATCGACAGATTCTAGTGGCGAAAAATTTGTTCTGTCCCAGAATTTGATCTGTCATATTGATAGTAAACAAAGCCAGTAACCAAACTCGGGAAGAATTAAGAGAAAAGGGATACACGCACAGGGAAGTTAGATTGCAAACGGTTTCAAGCAAGGATAGCATGGAACAATGTGAAAAATGCAAAGGTGGTTCGTCGTTATATAGCCTTTAAGGAGAGAGAAAGACCTAATGACATTTAATACATACCCAACCAATTTAAATAAGCCGGATATTCGGGTAGAGCGGAAAAAATCGAATGAATGGTACTTGGTTCATTAGGGACATGTAGACGAGAAATGCAGCGAAACACACGGCTCGGCCAATTCGGCGAAGCGGGAAAGATGCATAAATGCTTTGGGACAAGCGGGGGGACATGAGTGCATGAAATACGTGATTTGGCCGCTCGGGTGAAAAAAGGTTAAATGGGTCCAGAAAATTTTGGGACATTTGGGACGACAGTGGTGATTCGGGCGAATCAGTCGAAAATGGAACAAAATCGACATTTTGACTTGGGACATTTGGGACATGAAAGTGAGAAGTACGGGTTCAGGGTCGGCTGAAAAGGACACAAACTTGTCCCGATTAACTGTGAGACATTTGCGGACGAAAATCTCTGACGGGCCCGAAAATGGAACAATGCAGGGAAGAAATCGGCGATCGGGGAACAGAACGCACTTTTGAACTTGGGGACAGTGTGGGACAAAAATGTCCGACAGGCCTGAAAAAACACAACAAAAACACGACCAAAAATGTAGATTAGATGTTCTCAATTTCAGACTTTTAACAATTCAGTATAACAGAGAAGACACGTTTAAACTCAAAAATTTGGAAACGTTTCAACTCTTTAAGAGCAGGAATTTTGAGTGGACAACACACACTCCTAGCCACTGTATTAACTTTATATTAGTATTATTATTTTAAATATGGAGAGCTACATCCCTCCCCCATAAGAAATCATCATTGATGTGAAAACAAGAGCAAAAGGCTACACGTCACAATGAAAAAATTGATTTTCTAGGGGAAAATAATATGTCATTTTTAATAAACATGACCACAAAGATTTAACGAAAGTCTTGAAATTCTTAATGTCAGTGAAGATTGGGTTGTTCCACTTTACATAGTACTTAGTTAATATTTCCTTTAAAAGTGTTTGAAAATTCAATATTTCAATCCTAGGATGTTAGCTTATCTATTGTGGGTGCCCAATAGAAAATGAATTATAATAACCATTCATAGGCCAAAAAACACAACACTAATGGTCTAAGACTCATCTAGTACCTTATGAATAAATTACATCTCATAAGAACTCAACCAAACCATGGAAGAAATTACATATCCCTAACAACATAGTACTATTACATTAGCACACAAACAATACTATCATTAAACAATAACAGACTACAACACATGGAATTCCTAGCACGTAACATATAGGGGGTTTCATGCCAACTCAAAACTAATAAATGTAGCTATATAGGGTGAAGATTGAAACAACCTCACCAAACACATAAATTAAGATCACAAGAGCAAACATTAAATCATAAACACCAACTCACCACACCCCCTAAAAAATCACAAAAACAACTCCATATACCTCCTAAAGCATTGTATAAAAAATCCATATGCCTCCCAAAGAATCAAAAAACAACTGCATATACCTCCCAAAACATCACAAAACAACTCCATATACCTCCCAAAGCATAAAAAAACAACTACATATACCTAAATTAAAGTATCACAAAGAATGGAAGAACATCCATATACCTCCCAAGCAATAAAATAAATATAATATTTTCCTTTTAGCTCCACCAAATTAGGTTGGTTATGCTACACTGGCCCTATTACCCCCCATCATAGAGTCCAGATAGAGATCTACACTAACCCACTTGAGATAAGGTCAACTTACATGGTTCAACAACCCGCTTTGCCTTAAGGAGACAACCATATAACGTCCTTATGGCGTATCCAATGAGATAACAATAGTGGGCGCATAGGACGTAACGTAACGTAACGTCCTTGGTGAACCCATCGTCCCTACACAGCAACACATACGTAAACTATTTAGAACCAACATGCTAAGATAATAAGAAAAAACTGATCAAGTGAGACATCATAATTGCTATAATGGCGCTTTTTGTTGCCAAACAAGGAAAATAGTTTCTTTGCTATTAAGGAATAATTTGTGGGGAGACCTAAATGTCAACTTTCAATGAAAGAAAACAAAGTGGCTAATAATCTAGTTAACAGTTATCTCATAAATTTTACATAAAAGTGTAACAGGGAAAGAAAATCGATTCTATAATGTGACTCATACCAGAAGTCTTCATATAATTTTTTCCTATGTTCCAGTGTTAAAGGAAGAGAAAAAAGAGAGTTCCAACCGTACGAGCATTGAATTTGTATAGAGAAGTAACACATTTGAATCACGATGTGGCCTTATTATGGCCACCCATTATATAGAGTTAAATCATATGACATTGCTTTGGCACTTAGACATCGATGTTTTTAATTGTCAAATAACATATCAAATAATACAACTTTCAATAATCTCTCCTTAAATCATCTCTCCGTTACTTTGTATTTGGCTCGATATGGTCTATCTTGATCCCATAAGGATTGGACCAGACTTTTGGACATCACCCAATACGCACCATTAAAGGGAACACTACTTTGCATTTAGTTGAGCCTAAGGTGTCATATTCAAGCATCCACTCATATTACTTTCACTCCCTTGATGATAGCTTAAGTTTAGTATATTCAAACAAATAGATAGTGGGGGTCCAGTCACTAAATAATACAATTCACCTACATAACTCGTACTCAACACAAGAATTATGAAAACCTGGTTCCTAATGCCTCCTTTCATGTACATCATACACTCTTAAATCATTTCTCAAAACGATTATATGGTCAGCCAATTTTAAGGTTCATTTATTATTTTCTTTGTAATTTACAACACTAGACACAATGGATTGATTCATGTAAAATGATTTTAATTATAGAAATTATCCAATCTTTATGCACCTCGTGTTTAAGGTTTAATAAATGAATCGTATGACACGGTTACGATGTTATAAGGAAAATTCCAATTAGTAAAATTATGAGGTCAAGTCAATGTACAATTTTGTCTCATGTGATGTTCATGGATGACCCATAATTCATGAATTGAACCATTGACATTATTACAAATCAAGTTGGCATACGTTAAAATGATGTGAATGACAATGACTAACATTTGTATATATAGTCAATTTGACATGTTGTGATTACATGCTTAAACACTATTATTAAATCACAACATTGATGGCTACATCACTATGCAGTATCCACTTTTTTATTACACCAATTTTTTACTTTTATGACACATGTCCTTTCACGACCTACATAGGACTTTACCCCTAGTATAACTTCGGAAAAATGAAACCAATATCTATTTCATTTCATGGAACTTAATATTATTTTGTCATTTATAGAAAGGTGGCCCTTTAGCATGTGAACTCCTCAGGGTGTTTCTTTTATCTCTTTAGAGAGGATCAAGGAATAAATGTTTCTAGATCTTCATGAACTTCATAAGGATTAATAATATTCAATTATTTTCTTGCACAGAGATGTTTGCATTCATAATATCATACATCTCGCCAATGTTGGTAACATAACATTGCATATATGAGGATTGCTTCTTCCCATTCTCCTCCAGCACCATGTAGAATCTTCACAAATCCAATCCATCCCAGATGTATGGAGAGCATGAACCTTTTCTCTGATACCAAATGTAATGCCCACATTTTATACACATATAAACAAAAATAAATAAAAGAGTTGGCAAGAATCGTATTGAAAAATATTCATCACGATGAATTTTCACTCTAGTTGAAACGTAATAGGCTCCAACATAAGCATAAGGAGGAATCGATCAATCAACTGAACAGAGCTTGCATAACATAACAAAGATTGCACACATAGAGAAAATATAACGGAGTGTCTTGGCATACTCATAAAAGTCAAATGGTGAAAGGGATACATATAGGGTGTTGAGTAACCCTAGTGCATGACTCACATAGAAAACCCTAAACCTGACCCTAAACCTAATTCATGTGAGATGACCCTCCATATGTGAGTGGAGGACATATAGGATCCCACACACCAACACCCCCCCTTCATTGAAGATAGGGGGTAGCAGCTATGATGAGTTAGACAGAACAGAGAAGACACTCCTAAACAACTAAGAAATATGTGTCGATGGGGCTTAGCAACTAAAGACCTGATAAGGTGCCCATGTACAAAAACACATCTTCCTAGAAGAAGAAGAAGAAGAAGAGAAGGACTATATATCCTAAAGAAGATAAGCAGTTGTATAATATCTCACCCCAAGAAGGGAACACAAGTGAAGAAACTTAATCTTTAGTGAAAGGGATTAGTAAATATATCTGTAATCTGATCAGCTATCTGAATGTACTAAATCTCGATGATACCATCATGAATAAACTCTCATATTAAGAGCATATGGATCTCAATGTGCTTCATCCGCTGATGTTGAAACTGGATTTATACAAATTGAGATAGTGTTTGTGTTATCACAATAGATAATGGTAGGCTGCCGAAAGTGGATGCCAAACTTTATTCAGAATACCCTGTAGCTAAACAGCCTCTGTGGCAACATTAATTACTCCTCTGTATTCTTCCTCTGTAGAAGATATCATAATTACATTCTCCTTCTTACTATATTAACTAATAAGACCCGAACCAAGAGAAAAAATGTACCCAGAGGTAGATTTCCGATGATCTAAGTCACCAACCCAATCAAAATCTGTGAACACAATTAAGTCGATATCTACCCCTCCAAAAAAGTGAATGCCATTAGTATAGGTTCCATGAACATAATGAAGGATCCGTTTAGTTGCTTTCCGATGCAACTCATGTGGATCCTGCATGAATCTGGACATGATCCCAACAACATACGATAAATTCGGTCGACTGTGAGTCAAGTAAATCAAGCTCCCCACCAACTGTCGATAAAGAGTACCATCAACCAATGGAGAAGAGCAATCAAAAACCAACTTAACCCCGGAAAGAAAAGGATTAGGAGAAGACTTGCAATCAGACATTTGAAAATGAGCTAATAAATCAAGAGCATACTTAGGGTTGTGAAATCAAGATTCCTGAGTCAGATTGTGAAATCTGGATCCCAATGGAAGTACTGAAGTAGACCTAAGTTAGTCATGGAAAACTGTTGGCTAAGGTGATATTCACATAATCAATAATAGAGGAAGAGCTACCTGTGATCAACAAGTCATCAACATAGAGAACAAGGATGAGTATGGAGTCATCTTGCCGTAGAATATAAACATTTGGATCAGAGTGACACCTAGTAAACTCTAATGTAAGTAAGAAGGAGTCCATCTTGGCATACCAAGCCTGAGGGGCTTGTTTAATTCCATAAAGAGACTTCTTTAACTTACAAACGAGGGAGGAATCTTGGACATAACCCAGAGGTTATTCCATATATATCTTTTCCTCTAGGTCGCCATGAAGGAAGGCACTCTTAACGTCCATTTGATGAACTTTCCATCTGTTTGCTGCGGTAAAGGCTAGGGTCAGTCGAATAGAAGTCATCTTCGTAACCGAAGCAAAGGTTTATGTATAATCGACCCCAGCTATCTAGGAGAAACCCTTAGCTACTAATCGCACTTTAAACTTTTCGACGTCTCCATCTACTCCATACTTTGTTCGGAACACCCACTTACACCGAACAATTTTTCTTCCTTTCGGAAGAGTGGTGAGATCCCAAGTATTGTTCTTCATAAGAGAGGAATAATCCTCATCCATGGCAGAATCCCACTCAGGAATACCAGAAGCATCCTAGAAAGAATGTGGATCAGAAGCAGAGGTGAAGAAAGAGTGGGGTCCAACGAAATCTGAGCGAGTACGTCTCATATCAGAATTATCTCCAACTAAATCTCCAGCACTTTGTAAATTTTTCCTGGCCCAAAGGGGACCAGGAGGATCAAGCTCAGAGTTAGAAGATTCTTCACTTGAGTGAGAAGGGACATAGTCATAGTCATCATACGGTTTCGAATTAGAAGGCTCAAAGGTTTTGATGGTCAGGAGATACTAGAGAAAGAGCAGCTAATGGAGCATCATATTGATGAGGTCAGAATTTGAATCAGCGAGATGAAGAACCTCTATAGGTGGAGTAACGTAGAAGCGAAGAGACCATCAAACTGAACACTTATCTCCAATATATAGCTCATGAGAAGTAGGATCATCAATGAAATCCCCTTCACACATCAGATCCCTACCAAAGATACAAGGTTGGATTGTCGGTTCAAGGCATGGCGTTTTCTTCTTGGGACCCGAGCATAGCTTAGATCCGAAGACTCAAAAGATGCTAAAAACCTCAGGATGCATCTAAAACCAGCTTCAAAGGGTGTAATCCCTTCTACCTGCCTTGGGGGACACAGTTCTGAATGTTAATTTCACAAATTCACGGCTTCGGCCCGCCCAATACTGCGGAGGAAGAGGACTTCGAGGGGAATCATACAATGTGGCCATCTCAAGTCAGAGTAGTTCTTTCTTTGTGTGACTCAATATGCAAGGGCTAAAGCAACTTATGTTTGCAAAGAGATCTTCGAAGTACAAGAAATACAATAAAACCAGTTTTACATATTCACCTCCATTGTCAGTGCAGAGAAAACCTTGATGACCGTTCAGCATGTTCTCAGCAAAGACTTAAAGTCCTGGGGGAAAATGTTCAACGACCTTAGATTAATCGTAAGAAAATATACCCAAGATACACGGAATAGTCATCAATAAGGTTAGCAAAATAAAGAGCCTAGTAAATGAAGGAGAAGGAATGGACCAAGGAAACAATCACGTGAACAAGATCCAAGGGAGAGTGGCTCTCAGGGGTTTCTTTAAAAGGTCTTTTCAGGTGCTTTCAAGGGTACAACCGTCACAAATACCCTTAGAAAAATGGATGTGAGGCACCGTTGCACCATTTCATTTTGACTCAAGTGTTCAAAAGGGTAGCGAGAGTTAGATGTCAAAAACACTCATGCCATAGCTTACTAACCTCATTTGCATGACGTGAGCAAGGAAGTGGGAGTAGATGCAGAGTAAAGTGGGAGAAGGTGTACATCGTGAACGAGATCTCCTTTTCCCTCAGCCACTTGTAGTGTCAGTTAGCTCACGAATATCACCGAGTTAGGACAAAGTCCACTCGCTTCCTTCAGCAAGGTGGAGTAATTGGTAAACTGATAGGATATTGGTAGAAGAGATTCAGGAACACTCAACAATTGGTTTTAAATGTTCACCCATTACATCTCTACCGATCCACTCCAGAAACCGACACTGTCATGTCATTACCCATCATGATTTGGGACCAATTCCACAAGGTCCGATGTTGAAACTCAACATGCACAAAGGAACCCATGGGGTGCGAGGCACCGGAATCTATAATCCATGTCAATGAAGGAGAACATTTGGCTGCCAAAGCCTTTCCTTGCTTCTTAATCATTTCTCCACCCCACGCCCCACCCCTCTCTCACCAACGACCACCCACCCAAGACTCGGCCTTCGGTTAGCAGTCTTTGTTTTATGATTAGAAACACTTATTGTATTTTATAAGTAAATGAGATAAGTGAATCAACCTATTCTTAAAACAGTGTTACTCGTCCGGTGACCAGTATCTTGCCAATCGGAACACAAACACTTATTTTTTTCTGCTATAGGCTCAGAATTCGAAGGTTTTGTGTCATGTTTAGGGTTGATCCTTAAGGTCTTTTTAGGGATCCTTCAGTTGTCTTTCTTCTTGTCAGTCTTCTTTCCCTGCTAGTACTATTGCTACAAGGGGCAAATTTGACTTTGATTAGAGACCGCCCATTTGAATGATTTTTTTTCCTGTTCTCAGATGAGTTGGGAATGAAAAATAGTCAAAAGGGCATCATCCAAGTATCACCTAAACGAACTTTGTAGCGTAAGAAGTTGACGTGAAGACAAGAATATTCGGGACCTAACTTAGCGAGAATCGCAAGATCAGTTGAAATATTTCTTTTCTACTTTGACTCCTTTTAACAATCATCTAATTGGAAATTTTTTGATAAGAAGGCTTGTAAGGTTTGCCAAAGTCCCTAGGATTAACCCTAGTAGTCGTTTTCCAACTCATGCGAGCTCCTCAGGTCATCTAGTTGTCCCAAAAATCGCATCTAAGTGTTTTTCCCACAAACAGATGTTAGGTGTTCAAACGCTCAATGTGGAAGAGCATTCAGGAGAAACAGCATTCAGAGAAGGCCCTAAAGCTTCATCACTACGGTTTTAAACCACGTAGATTTTTCAGGTTTTCGTCCCAATCCGGTTCAGTCTCAGTTCCCATGTGAAGCATATTAAATAATACCCTTTAACACCCCTTAGTTAAATTATTATTTTTCGATCTCCATTCTGAAAAGTTGAACGGCGTAGCAAAGGAATTGAAGTGCATCCATAGTGAGATGAGAGCGAATACATGCAGAAAAGAAACAACAACCAACCGAGTACAAATAAAACCCCCCTGCTTTTGGCACTTTATAGTTTAGTGCTTTGATTACAATCAGGTCTGTGGCGTGCGGTTTGAAACACTTGTACGCGTATTGTATTAGCATAATAACGTTCAAGAGGGGAGACCACCACAATTTTCGTGGAGCGCAACAATTAGGAACACCGTAAACAAAGCACAAGCAAAAAAATAATAAGGATGCGAAAGCCAACCACTGTTGGGAGAAAAAGTGTCTCAGTCGCTGAAAGAATCCCTTTGGTCATAAACTATGGCGGAAACACACTCATAAGTCCCCACTACAAAAGGAATAGAACAAGCTCAAAAGAATGAGCTGAATTAAGCCAAACAAAGACAACCCCCAGATGCGGCACTTTATAAAATTATGCAAGTTAAAGTAAATGAATTCTCATCTGAGTTCGAAAAACATACAAATTTGACTAAAAGTTCTCAAAACTCAAAAACCGAGCAACGAGTCAAATTTATAGCAAAAACCAATTCCCCCACACAACTTTGATGAAAAAAAGCCAATAAACTTACAAAACGGATTTAAAAGTCCCTAATGCATCAAGGGGTTTTATGTATGCTCATTGAAAATGACATGAAGTTAAAATAGATAGGGTTTGTTTTGTATTGCGAGGGGGAATTAGCCACCTGCATCCTGGACCTCACCCTTCGTCTTCGGCCTCGACAGAAGGTTATGAAATACAACCATCCAAAGACCAAATTATAATGCCAAAAAAATATATAAGATAAATGTTAATGAAATAAAGTAGATCTAATGTAATTAAATCTTAATGAACTTTTGAAAAAATCTTTAATTAACAAATCACTGGAAAAAAACACTTTTCTTTTTTTTTATATTGTATTAAACTTACAAGTTTTAGAAAGAATGTTTTTTTTGTTTTTTTTTAATAAGATTTTAGGATGAATAATTTTTAAACAACATAAAGATTGACTGCTTTTTTCAAATATCTATTTACAAGAAAGCCCGATTTTGATTTAAAAGACTACCCAAACGAGTGAGTTTTGGTTTTTTTTTTGTTTTAGAAAAGAAAACCCAGGTCATTTTTTCTAAAAAAGCTGGGGATTTTTAGAGAGAAACAGAGGAAATTAACCACTGTAACCAAAGAAAAAGTGTAATGTTGAACCTTACCAAAAAAACAAGAAGAACAAGCCACGCTGGCGTGTTACACAGCAGTGGTTTTACCTTGCTCAAACCAGAAAAAATTGGTAATTGTTAAAAACGTACCAGGCCTGCCATGAAAAGTGTTTTTACAGCAGCTTTTAAACATTGCTCAAACCAAAAAAAACATGGCAGAGTTGTTTAAAAATGCCTAGGAAGCAACAAAAAAACGTGTAGATGATTTTTTACAACCCTTGAACGCAAAAAACGTGGCAAAATGATTAAAAAAAAACGCCTGCAAGAAACAAAAAAACGTGGCTAATGCATACAAAATGCCTGTGCATCAAAAAACTTGGCTAATGATTACAAAATTCCTTGAGAGTCCAAAAAATGCCTGAGAAGCCACGCTTTAAGCTTGCTCACAGCCGACACAAACCCAGTCCCAACACAACCAAAAA
>JAHRHJ020002381.1:0-12537 GCA_019776745.2 Taxus chinensis | reverse complement strand
GAAGAAGGGAGATGCAAAACAAGAATGTCCTATCCCCTTAAAGGAGCTCTTCTTTTACAACAATATATATCTAATATCAAGAAATGAGAGAGGGAAGAGAGAGGAAATCCAAATCTGCCCCAACCTACGTCTTGGTAGCATTTAAAATCATCTCATTATGACAGAAGTTACAGATCCTAGTAAAACGGCGGGCTGTCTAACAGGAGCGGCAGCTGTCTGCTAACATTAAAGTTGGTCGTTGAGCATTACTTTTACTCTATCACCACGCGTCAGAGACATGTTTCTTAATTTTCTCCCTCCAAACTACACCAAATGGTGAGAGTGATCCTATAATCATGTAGCAACTTCAACATCTTTCTGTTGATATAATAACATGCAATCTTAGCTTTGGATTGAAAGATATGATGATATGAAGATTTAGGGCACAAACGGTGAAAACGGATTTTAAATCTTTTCGCGCTCTGCCATATGGACAACACGTGGCCAGGTTTTGGTTTGCTAAGTGCAATTGTTTTTTCTCTCCACCTTTTTCGCGGGCTTTTCTAGGGCCCTTTAAACTTGGACCCGTGCACTATTTCATTTGTTCGTTCAGTGCTCGAAAACTCAGCGCCCCTTTGACCTTTTGGACCTTTTCCTTGACGACACGTGTCATGCTGGTGATTTGTCCATGGGCCCTTCATATTTTCTTCCACGTCCACGCATCTTTTTTTCCCAGATGTCCCAGTGCTTCGCGGGATAGACTCCTCCGATCCCCTGAAATGGCTCCCCTTCCCTCGTCCCTTTTCGGCCGGTTGACACGTGGCGTGATCTGTTGGCTTTCAGCTTCCTTCAGCTATCCCGCGTCCTGCGCGCCCCTTTGTCCACTTGTCATTGTGCTGAAGTTTTGTTCGTCCAATCTGGTCAGGTTTCACAGCCTTCGGCGTTCCTTTTGTCCGCAAATGCCCATGTGCTGTCTGGGAAAATTCTCGGTTCGCCGATTCGGCCGTTCGCGTCGTCCTCCGCGCACTTTTTTCCCACTTGCTGCCGGGATAAAAGGACATTGGACAAATTTTCTTTTTTCGGCGATTCGGGCATTTCGTCGTCCATTTTCCAAGTATGTCCCTTTTTTCTGTTGGGCTGGCCTAGAGGCTTTTGGCTGATTCGCGCCTTCGCGTATATTTCCAACTGTCCCAAAGGTTGGCCTTGGCAGGACTTAGCCAAATTTACGAATTTCCCTGAATCAATCTACTTGCTTGGAACTAAAAACTCTGATGCATGTTATCAAATTTCACGTCTGGGTGGGTGAAATTTGGCTAACAGGTCCCCAAGAAGTAACTTGTGGTGGAAAAACAGGGAACATCACTCTAGTATAGGAATACATTAGAAGAGTTTCAGGATATGAGAAATCGAAGAGATAATCAACATACCTTCATAGATAAAATCTTAGAACAGATAAAATCGGGGTGGAGATTCACATCAACATATGTAGAGAAGTAGAGGCTTACTATGTATGTTGGTATCATCATATCAGATAAAAACTTAGATGCAAGGATTTTCATCAAGAATATCATCAATAGACATGAAGTAGGATCAACCTCGTATGAGATGTACTATAGAATCACTAGAAACATTTCTCGAAATGCAAGGAGTATGAGATGCAACTATACAATCATCTCGAGTAGTATTAAAACAATATCATACCACGTATATTTTCTCATGTGTTTTATCTGTATTATCAAAATCATGACCAAGTAGATAATAAATAATAACCTCAATAGAGTTTCATCAGGTGAAATAAAAGAAAGTGTAGGAGGTCTATTTCTTACGACATCAAGGAGTAAACTTAGAAACTTACTAGATTAGAAACAATGCTAATGGTAGAGACTGATCAAAGATAATATGACCATTGCTTCAATGACCAAAATTTGTCCTTTGAGTATCATCGAAAGGAGTATATTATTATAGAGAGTGCTCAGTTCAGATATAGTTTGCTTAATCATAATTATGGTTACCACTCACATGATGCATAAATTTCTTAGGAGGAGAGATCTATTCTTAACCATTAGAGTTTTAGTGGTCCTAGGGCATAGTTTTTAAGCTAACGGATTCACCAAAATGATTCAATAAAATTTGGATATTTTTATTAAAATATAAATCAATAATTGCTAAAATAATATCCAATGAATACCTATTTTAGGCATTCATTTGATCTAAATATGAAAGCAAATGAGAGGGTATAAGGAAGCTTCCCTTGATTTTTCTTATCTCGAAGTGTGTCTAAACTAGACGAAGCAATGAATCAGTAACGCAAATTTTTGTTATAACCCCGCTTAGAAAAATGGAGATGTTTGGGAATTCCTAGAGACAAGCGCCTGGTTAGGGGCAAGGCACCTACATGCAACCCAAGACCTTTGGTGGGTGTGTAGCCTATGGAAATCTTAGGATCCTAGTTTCTGATAACGTCGCTATGGTTTCACACTTGTTCTCCTTTGATCACATGTGTGTCCACCCTTTGACGTCTGGCTGGAGTAACCTGTAATAGCAATACAAAACCTCCTACAAAATGCTAAGAAAAGACATCAGTACTAAAAAAGAAACATTCAAAATGATGGGTTTTAGAATTACTTAGTTGTCAACTAGTGAACTTACAAGTCCACACTACATCCATAACTAATGTAGTTCTATGGATTTTGTGTACCATAGTGCTCCTAGGTTTCCCTCATGCCAATGCACAGCTCACCCTCTAACTCTAGATAGAAGCAACTGTGTGATGGAAAAAATGAGACTTCCACTTCCTATGGGGTGTGCTCGTAGAGTAAATAAGCCCAAACGAAGTCCGTGAGATGTAGATATATAGCTCTTGCTAGACAGTTTCCTGCAATTATAATAGTAGTATGTTGTTGGTTTATATCAGGATATCTTGCTAGCATTGGACACTACGGGAACCGGACATCGAATGAGTACCTCAGAATGAGTAGAAAAAATTAAAATACCGCCCTCATTGTTAAAAAGTAAGATGAAAATTTCAAGAGGGACACGAGCAACGGATGGATGGAGCACTGGATTCTCCTGCATCATACACCTTAGTTAATTTTGAAAACTTGAGATCCTAATAAAGGAGCTTGTATAACCCATTGTGTGACATTCAAACACTTAGCTAAGTCTCCTCTTCAACCTTATCACCTTACCACTTGAAAAAATACTCAGCATAATCTATATTTCATGTTCTATTAATTTTCATCTCTATTATCCCTTCTAATTCATCATGTTCCTTCACTGGAATCTATTTTTTCAAATCTACTCAATTATCTTCTAAGAGTTCATTTAGTCATGGTTCATCTTCATTTGTGTACACGATATAGATAGTATTTATGATGTAACATCATTTATTATGTTATTATGGATGTCAATACCTTCAAGAAATTCAATCTTGATGCAAGTTTGATATGGACAATTCATAATGATTTTGTATATGATTATGCATATAATAACAAGTCATAGATTACATAATTTAATTTTCAATAAATATTTAGAATTTCCTTTTTATTGGAAAAATGTGATGGAATGTGGTATGATAAAGATGAACGCACTCGATTCTTAACCACCATCACAACCAGTAAGATGCAAGGTTTCATCACCAAGAGCAAGAATGACACACGTTATTTTTCATGTTTGATTTGAAAGAAGATTATGACCATAAGACAAGGTTTGAAAAATCATTTGATTTTATAAACCAAAAACTCAACCCTAAGCAAGGCACTCAATCAGTTCAAAATGTATTTTGATTGCCACGTTTGCCTGACTAGATCCATACGACAAGGAAAATTTTAGGGTGCTGTTTTGTCAACTCGCGAATATTAGGGTTTTGAAATGGAACTGGTTGAAAGGTGTGGGGACATTTTTTAAGCAGTAGGATACTTCGTTGCCCTAAATTTGGTGATAGGGGATTTGTATGGGTTAGTTGCTATATTTACTGTAAATGAACTATGCCTGCATGTATCACAGCATTTTGAATAAAGTGCACTAATATTTGTCGAGAGGGTTAATAATTAGGTCATGGGGATGTAAGGGGGATGCCCCACCAATGTGGTTGTGGGACGTTACGTAACCCCTGAAATCCACTTTTATATGTATTTAATGCTTGTTCGGTACAAAAAACAATCTCAAAAGGCCTCACTCATGTCACCTGACGGTCATAAAAGAGCGTGGTATGCACATGGGGAGGGCGACACACGTAGAAGGTGACATCTAACGTAATTCCATCTAAGTACAATAGATGACATAAGTGTAAAGAGATGTCCATGGGGATGGAAGAAGTGCATCTATACTGTGGAAACTAATCGAGAAAAGATGGTTGTCTCCAACGTGTTGTATGACAGTAAAAGAAGAGACGATAGGTCAAACATAGTCGTTACCACTACAGAAGAGACTTCCGTCCAACCTCGTTCTAAGTATAGATAGACAAAACTTCTACCTATTTTCGTCTATAGTGGAAGATATGGTCGTCTAACCTATTATCAGATAGCCGGGACTCTCCCCCCCTATCTGTTAACGAGGGCGAAGAGACCATCCCCACTTATCCATTCTAGTAGGGGAATAGGGCATCCACCCTAGTCCATCTGAATCAAAAGGGGATGGATGTCTGGATACATCATTTAATTATAAATATATACCCTATCTAGAACCCACTCCACTCTGTGAAGTTTGGGAAAAACTTGTGACCTGCCAAATTGCCTTGACTTTGCCCATGAAACTATTTTGGGAATCACCATTATGTCAAAAGTCCATTCGGAGATTAGAACCTGTTCTATACTCATTGTTTTGGAGGGGGTAGGGGGTATTTAAAAGGAACCATGTTCGTAGATTGCCTTCTTATTAAAAAAATATGGTTTTTAGAAGACCCTCTGTAAACATCACATCTGACTCATTTTTGGGATTATTGGATTTCAACGTACGAGGTAGTTCTTAAATTTCTGTACAAACTTATTGATTTATTGATATGACCCTCTATTGTATTGCCATGATGCTAGTAAGCAGCATGTGAATTCATCACCGAGAACAAGCATATGCGTGTAATTGCACTTCCATCCTTTCCCAACCTATGCTACCAGTACGAGCATTGTGCTCCTCACCCAAGATTGGTAGAGATTAGACTGTAGTGTTTTTTGTAATGAAAGATTTTTGCATTATTGTTTATTTATCTCTTTTTTATACTTAGAGTATTGGATTGTTGCTTTGGGAAGGAAGCTTTCCCTCGTCTCAACCCCATTACAACCAGTAGATGAGAGCGCTCACAACCGAAGTTGAGCTAGGCAACAAAAGATTTGGATGAAATGTTCTTAATGTTTCTTTATGATATATATTTTAGGGAGAGATGTGACATTAAGAAGCTTCTAGAGTAAACCATGGTAAAAGACAACCTAAATCAGAAAGAAAAGAAAACCATGATATAAACCTCATGCAAGGATTAGGTAGGACTAATGATTAACCTCACTCTAAGAAATCAATGATGAAGAAATCAGGTAATTGGAGACGATTTTTAAAATTGAATAGTTACGGACGTATGATATAAGTTTTACCAATAATTGAAAGCCTTTAAAAGTTGCTTGAACAGTAAGTTTCCATTTAGAATCTCCCAGGATGGATAATGGCAAGTGATAAAGGAATATGGATGACAATAATGTTACACTGTGAGAATGAAAATTAACACGCATATAGCAAACATTTGAGGTGAAGTGCATTACCCAATCAGTGGAATTCTTCACCTTATAAGGTACATCAACGGTACACACCATTCTTATCGTCTTCCATTAATTAGTACGGGCCTAAGAGCACTTTGGTCTAACCTTCCTCCTTCATTTCGACCTTTGTATTGATCTAGCTATCAAGGATCATTACTCGGTAACCTACCTATATTTCATGTTAATACACTTTCTTGTTGTATTTAGGCGACCCACCATTCCTCATATGACATTAGAGTTGTTTGAATTAAACGCCTCCTTATAATGCCTTCTAAACTATCCAACCACATTCTATGTATACACATCTTATTCAATAATCCCTTGCAAGGACACACAAAGACGGATAGTAGTTCTACCTCAAGTGGTAAGACACTTGGCACTAAAGAATAAAGACAAAAGGGGTTCCTATGGGTGTGTTTGCACTAACATGATATTAATCCCACAAGGCAGAAATAACTTTAACATCCCCAGCTTTTTATTCTCTTAACTTCTAGGAGAATGGACTTCATGTCTGGGTCATAGCCTCAACCTATTCCATTGTCTGAGGATAGTATAAATAGGTTGTGTATGAGATATCGTGAATGGCAAACAAAACTCATGTACCTCTGATTCTTAAAAGTGTTGCCATTATCTGCGTTTGATGACCTGGGGAACCGTACCTACAAATGATTTGGTTTAAGATAAACTTGGTGATATGATCCAGGTACTGTAGTAAGAGGGGGTGGCTGGCCTCACCCACCCTGGTAAAATAATCTGTGGTTGTGATAATGAGAGTTTTGGCCATCGAGATGAGGGAGAGAAAGTTTCCAAATCAAATCAAAATATCACAGTAGAAAAGGGCCAGGGTGCACTATTGGTTGAGATATTGGGAAAGAATTGGATCTTGTGCAAGAAATCTTGGAATTTTGATACGGAGCCACATACTCTACCAGTCGTGCTCAAAACTTGGGCCAAAATAGTCCATTTGAGAATTACGCGTGGTACGAATGCCCTCTAAGTGATGACCACAAACTCCATGTGGGATTTAAAGAGCATTTTTTCCGCGTCTTGCTCCATCAAACACATCTCATGGATCATTTCCATCGAAGGATATGCGGTAGCATGTCGACACCAAATTTGTGTCTTAGGACCCCCTGGGACCGATCTCATTTCGCCCAAACCTAACCGCATATCCTAAACCCTTACACAAGTATTTATTAATAACTTATAAGTAATAAATCAACATCAACATACCCTGCCACCTCATGGCGCAACATCATCTGACGTCGTTCTAACCGAACTAACCAATTAAGACCTATAAATTGGTCAAATTCCACAACCTATGACTTTTAATTACTCTCTCCGCACCTAAAACCAACTTCCTAATGACGTGACCAAGCCCTACTCCCAATTCCCTCGGCAAGAAAAGGCGGGATATAGCTGGCTATTTAACAAAAAAGCACGATTTGACCAGGACGATACCGGTTTCTACTCGCCGCCGTCAGTTGCGTAATCCCCTCGGTTCCCCGTAAATAGACCACTTACACAAAAACAAGGGATCAAGATTTCATTTGTACGAGAGCTCGAGCAAGAAAATCATCGAAAGGATCCGGATATTTGCTTGATCGAATAGAGAAAGGAAAGCAACAGGAATGAAAGCTTGCCAGGAAGGACATCAAGGCCCAAAATTGCAAGGGAACAACAGAGCCCGTAAACTATCTGAGCATCAGAAGCGGAGATAGCACCAACTGGGTCCTGTATTCTCATCACGTCTGAAAACCTGCCACCTGCATGAGGGAAGAGTAAGTAGGTTTATAAGTTTCTAAGCACAATTTTCGGAACTGGCTTAAAGCAATCATAAGTGTATCCCTAGATCTACTACCAGCAACATACTACAATAACCTGCTACGCCACACATCCTGATATGCCTAGAGAAATTTCCACACTCTGAGTCTTCCCATCTACCATCATTCCTCAGCCATTCCCCCAATCTCAATTACCCCCAATCACCTTACAACCAAACATAGATCCAAAAAGCACTTAGATTGCTGCCCCACCCGGTATAGTTTTATCCCCACCGGCAGTGTTCTTAACACAGCGGTTTCGGTACACAGGGACCGGCGTCGGCATGTGACTTTTACCCCCAAAAACGTATTACTCACCTAGTTTTACAACTAAAACCTCAGATCCAGTCGGTTATCCCAACGTGACGCTTATGATTGATACCATTCGTTTCTCTGCTTGTAATGAGATAACTAAATCAGGATTTGGCAATAGCTTCGTTTGTTGTTCCTTTGTGTTTCATTCGTATATTAAAAGGGGATATGCCACCTTCGAAAGGAAGTTTTTATATTTCCTGGGCCTAAGGCAGATCCCTCATTTATGGGTCTAATTAAAAGTGGGGGTGCTTGTATTCTTACGGACAGGGGTAGTCTTTCCACGACAAAAAAAGAGTTCTTCGTAGTCGATCTGATCTTTACTCTAAGGTCCGCGCACACACCTTCAACATTCAAAAGGATATAATCATAGCAAAACCCTTATCTATTTTCAAAGGAATGATAGGATAGACGAAAGTCTATTTGCAGAGCAGAAAACATTCAGGTGCGACCCATTTGGCACGCTAGGTGGGACCCATTTGGGTTTCTGTTATCTTGGCGTGTTTCAATTTTAGAAGCATACTTGCTATGCTTGTTTTGTTATATTAGTGAAGCATTTGTCTTGCTGCCTAGTTTCGCATAGGAAAGTCATATTATTTGCTTCATCGAATATCATTTTCCATTGGGGGTTCCAACAACATGCATTAAGCTTGGCTTGTTGTTTTCAATGCTAGTGCCCATAGACTAAGTAACAAGGTCGCACACATGGGGGTGATTTCCCGGTATTGACAGGAAATTAATCTTTTTAACTGCACAACACATAACCGCCTCACTTTCACAATTAAAACACAACAGCTCAAAAACATCCCCCTTTTCCGCGGTATTCCTCCGCCGATTGAGGTGGTGGTAACCTTAGTAAGCCAAAACAAACTGACATTCCCCCTAAGTCTTTGTTTAGGATTACATCATTCGCGTTCTAAAGGCAGAAGCCCCCAATAATTAAAAAATAACCTAGGGTTAGTCTCGTGAGTTGAGTTGTTGCCTCTTGTTTGTTTTCAGTTTGTTTCGCTGGTTATACACGGTCTTCTGTGATTACTTGACACAATTGATAAATCGTACTGAGTGTGTTAACAATAAAATCAAACAGCTTCTTATATTTTCTGTCTCTTACCAGGTCTTCTTACCCGAGCTCAGGTTAACTGACCGACGTCGGCCATAGTCTAAACGACATCGGTTATCAGACTATATCGGTTCGGTCTTCCCTGCCAGTCGGACCAACAACACCTACCATTTCCCAGTATGAGTCGTGTGTCTTGTCCTGATAGATTAAACCCACTATGTACACCTGCCATGGTGTTAGCAATCGAAAAGGAACGAAAGCCGCGCCCTGGTTTCAAATGGCTTGCTCTGTGCCATTTCCTGAATCACCCTTCACCGTCTGTGGGGAATTCATACGGGCACCAGCGAGGTTCTAACCTTCCTGTGGGAGATAAAGAATTTTACAACATTTCTGGATGTAATCCTAGGCTTGTACAAGACTAGGCTGTTCTCCTGCCCTTGGACCGGTACACCTGCCGGTCAACTCCTTGTGGACATGCCTATCAGTTATTATAGCTGATCATTTAGCCCATTTCTGCAGTGCTACTACCACTTGCCTTCCGAATCCTTGGTAAAGTCGCATACCTCTCAGTTCAGGGGTTCATACGACACAGATTGGCTTTCATTGTTAATCTTGGGCCCCCCCCAACATGTCATGACAGCGATGCTCCACATGGTATATATTGAAGATTGTTCCATTCATGGACTTGCTCTCTGCCACCTATCCACACGAAGTTTCCTTCTCAAAGATCCGACCCACCTTTTCATTCCCACAACACAATATCCGGTAACGCAACGCTTTATATAGGAACATTCCCTATTGGTTTACTCAACACATTCATCCTCCCATACCCTTATCACCATTTAGCCCCACCATCTGTCTAGCGGTTGCCTTGGCCCAATTGCCTCATTACCACAATACCAAACCATCATCTCATCCAAATTCTGAGTTAACAAAAAAATGATGGACAAAACTGCAAAATCTGGAGGATCTGATTTCAGGAAGTCGCGTAACACCTTGACATACGAGAAAGTTTTTCGGAGGCCTATCCACCTTCATTCACCCTTCATTCATATTCCTCAATGGGAATTACCAAAGTTTACCACTTTCTTTAACAGTAAGGAGGACCATCAAAACACTTGCGCCTCATTTTAGACATGACAGCTACTGATGCACCGATGACCACTTTCCACTCGCACCTTCCCATGTTCTTAGCAGGAACCAGCCATTGGAGTGGTCCAGTGCTTTAACCCAGCACCTCATCTTGCTCTTTTAACAGTAGCCAACTTTCTTAGATCATTTCTCCATTAACATTGCCAGGGAGTATCTATCATTGACCTCTATGCATCGACAATTGAGAAGCCATCTCGCAGATTTCGTTGGATGACGGCGGGGCCTATCAACCACGTAGTCTGCCTTGTTCAGGGAACGAACTATCGCACTGTTTACGCGGGCTTGCGCTAAGCCATCTCTACCCTCAACAATTCAAACTTTCTGTACATTGATGCGGCCTTTCCTATGGCTCGAAATAGAATTCGAGCCCTTTAGAGGAATGAGAAATGGCAGTTGCGCCGCAACAAAAACACCCACTTTCTGAACCCAAGATTCCACTAACAAACCTAACACCAGCCAATCTCATCACGACTGCTGTACGTGCTTCGGAACGAAATCAAAAGGGGCCATGCACTGGTGATGGTCAATCCAAACCACCATCTAATCCCCCGCCAAAACCACCTATAAATATAAAGTAGAACCCATCCACTACACTCCCTTCGGAGAAACAATGGTGTGATATTCGCAACATAGACAAATAGGAGCATTACTACCTCCGTTAAACCTCACTTGGGTTGATCCACTCGCGCCATAACGTCTTGGTACAACTCCAAATGCTTCTGTAAATTCCACGCATGAGGGAAACAGTAAGAGAACTGCAAGCTGTGAAAAACATAGTGCAGGAAATGGTTGATGCATGGGGATATAGCCCTCGATAACCTAACGCCCCTGCTAACCAAAATTTGAAAAATTCAAACAAAACCTTCCCAGAATCATTCTTCTAACAGTAAACTAAACCAAGAATCTTAGCCGAGGAGAAGGAGAGTGTCATGAGATCCATGCAGTCTCGATTCCAGCCAAAACCTCTATCGAACAATTCTTGATCAAACCTCTTCACTAACGCAGGGGAAACCGAACCCCTTCATGTGCCATCAAGACAACTGAAATCCTTGCGTTCCTTATCCATCAAGGAATTAACTGCCCAGAGTTCCTTCTCACAAATGAGCCTTCTTACCACCACATCCTGCAGACTGTGAGCGGATGTGATCTAGTTTATTATTTCCCAAACGTCTCCTTCTACCATTTCTTGCTACAAAAGAGGAAGCTCGCCACTTCTTTTGTCATCCAGACGAGAAAATCTTGAACCGACATCACCCACACTCTTTAAAAAATGACAGATCATCTCAAACACACCGTCCTAACCTTTAGTCTTCACACCTAAATCTGTCAGCAACTGGATTGACCTCTTAACGCGAATTGATACAGTGCCTCATTATACCCCTTATATCACACCCACAGGGGACCGGAATCACAACCCACCTTTCTTCCATACAAAAGTCCTATTCACATGTGAGGATTGTCATTCCTAGAAGATAGACAGGTCCTATGGGAATGTTTGAGCTACGCCATATTTTTCTACGCAAATGCAAATGGACCGATCCTGAAGCCTCTACCCATATACCGAGTGTTACAGAAGCTAAATGCCTATGTCCTCATCTTCCCCCCCTCATCTCTACCAAATACCTATCCACTCTATTAACCAAGCCAAATCTTCCCCTACGCTTGGGGACTTCACCAATACCCTAGTCTAAACACCCAACAACGGCTGAGTTATCTAAAATAAAGCTGTCATCCATTAGGAGACAAACGCATCTCCTCAATCATTTGACGTTTAACACAAATAAAACCCTCGTCATCACCCTACCTTCAAATTGGGCACCCCATCCCCTCTACCTTACATCAATATATCATACCTCCTGATTTTCTTTTAAAGCGAACCTATGCCTTCTGCCACCACCATACAGAAATCCAAGGGGTAGACAACACCGTCCACCCCGGGTATCCTGTTCCACCTATCAACCCTAAACAAATTCCATCATCAAAAGATTTGTTTTCGGTCACTCTATTTCTTCGTGGTTGTTTTCTGTACCACATCATCTGTAGCCTCATCATCCAACAAAACACACATAGCTTTACGTCAAGAAACCACGCGTAGTACAAAACCATTATCAAAACCTCCTGGCTAAACCACCCCCAACAACCAACACCACCAAGTCATCACCAGAATCGACACAGCAATAGCTCATTTCCTCTGGACGTTGACCCACTCACGGGGTCTTACGCCCAAATCCTTGCTATGTTGGTAGAGAATGGACCATTTCCCTACCCCCACTTAGACCTTATATACATCTAAAACCTAGAACTATAATATAGGTTACGATGAGCTATAAATCTGCGCTTACCACCGCCAACCAGGACATGACGTAGAGGGATTGCAAAGCGTTGTGAAAGCCATACTTTGTCCGTCAACCTCTCAGATAGAAAAGTTAAGGAGAAAGACCACTTACGAATGAGAGAGACCTTTAGCTTC
>JAHRHJ020002380.1:0-12543 GCA_019776745.2 Taxus chinensis | reverse complement strand
TAGATATAAGAAAAAGGTTAATGAAATCAACACCTTTAACTTGAACAACATTTTCTACAAGTGGGATTCTACCTTCCGGTAAACCCACTTGCACTTACTAGTTTTTCTCCATTTAAATGGGAATGAACCAAGTGACGCGCATGGTGTGGGATCTTCTTCAAGAAAGAATCTCTTTTTCCATAGTTCTTCCTTTCATTAATGCTAGATCTTTGCTAATAGTTTTGGCTCCTGTGTCATTTCCATATGTATCAAATGTTTAACACATATAGATGTTACAATCTGTCCTTATTGGATATGGTGGATCCTTTGTCATCTCACTCGCCTCATGTTGAACTAAAAGGACCCATTTTGGTAGAGGTTGTGATGGTGTGCAGGTGCATATGATTTATCTTTATACTAGTAGTGAGGTTCTATTGGTCCCCCCACAATCATCATCAAAAATATAGAACTCTCAAAATGAAAGCATCTAAGTTATCTTCCCTTTAGGAGAAACATCAGAAAGGGAGTAGTTGGATCGATGGAAGCTAATGAAGGACGGTGGAGATGATAGATCATAATCTTGAAAATGTTCATCAAATAATTGTTTCAATAAAGTATTTTAGGGTTCCTAGAGCAAGCCAATACAATAAGATTTCACAAATTCACTATGGCAAACATAGATATTAATGGCAGCCCTCTCTTGCCATTGCTTTGTGTTTTTCATATGGGATATGCACCCACCCATGCTATTAACTCTACAAAACCCTAAATTGATTATTGAGATAACATCAAACCATTTGTGTTTAGAGTCATCTCTTACATTATTAGGTTGGGAGTGCGATTTTGAATGTAGTTTACACACTAATTCTTATGCCCAAAACTGAGGAGGCAATTCCTTGGATATGTACCATATAATGGCCATTTCCTTTAGTGTTCAACTTTTTGCGCTCATTTAAAACCATTTTGTTTTAGGGGTGTAAGGCACAACATAATATACTAAAGTTGAATTCTTTCATGTTTATAACATGTAATTATAGTGTGGATATTATTATTCCATTAGTTACTTTACTTGGATTAGTCCTACATATGAGGATTCAACTTGCTTTGGGTGTCCTTGGTGTTAGAGAGTTACTTTGACCACCATGTTATTAGCTAGTGGGAGTTATTCTTTGATTTATCTATTCTAGGTGGCATATCTTTGACCACTATTCTATGTGGTTGTTACACTTTAGTGGGAGTTACTCTTTGATTGTTATTCCAGGTGGTATATCTTTGACCATTATATAAGTGGAAATTACACTTTAGTGGGAGTTACTATTTGATCGCTATTCTATTTGGTGGTTACATTTCTTCCTCCTATTTTATAACCACCTATTGTAAGCTATCTATGTTTTTTGTTGGGAATTCAAGCTTCTACATTATTATCTGGTTGATTTCCTACTCACAACAACTCCACTGCACTGTTTTCTTTTTTTCTCGTATTGAACTGGTTGCATTCATTGATCTAGCGATTCTTAGAAAATACTATGATAGTAATCATCTCATTGTTTACAAACTCTCTATTAATCTATTGTAAAAATGATGTAATTTTTTCTTGAATATATTCTAGTAAGAGCTCTTGAAATGTTTGAAATGCTCAATACTTCACTTTCTATTTTTCAAAAAGTACACCCAAGTTTACGAGACAAATCATCAATGAAGTGTAGTACATATTTATGTTTTTGAAACAATACATGTAGAAATGACCATGATATCAATGTGCACAAACTGAAATTTTTTCGCTCTCTGGTATTTACCTTTGGGAAAATGGGTCCTTGTGTTATTATTGACAGCTCAACTCAATTAAACTCTATCTTTAAAGGGAAACCATCAACAAACCCCTAGAGCCATGTTATTCTTATTGAGATTTTACATAAGGGATAGTTAAATGGACCAAAAAACTATTGAAAACGTTTACCTCGAGTTATTTCATGTGCAATCACAACTTGAGGAGGTTGACCAAGCAAAAAGATGTCAAGCTTGTACAATTTGGATTGATAATCCACCTTGTCAATGGCTACAATTTCAAATTGGTCTTTGACATGTCTAATACAACATCATCGAAGGTCAACACAACAATGTTTACTTTCACCAAATGAATGATATGATAGATGGATAATAATTTTTGCAGGCAAATATAGAACATGGAGAACTTTATTGAAAAAATCCATTCTCCATCTTAGTGGGGCCTTCTCCTACAACAATGAGAGGAGTATTATTGCTCACAAAAAAAATTAGTCTTTTGTGTCTTGACGGTCTTGAAATAATGAACCTTGATTTTCCATATGCTTGGAGAATCATGCATCAAAAATCCATTCATTTTTAGGTGATCCAATTGTTGTTGCAAAAAAGAGGTAACTCGTATTTAAGGGGAGGAAGTTGATTTTTTTCTCTTCTTCCCAAAAAAACATTCTCTTAAAACATTACTGTTCAATTGTTAAGGTGTTTTCCATAAATTTGTAACATTCTTTGTCACCTTTTGCATTCACTTCCCTTTGTCTTTTTTCATACGAGGGGAGGAGTCTTGTGGAGATGATTTGTTCCCTTAGGCGTAGTGCTTATACTTTACCTCATTGTTTGGCAAAGTCCTTGACTTTTCTAGTGTTAGGTTGCAACATTGCATTAGATTACTTAACTACTAATGCTTCTGATTAGTACCTCTAATTCAAATGTCACTAATACAAAATCAAGCTTTCCTTTTTCTTTTTTTTAATTTTTCACGAGACTTATCAAAAGTTTGTGCCACATATGCAGTGTCAAAGACTATTTTTGTATGTAGTAGTTGAAGAAAAAAATTGCGTAAATACTATCTAATTTAAAAAGAATAGTCATAATGATTTTGTCATCAAACTTTATTTCACCTAGCTTTAGGAAGTACAATCCTCAAGTTGCTTAGCGGGTTGTCAAAATCCTCAATTTCAAAGATAGTTTTCCATATTAAGAGTGGGAAATATCATTTTCTAGTTGGCATGCATGCATTCTTATTATGATTTCTAAAAAGGTCTTCCAAACTATATAAGGTGTCATTTCACCCTGAAAATGAAAATTCAACTGACATGATATTAACTATCCAATAATACCTCTAGCTTTCATTCACAACCACTTTTCCATTTTTAAACGTGTGTTCAGGATCGCGAGGTGTAACTTCTTGATCCCGTTACAATTTGGTTATAGAGCCCTTTCTAAGGTGGAAATAAGTAATGTAGCCTTACCCACTTGCAAGTAATTAGAACCTATGAAAAATAATCTTATTTTGGTTCATAATGAGTATTGCAAACTTGTTGTAAATTTTAACAAAGGGCCCAATTTATGTGTGGATCTTTCTTTGCCAACATGGTCTCTAGAAATTACCATTAAAATGATTGTCCAATGATAAAACCATTAATGGGACAATTTTATTATAAGAAATATTTTTTGAATTTTTTTCTTTAAAAAGTAGCTAAAAAAATGTATGTGATTATTTTTGAAAATTTGAAATGCATGTTAAAATGACACAGACAAGGAAAAAAATCACAATGATATAGGTGACTAAGAGAAAAAAACAATAACAAATTACTCTTTTTTCCTTTAAATTGTTTTTCTCTCCCTCTCAAGTTGTATAAAAAAAAGGCTCTCTAAAAACTATATCAAACACCAACTTTCTTGAAAATTCGATTTTTGCGAACAAGTTTTGTAGTGAAATAAAAAAACTTATTGATATGAACAAGGTTATGAAATAAAACTTACAACAATAATAGTCTAAATTGAACAAAGATTATCAAAAAAACAGTGCACATAAATTCTAAGTATACATGATATGTTTTAAGCATGCCAGGTGAGGGAGGGTCTTTGATCCATACGCTCTCTAATATACTTATCGCATTCATAAATAGTGAACCAGACTAATGATTTGGGCCACTAACCATGGATATTTCACTGTTATTGTAGTTTCTCTACCTTGTCTTTAATGTACATGTAAAAAGTAACTTCTTGGGGATAACTTCTTAACAATGCACCACAAAATAAAATGAACAAAAGGATCCATAAATTATAAAAAAGAAAAAATTCCTAGACACTTCCTATATATTGTGTGGTACGTTGAAGATGTAGTATGTATAAAATATTGTCTAATGGATTGATTATTTAGGAATCACCCCTTACACCATAGATCATGTGAAATAGATTATCCATTTTCCCATTACAACAACTTGTGTGAGTTTTACAACTTCCTAGACACGGTTCTAACCTAGGGAAATTTTTAAAAAGAAACCAAATTAAGTGTATTTATTATTAATTCAATCTAAAATTAAATAAATAATATGTAGCGCAGTGAATAAGAAAGTATGCTTCATGATAAATGATTTTTAGACATATAAGGTTAAAACTAAGGGACTTAAATGGTAGTTAAGACAGGACCATCTAAAGTTAAGTGTTAAACGAAATAAAAGCAATGCATCCTAGAAAAAGGAAAATGTATGTTTTCATGTTATGTGCTCTTCAAACCTTTGAGGCTAAAATTGGAATAGGAATATGACAAATATTTAACCATGAAAATGTGATATTATGGAAGGCACCAATTCATGATGTTCATGTCATGGTTGTTTTGTGGTTTCATACTTGCTCATTTATCTAAGCGTGACGTTGGTTACATCTTGTGTCATCTTGATATTTGTATGTTCTTCATGTTGGTGTAAACTTTGCATGTGGTGTTGTGCAATCTCTTATGGGTCCTTATGTCGTCGAATAGTTGTATCAAGTAAAATGAATGAAAGTAAAAAAAAATCCTGGTATATTTAGTCTTGTGTTTGGGTCCAACATGGTTGGGGGCACTACAAGTTTGGGAGGGAGAGTGATGAGATCGACATCAAACAAATTTTGGAGAATAGAGGAAAGTGGCTCGATCAATGGGGTGAATTTGTGAGGGGGTTGGATGCAGCTAAAAGCCTTAGTGGCACGTAATGAATGCGTAGATGTGGGTGCAGAAGGCGATGAAGTGTTAAGAGGATCCAATTGGATGACATCGTGAAGATGGGAGTGTAATGATGTTGTATATGGTGGAGGAATGGAAACATGCGGTAAGGAAGGAGGATGAATAAGGTGGACGGCCTCGAGGCATTGTGCCATGTGTACAACCTCATCAAATGTGTGCAATGGATGGATTTCTAATTGGTGGGAGATGCAAGGGACACAAATTTTGGAAAAGAGGTTAATGAGTTCAGCTTGTGGGAGGGGAAATGAAAGGTGGTGAACAAGAGCACACACAACATGTTAGACTCAATGTAGTTCTCCTAGTGATTTATGTTGATGTGCATGCAAGCTATCCCTTTGGGTATAATGTTTGGAGAAGTTGTGTTTCCACACCAATAACAAGTTTGTAAGCTATGTAAAAATCATGTGTAAAGACAAAAAATGGATTTATACCTCTATATGTGTATGATGGATGGCATAAGATTAGTGCTTCTTTCATCAATATGTGGTAAATAACCATAGATTTGTTAAGTAAAATGCCTACATTAAGAGGATGTATATAAGCTCATCATCATCCTTAGTGGTGGAAAGGTGGCATGCCATAACATAATAAAGGTAAGTAAAAAAGAGTAATGAAGAGACCCATAAGATAAAATCAGTCAAAAAATAAAGGGGTGGATAGGGACCATACAACCAGGGGTGAATAGTATGGTCTTGGCCCAAAGTTATTACGGTTTTGGAAGTGGGTCACAAACTTGAAAGAATGTGAAACACTAATTTTTGGGCAAATATCTTCACCCTGACTTGACATAAAATCATCACCTTCAAGAGTAAAACAATCACATTCAAGGACCAATCAAATCAAGAAATAAATCCCTTTAATAAGAGGAGGTTATGCCACTAAGATCTAGTTCAAGTTTCATCACTCGTGGATATAACTAATGAATCCCAAATCATGATGTAATAATGTTTTTGTGCCCTAAATTTTGGTGTTTACATTTATAGGTCCCCTTTATGTTAGTGAATGAAATTTACTAGTGTAAATAGAAGAAGGTCCCACCTACCCATTGTCCTGGAAAAACAACCATAAGCTGTGCTGAGAGAAAATAACCATGCATGGTGAATGGTGAGTCATGATTGACCCACGTGTGGAGATAATCAGAATGTTGTAGTGTCAATGAGGGATATTCGTAGTTGGCGGTGACCCATAAAGTTTTGGAGACATGGAACCATTCATACTTCTTATGTATTTAAGATTTGGGGGTGATCAAATCCTTGCAAAAGTAATTTTTTTAGAGTAATTGGGAATTGGGTGCCTCAACACCAAGGGAAGAGTGTCATTTTTTGGTCACCCACTATAATGCTTCCAAAAATGGGACCACACCACTATTGATAGATCTAGGTCTCAGGGATGTAAATCCCTTGGTGAAAGGGAACTGACATCTCATTTCCCCACCATATATTTATTAGGTGTACATTAGTTACTCACGAGCTTAGTAGTATCCTGGTTCTTTTTGTGATCGTAACTTTGTATATCTTGACTTTCCCCCTATGTTTGATGAAATATAATGATGTTTTTGTTTCCCTAACTAAGCAATCTGTCATACGTTGAGTACTTTTTATTTTTCTGAGTCTACAGTCCATTCAGTGATGGAATTAGATTGAACTTGTGACAATGAGAGAAGGCCTTAGATAGCAACTTTGTTTGATTTTGTGTGTAATGTTATCAAACCAGATGGCCTTGTATGACCAATCCATTGGATTTTCATTTTTATTTGAGATAAGAGGAGTTTGTATGGTCATATGTATAGTCTGGATCCCTTTTTTGATGGGAGAGTGTGAAATTGTCACTTGAGATGCAAATTTAGATGACAACTATGTCAAACTATAATATAGTGAATAAGAATAAAGTCTGAGGAATGTGATTTGTAATATTGATCATGTCCCAGTTGATTGTGATTGATGAGAGACAATATATATGTGTGTAATAGAGTTTGATTCATAGTTGGAATCGAAAATTGCACATCTAGGTTTGATGATATTGAACATAAATTTAGAAGATGATCACAATGATCACTGTATTCTAAATTTTAGGTTTGTGTAGGGCCTAATTATATGCTACATCTAATTTATGAATCATGTATTGGATTTATCTTAATCAGTTAAGTGGGTTGACATAATGCCTAAATAATTTTGCTATAAATAGTGAAGTGGAAAAACCCACTGAAAGTACTTTTCATTTTTGATTATCATTGATTGTTAAGAGCTTGAGTGCTAGACAGATGTCCTGTAAAGGAGGATTTCAATCATGATTTACGCCCGTGATCCATTCATTCAGAGCATAACTACCCATCATTGTAGTGATAAATTAATGTTTTTTTTATTGAAATTTATAGATTTTCATGATTTTTTTGGTGAAATTTGATAATATGTTCAATTTAGGATAGTATTAATGAAAATGCGGTACTGAATGGTTTAGTTTTGGATTTAGGGGTGAAGACCGTATGAAATGGTACAGTATCTTACCATGAACCTTATGGTCAATGACTAGGACTTGGTCATGACCTGGATATGTAATCAACAAGATGGTATGACATAATCGTAGGTTTGATGTGATGTGAGTGTTAGGATAATAAGGAATAGATTTGATTGCTGAATGATGATTTCGAAGGTGACATGTTAGTCATAGACAATACAAGGTTTGGGAAAAATATGGGATTTGGTTCACAGAGATGTCCATGTTGAGAGTTATTCGTGGAGGTAACAAACATGGAACATTGTTTAGGTTAGGGTTTGGATGATGCAGGATGGTGATATATTGGACAATATGAGATTATGTCATGTGGAACATATATCTGTAGGAATTGCCCCCAAATATGCATTTGTTCACTGTTTATCTTAGTGTGAATGAAACAAATGTTGGATACATGTACTGTTTAGCTCCCTAAATGACCAAGGGAGATCAAATGAGTGCGACATTAGAGGATGTGTACGCATATTTTGTACTTTACCATTGATAGGTGAGAGGGTAGATGGATTTTACTCTGCTCATATCAATCATGGCCATATGAGGATGCACATTAAGGATAATATTGGCTCTGACCTCACAAGTGAACTATTCAAGTAGGTGGGGGTACCTATTTCATTGGCTAGTTCCCTCAATGTTCTAACTGATTTAACAAAAATAGAATTTTGTATAAACCTTATATTGTAAAGTAACGTATGATAAATAAATGTTAAAGTACAAATTAGACATAAGCAATATGCTAGATAAATACGAAACCCTAAGTGTAAGAGAGGGAAAGAATGACTTAGCTAATTAACACTGATCCCTAAAGGTGATCTAGACTAGAACAAGTGATGAACAAGAAGGGTAGACTGTCACAACTGTGCTCAATAAATTTTGGAACTGTCAGATGAAGCTTGGACTAGGGCGCCTGGGACGAGGCGAGGGTGCCTAGCCACTAGAGACCTCTATTGGGAACCTATGACTGAGCTTGAGCTCAAAACCTAGATTTTTTATGGTGTCACAAGTTAGTCATTGATAGTTGCATATTGGTCACATGTATGTCACTATGATTGCAGAATTCGTTTGTAACCTGCAAAGAGCTATGTAACCTATAAAACCCTCAAACTACATCAAATCCAAAAAAAAAAAAGATGCAATATGGGGAGCCAAACTGACCCCAGAGGTCACCTGACAAAGTGAACTTATAACCGAGCACTACACTACATCTCAAACTCCATGTAGTTCTTGTATGTGTGTGATATAATTGTGCCCTAGGAAGCCCTTGTGCAAGTGCACTTGATAATGGGTGATAACTAGATGTACCAATGTAAATAGATGTGTGGATGGAAAAATGAACTTCCCCTTCCTATGAAGTGTATGCAGAAAATGTAGTCCCTTGTCCCTTGAATGAAATGCTAGATGGATGCCTTTGATGCTTTAAATGCCTTTGGATGCAAGCTTAGGTGATGATAATAGATGCTTAGAGCTTGGTCCTTTATTTTGGTCACATAGCTTTGTATTTATATGATTCCCTTGGTTGAATTTTGTAATTGACAACTGGAAGGTTGACACCATAAGAAAATAAGATGCCCAAAAGATAAGAGATAATCCAAAAGAGTGAGTAAGTAGAAATATCAACCCAGAGGTTGGGGCATTAGCACCTGGGCACTGGTGTCCAAGCCATAAAAGATAAGCAAGTGAAATACCGACTAGGCTGTAGGGTGTAAAAATCCAGGAAGAAGACAAAAACAAAGCAAAGAGGCCAAAGATATCTATTAATTACTAGTTTTCTCACTTAAGAATCATATGAATGTAAGTATGCTTGTTAGGACCTAGAAATGTACCCAAGTGCGTGATTTTGTGTTTGAAATAAGTATATTTATGAGCTATTGGCCTCATTCATAGCAGTGGGTGTCAGAGGGGTATCAATATCATATACGATGTGGCATATTTTTAGGTGATAGAGGAGCATGGGACTTGATATGTATGGGTTCATTGTGTGTTAGCTCATTTGTACAAGGATATCTATAGGTTCACATTTGAAAATCTATGGTGGTGGTGTAACAATGATTTCTTTATTACATGTGTGAGCCTATGAGTACATTGATGTTGTACGACTGATAGGTGGGCCATGCCTAGATTGGGACCATCCAGAGATTGTGGAAAAAAGGTGGGTGATGTTGGGGTGGTAAGCATTCGATAAATGACATATATATCCATTTTAAATAGGTTGACACCACAAGATGTCATTTGGATGTCATATAAGTATTTTAGAGGATGGTTGGAAGATGTCATGGAGATGTAGAAAATTTATGCACCATGTGGTTAGAGGATTGATTTCCCCACCAATGGGAATTGTTTTAGTATGAACACGTGATGCGACAATTTAGGATCATGTAAGAGGTAGCTTCAGTACCATTTCCGTGCAAGAGGTCTAATCATATAGCTTATAAAGAGGGAGCTCATCTAGGGTCAACCCTAGTTGAGCTATTACACCCACCAACATGTGAGGTAGATCCAGTGATTGCATTAATTGATCAGGATAACGTAGGCTACATCATAACATACATAGAGTGGTCGAAAAAGACTATATGGGTGTTATTTTCTCATATTGTAGTCAGTGATCTAAGAGTTTATGTTGCAGTTAGAAGAGTAGGTGGTGTATGGATTCCTACACCCGTGGGTGGAGGATCTAATGGAGGGAGATATGCCCTTGTTGGATATCTCATGGAAGCATCATTTGTGCAACATAAGTATTATGTGATGTTTGAGCTTTGATTAGTTGAATAAATAATGTTGTTGACTTGTTAGGTTCTAATATAGTAGTGTTAGTAATTGCAGGTGATACTTATTGGACCACCATTATTGATGCATCTGTGCAGACATTGCTCTAAAATATTACAATGGGTGTGGTAATTAGAGGTATGATTGAGTGAGTGGATGATATAGTGGTCAAGCACACGTACTTGTTTGATCCAGTTGCGTGGTGGCATCCAAATGCATAGTATTACAAAGTGGGTGAGATGAGATTCTAGCATAACATGCATAATAATTGGATGCTCGTCAACTGGGGACTAGGTCGGTGTAGGATTTTTTGATGAGATTGGTGGAGTCCTAGGCTCATTATGCGTAAGTGTTGGCATAGAATGCCATATTGCATGAGCGATAGCCACACTATCGAGTGAGTTTGTAGTCTAGAGGTACTGTGGTGATATTGGAGGAGCCTCAAGTTTTTGATTTCATGTGCTTTTGAGAGAAGTAGTGATGATGATGAGTGAATGCATGAAGGGTGATACCCTTAACATATTGTATTGATTATTTTGTATATGTATATATTGAGACTGATTTTGGACTTATGGGAAAAAAAGTGTTTGACATAATTTTTATAAAATTTGTAGCATAGTTGATGAGACGGTTAGATACATGTGATGATATTATAATTGAATGTGATTTTGTTGTAATATAGTTGTATTTTGATTGATGTAAGGATGTGTTCCTTATTAGTATGTATATTATGTATATGGATTGTTACAATTGGTATTTAATTTTTAATGTGTAAGGAATAAAAATGTAAGCGTGATTAAAAGATGAGTGTATTTTAAGGAAGTGAGGACGCGATTAATGATGAGTGCATAGTGATGAGAAAGCGTTAATGGGTAGAATATGTGTAACCTCTACATAAGATCTCACAAACATGTATGGAGAGGAAACATGTTCTTAAGAAAGGAGGAATGGTGATCCTTATATAAGTCATGAGGTACTTAGTGAAATGGTCGCAGTCATAAGATACATAGAGTGTGATATGGTTCGTTAAAACATTGTGATGGAGAAGTTAGGTGGGACTAGGTATAAGTAGTCATTTTAGAGATCAAAAATGCATTTAGTAAAAATCAAATGTGAAGCTTGATCTTAAATAGACGTTTCTCCAATGGTGCCATAGAATTTGTATGAGTCACATGTGTAAATTTTGTTATAAACTTATGTTTCATAGCAAGTCATTTATATGTGGGTTGTACCGGCTTCTATGGAGTAATAAATTCATCATGACAAATATTACTTGATGTATCACTCGAATATTACTTAGAGAGAGTAACACTTATTGTAGAATGATGCCGTGGAGGAGGTGAAGTAGATCTTTCATAATGACATTTCTCAAAAGCAATAATGCCTTTGTCCTCGAGAAATTTAAGTTTATGATCCAATGCATCACAATCATTGTCTTAATATTTATTAATATGATGGAAATTGTAAAAGGGGGCTTCCCTTTGCTCGTTCAAAGTGGTGAGGGGGATGATGGTTATTAGATGGTAACCAAGTTAACACCTTATCCATTATTGTAAATAAGATTTCGTGTGGTCGATCAATAAGTTTGTTAAAATATAGCAGTTTATGCTTAAGCCTAGGAGGATTCATTGGGATAACTATTGGTTTAGGCTCGGGATTATAAAATGTGTTTCCACCATGTAGAACCTCAACTAGAGTATCATTAGGTACTAATTTTGGGTGTGCATCATCATCATGCATAATATAAGCAACTATAATGTTCTCATCTAGAGGCTTAGGGTGATGTGGGAGTGTAGGGGCTCGTTTTAGATCAATAACATGCAGACAAAGCTCAGTAAATGAATCACATGTGTTATAAATAAATTGTTCCTTTAGAGGTCATATGAGACCTTGACAAAAGATATATTGCATATCTAGGTCAAAGGGTTGATATAATAATAAGCGTGTGTTTTCTTTGAAATGTAATATATAGTCAAATATAGGTCCAATCTCACCTTGATGTAAAGAGTTAGAAACTCGTATGTACCTCTAGGGCCTTTATTATAGTTATAGTGGCCCAGTAAAGCATCTTCAAGTTCTAAAAAAGTATTGAGAGATCTGTTAGGGAGGTGTGTAAACTAATACATAACATCTCTCATGAGATTGTTAGGAAAATATTTGAGAAGCGATATGTCATTTTGATATAAAACCATAAGGGACCTATAATGCTTAAGATGTAAATGAGAATACAAGGAACCGAGAAATAATTGGAATGAAGGCATGACAAAATTCTTATGAATAGTGAT
>JAHRHJ020002379.1:0-12548 GCA_019776745.2 Taxus chinensis | reverse complement strand
TATCATTAACATGTACCCCCACCAATATTTAAAGGGTTTACCAAATAATTACAAGAATCATTAAACATTTCTAGTGGGTCTCTACAAATTTCAAATGAAGTTACAAGGAAGACTCATTAAAGAGGTATATTTAATTTTACAAATTTACGAGGTTTACAATGTTTGTTGTTTAGGTTCAAATATTTTACTTGCATAATAAGACCAAGAAAGCTTTCAAATCAACACCCATATTTCTGCAAGATACCACCAGCCAAGCAACAAGATGACTATGCAAAATTTAATCCAAGGATACCACATTCCATTAGAAAACATCAAATACAAGAGAACAATCAATTAATCTATTAAAACATGGAATCTACGACCAAGAGTTATAGTTTTAAAAGGAGCACAATATAAGCACCACCGAGATAAAAAAAATAGGATCTACCAAACTAACATCTCTAAGAGAAAGGTTCAAAAGACCTAACAACATTCATAAGTGTCTCCACGTTATCTAAAGATTAATAGGTCATAAAGGTTTTACTCATAATAATCTAAAGGGTTAAGATAAGGGTAACCTTATTCATAGGTCAATGAGAGAAAAACAAGCACACTTAATTAGACACACTGCCCGAATTGGCTTAAATCTAACCATAACTACCAAAATTCATACAATCCAGCAGTCAATACTTTCTATAAAGAAACAAGGAAACCATGATAAAAACTTAGCATGCCATCAGTAAACATCACTTCCAAAAAACCACTTATCCACTAGAATACAAAGTCAACCAAGAGTCAATCCGACCTTGTACAAACCATAAGCTCATAACCAAACACATCTACTATAACGAGGAGGAAAGCTATTACCAGGTTGTAAGAGAATCACCACAACAACTATCAAACTGATAACTAGGCCACACTACACAATGAACTCTCTCTCTAGGAAGACTGAGTAACGAAAGAGTCACTCCAAGATCCTAAGCACACTCAGGTTTCTGTCTTTCCAAAACCAAGGCATAACTTAAAGCACCTAAGAGGACGTTCAAGGCACCCAGAGTGTACCCCATATGACGGAATGTCACTATACAAATAACATAGAACCAGCTCAATAATATGTAAGAAAGAATCACGTAACATTTAGCTAAGTAGCCAACAGATAAACGAGCTCCGAGTCACCAGTCAAAGTAAAATCCAAGAAATATTAGCAATCAAGGAGAGTGGCTAAATAGCTGCATTGCAATGTCTAAAAATTCTCACAAAAATATAAATAACTAAAAGAGTCTCAGAGCTTCTCAATCCAATCGTAAAGTAAGGTGCTGGTCTTTGATAAAATAACAAAAGTTTATGAATATATAAAATACATAAAGTCAACATCACAATCACTTCGCAACCCTTCATGGCCGCTAATAGAGGTACTATACCTTGAGCTTAGTTATAAGAATGCATACGCAAGGTTGGATCAAAAGTGACACCAAGACCTAATATTCACTTACTCATATGGGGATTAAGTCACCAAAGCGGCAACCAAAACTAACTCGTCCAACCACTTGAAGGAAAGAGGGGAACTTTAGATGACTAAACAACTTCTATTTTACTCTTTCAGACCCCAACACACAACCACAAACGCCAAATCACAAGACTCACACCATACAATTTATCGTTCCAACAAGGAAGGTTCTCATAGGGTTTATCGCATCATACGACTAAACCAAAAGTGAGGACTCATCAAAAATCATCTTTAAAAGGAAAACAAGTTCTTGCTACACTAGAATTTCGTATGAATATCTATTTAATTTTAACATTTTTAGTTATCCGGGTTCGACAAAGCGTCCTTGGTGAGTTCAGCAATTTGAATAACTTTATTATTTTATTATTATTTTAATCATGAAGGTTCAATTCTTGCTAATTGGTTTCTATTTTCAATTTCCACCTATGGTCTAAGCATTGAACCCATGGCTCTGATACCAAGTGTAACACACCTAAAAATAATGTTCTAGGAACATGCTAAAATAGTAAACACTTATCTCGAAAGTTACAACTAATTTTTTTGTTTAAGTTATAAGAAGGTTACAAGGGTGTTTGACCCTTAGGGTTCATTAAATTAACTTACACCAATATTCTCAACCTTACGATAGGGGAACCAGATTTAGTTCAAAGATTACATATTTTTAAATTATCTCTAAAGTCAATTAATTAACATTTGCCTAGGAGGGTGCCATAATTACTTTTCTTGGTTAAATTATTTCTTCTCTTTAATTAATGATCAATCCCAACATGGTCAATCTTATACTTAGTTATTTTGTCTCATTATCCTATTATCTTTAATATCCCACATTTCATTAATTTACTAAAACATACTAGGGACTAGGGAAAAAGACTTGCACACCAAGGTAAATAAGTGACCCCATTCACCCATCTACACATACCTTTAATTTTTATTTAAACATCTATAAATTATATTCCTACCAAACAAAAGTATGGTTGATCCTCAACCCTTGGATTAAACCAATCTTGGCCATTAGATCCTAGGGTTCCAACTAAACCTAGAAATCCTTATGAATTCTTATTAAAACCTTGCCTTTATTCTAAACTCCTCATTTGGTCTATTTTCTCTTGTTTGATTTGTTGGTTGGAGCAAAGGAAGCCATGGGAGAAAGAGAGGAAGAACTATGGAGGATTTTCTTCAAGATCAAGTTTAGATTTGCTTAGATTGTAGTTTTATTATTGTAATCTATTACATTCAAGGATATAAGGAAGTTTACCTTTCCAAACTAGTTTATTTCAAGCCATTTGTATTTGGGGTTCTCTATTTGGGGAAAACCCTACCCCCATTAACAAAAAATAGAAAGAGTGTTTTTAAATTACCATTTGAAGATTTTATTGCTTAAAACCATGAGATTTTCCATTGTTTGATTGCTGGAGGTGTCCTTAGTAATTTTACATGATTAAAATTTTAGTTATAGCAAGTTAGAAATTATGCAAACATGAAATGAGAAATTTTTTCCGTAAGTGACAGGACCGCCACCCAGAGAAGGCCAGTGGTCCTGGGACCACCACCCCTCCTGGGTGACAAACCATGAACCATTGCCTTACCTGAGCAGTAGTTACGAGACCGCCGCTCTACAAAGGGTGGCGGTCATGTTCCTTAGGAATAGAACCTTAAAATCTGAGAATTTTCCAAAAACAAAAGTTGCTAAAAGGTTTAAATTTACATTCTGAACTTGATTTTATGCAACTAAAGTTTCTAGTTTTGAGATTTCATTCCATTTGTTCATTTCTTAGTTGAAATTACTCATTTTAAAGCATTTTGAATTCCAATAGTAACAATAACTACAAGATCTATTCCATTTTGTTAAACTAAATTTCTTTCTATTTCGAGGGTATAAAGGATCTGAATCTACTTCAAATGTTATTATTTGCTTTACATTCAAGTCTACTAAACATATAATTTTAACTTCTTACAACTTCTATATCTCCTTCTTTCTCATTTACAATAAAACAACTTCATAATGAAAGTAGACTTTCTTTTTCCGTTGAATATAGCTCATATATTTTAACACAAAGAACTACTTTTTTCACAATACAACCAAGATTTCAAGTATAGAGAATTACTTTATTTTCTATTTCTCAAAACTAACTCTATAACACAAATATTTCTTCTTTATTTTTTTTATTTGTTTCTTTCCACATACAATACAACTTTAATAACAAATGTTTCAATGCAAATTTCCTTCACAATATCAATACAATGTCCTCCACTTGAAGTGGGAAATCATACAATATATTACAAGCTAAAATGGAATACAATATTACAAGTTCTTCCACTCTAACTGGGAATAACACAAAGGAATTTTTATTACAAGAAGGATATTCTTAGGGGATCCACCAAAAGCTCCAAGCTTCACAAAACCAACAAGGTAGCTCCTTCAAGCTTCATTTGATCACAACAAAAGGGGGGAGAGGCAACACTCTCCACCCAACCAAGAATTCCAATGAGGAGGAGAAGCCATCCTCCTCATTGGCCCCTGAGCCCCAACCACTTTGCATTGGAAAATGGATTCAAATCATGGCAAAAAAAAAGCTTCTGCATCACAAACCAAGATTTCACAACCATACCAAAACACAAATAACTCAATGCTTCAATCACAAGAATAAAAAACAAAATAGACAAGGCTTCAAATGCAAGAGCCAAAGGAGAAAGAACATATGGGGAGGTCACTTATGCCTCCCAATGGGAAATGAGTGCCTACCTTAACACCTCCAATAAACATCTCAAAACCCTTACACAATCTTATGCCTCCCTCAAGAACCTTTTATGCCTCCCCCATTCTCTTATGCCTCCCTACAATCTCTTATGTCTCCCTCAACAAAATAACCAAGTAAGAAATCCAAACAATTTCTTGTCTAAGATGGGTCATTCAACCCAAACTCCCTCCAAAACATGAAATATAAACTCTTATGCCTCCCCACATGAAAAATCCCCATATTTCCCTCCTACACCACACTTAGGAAATATACCCAAGAACCCAACAAGCATAGCAAAACACTCAAAACAAGCACATATGCAAATAAAATAAAATAAAGCATTTAACAAGATTTTAGCTCCTACCTTTCCATGGTAGAGCATGATCCAAGAGCATACCCCAAACTTCTTCAAGCCCAAAAAAACACCAAGAAGCTCCAAAAAATCCACAAACACTTCCCAAAATCCTCTAACTCCCAAAATTCATGAGCACAAAATAATGAAGTAAACCCCAATCAACCAAAAGAACTTGATTAACTAGAAAAGGGAGAGAGGAGGGTGAGGTGGCTCCATGCAAGATGCCACATCACTCATCCCCAACTCCACCTCACAAGTCAAACATCAAACTCCAAAGCACAATTAATAAGTGGGTGAAGAAATGACATATTACTTGCACACACAATTCAAGCCCACACCTCCTTGAACAAAAATTAATTACATGAAAGAAAGTGCACTCAGCATTTTACATTTTTGTCTTCTCAAAATATTGTTCTCCAAAATGAGCCCCCTGCTTATTTTGGCTAACTTACCTTCATTATTCCCTTCCTTGTGCTTTAAATTTAATTTTCACACATTTAAAGCACTCAAGGGTTTCTAGAAATGGATCCATCAGATAGGAGTTTTCTTCCCCTTTCCAGAAAGGTAAAAGTTTCCTCTTAACTCCAAATATTTCGAAAGTTATGGTCGAAGGAGTTTTTTGGGGAAATTTTCCCTTGACAGGCCCGTGCCCAATGAGAAGGTGCCACATGGTGGCAGAGGTCAGGCCAGCAGAGGTAAGTTGGAAATTTTTCCAAAGAGGGCAAAGGGCGCAAAGGGAAAATTTTTGCCCGTAGGCCCATGGAGGAGGACGGAGAAAAAGTTACGGAAGGCCCGCGGCTAATGAGGAAGCGACACGTGTCCATGACAGTGGTGGGAGTTAGAGGTGTGGATGAAACATTGGTTTTTCTCCAAAGGAAAAGAGGCACAAATGGAGAAAAAGAAACATGCCCCCGCCAAGAAACCAGAAGCTAACATGTGTCGTCGGAGCGGCGGAGTGCAGGGAAAATTTGGGAATGTTTCTCGATAAAAAAATCAAAGGGGAAAAGCGAGGTTTGAGCCCACATTTCCATTAGAAAATGGGAAAGTGACACATGGCAGAGGAGTGGTGGGGTGTGGGGAATTCTTGGCAGATTTTCCCAATTTCAAAAAATGGAAAATTTTCAAGTTTTGGCCCGCCAACCCAATGTTTGCCCTAAAATTGTTATTTTTGCCCTAAATCTTCAGAGGGGCATAACTTTCGATCCCGAGCTCGGATTTTCGCGTTATTTATATCTTTGGAAAGATGTTGAAGTCCTCTACAAGATGGAGGGTTAAATTTTGATTTTTAATGGATATTTGTAGGAGAAAAATAGGAAAATGTCTCTGGCATGTAGAAAACACAGAAAATGCCCCCAACCACCAAAATTAATGAAGTTTGGGCCTCTTTCTTGCTCTACAGAGAAATGTACTTTTGTGTATGGGTTTGTACATGAATCCCATCACATTACAGGTGAGATTGAATGGATTTTTTGGTGGTTTGATTTTCAATTTTATTTTCCCACGTTTTCCACATTTCTTTCATTCTGTTTGATGGTTAAAAGCTAGATTTGGCTCATTTGTAAAGGTTGTTCATCATTCTTCTCTTCCTCTCCCTTCTTTTCTTCCCTAGGGTTGAAAATGGAGTTTGAACCTCCTCCCTTGCTTTGTAATGGTTTTTTTTTCCTCTTACCAGTAAAATGATGTTTTATGCAAACTTCTGGAGCAATAAAAAACGTGTTTTGTGATGCATTTGTCCATCCTTCCTCATTTTTCTTGTCTTCTTCTTGCCTCTCTTCATTGCAGGTATTTATGAATGTTTGAATGTTCATTGTAGGTTTTGAAGTTGTGTTCATGGAGTTTTGGAACATTTTTTATGTAAAATTTATCCTTGGTTTTGTGATACACTTGTCCATCCTTTCTATTACTCAGCACTTCTCGTTCCATGGCAGTTTTGATAGATGTTCAGAATTTTCCTTCTTTGGTGTTTCACTGTTTTAGTGTAGGCTCTATTTTTCCCTCTTTTCTCTCTCTCTCTATCTCCTTGGCATAGTTAGATTAGGATTAGATTAGATTGCCTACACTGGAATAGCTTGTGGCAGATAGTTTAGGAAGAGGAACCAACCTTCTCTAGAGATCTTTCCCCATTTGCAAAGGTCCCACACTTTGGGAAAGCTCAATGTTGTGCATTCACACCAAATGACATTGCCTTAGAAAAGAAGATCCATAGGTCATTTTGGGGGTGTTTTGAATTTGCACTAACATTTTTGGCATGCCTGATGGGACCTTAGAGGTCTTCCACTTTATTTTTGACAGGTTGGTGTGTTCTTGTTAAAGATTTAGCCTTTGGAGGCATATTCAAAAGCACATCTGGCGACTCCATCTGGTAAATAATTCATTCTCTGAGTTGCATACCCTCTTTCCATTCATTTTTCATCCATTCTTCCTTCCATCTCTTCCATCTTCTTTCATTTCATGAAGTTGTGCAATCATGAATTCATTTTCATCATGGAATTCACATTTACAACAATAGTATATTCCACCTCCAACATCTTTTACAGCTCCTTCAAATCAGCATTTTGATCAAATTCAAAATCAGTATGCATATTCATATGAGCAAAAGTGCCAAAATCAGTTTGGCTATGGTCCTTTCCAAGAGCAGGAGTATGCACACAATGAAGACAATCAAATGGAAGATGTTGATTTTGTGGAGAAGATCCAAAAAAAGGAGGCTGGGCATGGTGCAATCAAGAGCAACAACTCAAATGAATTCTTTCAAAATTGGTTGTAGGGAACCTTGTCCATGGGTTGGCCCTTTTCCAAAACACTTTAGCCCTCATGAGAAGCTTGACTCCATGATGGAGATGCTGCCCCAACTTGGACAATGGACAATGGAGATAGAGGCCTATAAATTTGGTGTTGAACAACCTTGTCAATGGGTAAGTTCTAGACCATCATCTAGTTTTTCTCCTTCCATTCCTCAAGTAGCACCATCTCATTTTGAATGCAAAATTCCAAATCCATCCTATGCTGCCCTAAGAGTTGATTCCATTTCTCCATCCCCTAGTCTTCCATCCCATCTCAGTTTTTCTTATCTCTTCTCTTCCAAATCCAAATCCCCTCCATAAGAGAAAAAAGAAATACCTTCCACTCCAAGGAAACAAGAAGTTTCATCTCCCCCACCACAAAAAAAATTGCGAAATCAATTGAGTTACAACCCACCCCTCCTCTTGCATTCCCAATTCCATGTGGGGAAGAAGAAATTACAAAAATCAGTCATGAAGGATAGCAAGAAGAAGAGCCAAACAAAGAATTTTTTTTTTTTTTTTGGCAAGCTTGGCTCTTAAATTCGGGATTACAAAAATCCCCTTGATGGTGAAACCAACAGAGGAGGCCAAGGTCGAAGAAAAAGTGGCGGTTAGGACTGATTTTTTCACAGCAGAAGAAGAGTAAAAAGAAGAGGCAAATCAGCAATCAATTTGCTCAGAATGTAGTGTCCATGTTGGCACTCTACTTGACGAAGATGTTGATCCAATTCAAGTTGCACAATCAGCCATGGAAAAGAAAATCTCTAAAAGAGATCTTGCAGCCCCAACTCATCCTTTAGAGCAGCATATTGAAGAGTTTGACTTGACAAACTTCATGCTAGAGGAAGAGTTCAATCAAGAGCAAGATTGTCTTCAAGCAGTAGAGGAAGGAGAATTTTCTCCAAATCCAAAAGAAGAGGAGCAAATTCTAGTTGTGAGGGAGAAAAGTGCAGATCCAAAAGCTTTGATCACAAAGCAGGCTCTAGAAGAACCTTTAGTTCTTCTTTCTACTTCATCTCTCTCGACTTCTAGTGCTGAAGAAGAGTTTGATCTCTCAAACTAAATGTTGGAGAATGAAAGAAACCATGATGATCAAGTTGCAAATCAAAAGAACACCATGGGGGAGGTTGAGCATTTGTAGTAGGAAAACAATGAGGAAGTTTATTTGTCAGTTTTGGAAGACTGTTTTGATGAAGAGGAACTGGTTGAAATCATGCCATTTTCTCCTTCATCACCCACATTCCAAATACAAGAACCTGCTGCCATGAAGGAGAGCATTTATTTGCAGCACGCCTACATTTTATAACAACCTTTTGGAGCCAATATTGGAAGATATTAATCTTCCATGTTCTTCATTGGAGGAAGAAGGAAAACAGTAGAAGAACTTCATCACTTCTCCCACATCATCCATCCAAGAAGTTCTACAAGAGGACTCCATTTTTGGAGTTGAAAATCAGAGCAATAGGCATATCAAACGGATTAGACCTTGTCCAATAAGGTATTTGGCTTCATTGGAGCTAAAGGGGAAGTCACAACCAGTGATGCTTACTTTTAAGCTTGAGGATGAGCATCTAAGCACCAAGGATCAGCTACAATACCTCTACAATCCAAATGCAAAGCAACTAAAAGAGGTATGTAACTTGTTTTCAGTTGACACCTTGTTGATATGGGTAGAATACCAGTTTCTTGTTGATTTTCCACTCATCCTAACAGCCATGATCAACTCCAAATAAATTTCATGGCTTCCCATTTTGAAGAAAGGAAGCTATTTTCCACAACCAATTGCAGGGTTTGTTTAGCTCACCTTTGCTTCCAGTTAGAGTAGAGTAGGTAGGTTTTCTTTTAGCAGAAGAATTACTTGTGCACACTGTGCATATCCCACTTGGGGTATGTATGATTTCTAATTTTTTACATAGTTTTTTGGTGATGTTGTGTTGCTCTTGCACAATCCATTTCAATGGGTTTTGGTGAAGATCAACTCCAAGTTTCAGTGGGTTTCCAAATGGCTCAGAGTTCAGATTTTCATAGTTTAGATCAGAATCAGTTTATCAGGCTTGACTCCATGCCAAATGTATGCTTCCAAGGCCACTGATCATTCATCTAGCAGGCAGATGACCCCTAAGAGTCGCCAAATTGTTATCCAAAATGAGCCCCCTGCTTAGTTTGGCTAACTTGCCTTCATTCTTCCCGTCCTTGTGCTTCAAAATTCATTTTTCACACATTTCAAGAACTCAAGTGTTTCTGGAATGGCTCCATCAGATAGGAGTTTTCTTCCCCTTTCTAGAAAGGTAAAATTTTCCTCCTAACTCCAAATATTTCGAAAGTTATGGCCCGAAGGAGTTTTTTGGGGAAATTTTCCCTTGACAGGCCCGCGGCCAATGAGAAGGTGCCACATGGCAGCGGAGGTCGGGCTAGTGGAGGTAAGTTGTAAAATTTTCCAAAGAGGGAAAAGGGCGCAAAGGGAAAATTTTTTCCTGCAGGCCTGCGGAGGAGGATGGAGAAAAAGTTGTGGAAGGCCCACGACCAATGAGGAAGCGACACGTGTCCATGACAATGGTGAGAGTCGAAGGCGTGGAGGAAACATTGGTTTTTTGCCAAAGCAATAGAGGTAAAAATGGAGAAAAATAAGTGTGCCCCCGCCAAACAACCAGAATCCAACACATGTCACTAGATTGGCGGAGCGCGGGGAAAAGTAGGAATGTTTCCAGATAAAAAAATCAAAGGGGAAAAGTGAGGTGATCCCGCGTTTCCATTAGCGAATGGGAAAGCACCACGGTAGAGGAGTCACAGGGCAGAAGGAATTCTTGGGACATTTTCTACAAAATTCAAAAATGGAACAATTTTCAAGTTTAGACCCGCCAACTCGATTTTGCCCTAAATCTGAAGTGCATAACTTTCGATTCCCTAGACTCGATGTTTTCATGTTCTTTATATCATTAGAAAGCTGTTGAATCCTCTACAGATTAGAGGGTTCAATTTTTTATTTTTGAGGATATTTTAAGGAGAAAATAGAAAACGTCTATGGCATGTAAAAAACACAGGGAAAAAAAACCCCCAACCACAAAAATTAATGAAGTATGTCCTCTTCTTGCTCTGCCAGAGCAAGTACTTAGTGTAGGGTTGTTTACATGAATCCCATACTTTAGGTGCGATAGGGGGGTTTTTTTGGTGGTTGGATGTTTTCAATTCTAGGTTCCAGGTTTTCCACATTTCTTTCATTTTGTTCGATGGTTTTTAAAAGCCAGTTGCTCATTTGGAAAGGTGCTTATCATTCTTCTTGCCTCTCCCTTATTTCTTCCCCAGGGTTGCAATAAGAGTTTGATCCTCCTCCCTGCTATTGAAATGTGTCATTTTTTTCTTCTTACCAGTATAAATTAAGGATTTTGTGTAAATTTGGAGTAATAAAAACATGTTTTGTGATGCATTTGTCCATCCTCTCATTTGTGTTGTCTATTCTTACCTCTTCATAATGGGATTTGTGCATTGTTGTTGAATGTTCATTGTAGGTTTGGAGCTGTGTCATGGAGTTTTGGAACATTTTTTGTGTGAAATTATCCTTGTGTTTTGTGATGCACTTGTCGTCCTTCCATTGATCCAGCTCTTCTGCTTCCATGCGTTAGTTTTTAATAGATGTTCAACATTTTCCTTCCTGTGTGGTGTTATCAACCAAAGTTTAGTGTACAGGCTCTATTTTTCCCTCTGTTCGCTCTCTTGTCTCTTCGGCAACGTTAGAGATTAGGATAGATTAGCTGCATGCCCCTGGAAAGCTCTTGAAGAGTAGCAGGTAGTTTAGGAAGCAGGAATTAGCTTCTTGGAGAAGCTTTCCCATTTGCAAACGTCCCAAAACTTTGGGAAAGCCATGTTTGTGCAGTTCACACCAAATGACATTGCCTTAGCAAGAGAAAAGCATATCCCATAGGTCATTTTTGGGGGGTGTTGCGGAATGTGCACTAACAAAAAACAACCCTTAATGGGGTCTAATTGTTTGAACCCCCCAACCCCAATAGGTAGGTGTTCGGCATTAAATTTTAAGAGGTTGGAAACAAATTGGACTGTCCCACAGCTTCCAGCTTCCAAAATTTGGCCTCTAAGGCCAAATTCTAATGATTCATGAAGGGGTAGGTGTACAACATCAATGATCCCATATATCTAGTCCACTCAACTATACAGCACATGAATAACAAGAGAAGAAAACCAGCCTAATAAATGATCCCTTTGGTTCCACATCATATAATTAGTTATAGGGCAAGATTAATTTAGCTTTTTAATTAAGACACTACACCTCAACAATTATAAATTAAAAGGGGTAAATTACATAAACAATCGACACTTCAAATTAAGTTAATTAAATGAATTACCATCACTAAAAATTCCCCAGGACGCCCCCACATAATACCAAGTAAACGGAAAACTAAGAGAATCCCAAGGAAATCGTATATAATAGATAAGGAACAATTAAGATTTTTAAAACCAGAAAAAAACTAAACCCTTCGGTCAAATTTTCCATATTTCAACAACACACAAAAATACATGTTGTTCATGGTAGACCTTGTTGAATCACAGAATTCCCAATGTGTTGGTTCTTAATCCCCTCGTAGTTTGTCGTGAATGTTTTTCCTGTAAAAACACAAATAACCTATAGCCTCCCATGGCGATATAACGATATCGAAGTAAGTAATAAAACACTTAACATCTGTAACTATCAATTTCAAAACATCAGATCATAGCTTACTATAGCTTAAGAACCAAGTTAATTTAACAATTATCCCATTTTCATACATTTTATTCACTCATTAACATTAGATTCACTGACAACTAGACAAAAGGACCCACTGGGATCATCAGATTAAAGGAAGGATACTTTAATCCAGTTTCAACAATTTCGCAATCTCCAATAGTAATTTAAATCACAAAAAAAATTTGAACACATAATAAATAAAAACCCAATTACGAAAATGATTGAAATGTCAACCATATTTATTGACAAACAAATAATTTTATTCCATAATGAATGTCTATTCAAAAGTTAATAGTTGCTTTCCAATACTGTCATCCTTTCAGTATTCCCCTTAACACAAATGTGTCAATGTCATTCTTCTATAATATCTTTCGGTAATAAGAATAATAGTGTTCTATGGTCCGACACAGAGATAAACCCAATACAACAAAACAATATCGAAGAGTAA
>JAHRHJ020002378.1:0-12548 GCA_019776745.2 Taxus chinensis | reverse complement strand
CCTGGAATGTGACATACGCGGGCCATACGCGCGCCATGTCCCCCCCCCGGAGCAGGGTTTTGCCAGTGTGACTTGTGTTGTGAGGCTTTTAGGAGATTGTGCGCAAGCAATTGCAAGCTCCTTCAATGTGTGAAGTAGATACAGTTGCATGTGGTGCAAGGTTTGTGAGTCAACACCCATGACATGGTAGCTGTGCGTATTAATGAGACGCACGAAAATCACGAACATGGGTTTAGATCCGCTGTGCCATGACAACACAACCCACTAGTGAATGCATAAGGAACGTCCTAAAAGGTTAGAGGAAACGGATGAGGTGGAAGTCCGTAGCAAGGAACATCTTATAAGTGTGGACTGACAAACACCCTCAAAGGGGATCTCAAAGTTCCCCATTTGTGCCCCTTTGTTTTGAGGGGAAACAAGTTGGAGGAATGTCTGATCTTGCCACAGTCTTTGTCACGGGGGCCAGTGCCAAAAAGACGCAGACTGACCAGCTGCACAACAAGCAGGTAGTGGGATTCATATGCAAAGTGCGTGAAAGTACAGTGCCTCCTAAATGTGAATCTCACAATCGGAAGGGGTTTGAGACGCATGACAAGGAGGGTGCCTTTCCCCAATTGCGGAAGTCCTACCGCCATACACAGGTATCTTAGGTGTGATGACCAAAAATGCCCCATTACAAGTTAATCCTGCTCTGCCCCGAGTGATTTAGCATTTAGGGAGCAGTCCACATTGTGTGGAAATGACGGCTCCGCCACGGGCAAGTCAAAGCCCCTTCCCTCATCTCCCCTTTACTGGATTTGGAAGCCAATCTGCATCTTTTTTTATTAAACTTGACGGATAGTCCCTTTTCTCACGGGCTTGGCCACCCCCCCCCAAAGTTGCGGAATGAAACGCGCAAGTCTAAGCCCAACCCCGGGAATTGACACATTGTCAGCCTAGCCGTTTGGCGAGCGTGACTATGATGTTAGGTCTATACTTTTCCCTGAGGCCCATCTTGCTAGCGCTTGCATAGAAGTGAAACATTTTGAGCATGATCATGTAGTAAAGATGGAAAGTCCGAGATTGCAACCTTTTACCCACTGTTTTGTATGGAAACCACGACTCGTTAAGGCTCCTTGCGTCTTGCCCGGCTCCAAGCTAGAGATATGGGCGCTGGTTTAGAACTTCGAGGGCGATACTTTAGCTACGGTACGCTCCCTACCCAAACATTTCCTAAGGTCTAGGGGTACCGACAACTAGGATGGATTAGTGCGTCCAATCGCCCCTCCCCGAGTTTTCGCCGGGGGCACCAACAGCGTGTTCTTCCTAGGTGGTGAACCGGGTTTGCCTCGGTAGACCGGGAGATCCCATGACGGACAAACAAAAGCCACCCTCCTGCACCAGGACCCGAATACTGCATCCCCAAGCCTATGCGTTTTGGGCTGGTCGGGTGTTGCGCTAGCCGCGTGGAGTGTGATGTTTGCCACACTACCCACATGTGAGAGATGGTCACCAGAAGTATATGAGAATCAACCGATGGCTTGCCCCCAGAGTACGGCCCGACCTAAACTTGTCACCGTGTATCTGATCCGTGGTGGGGCGAACACATATCCGGAAGGCTAACCTCGGGCATGACTAGCCATTGGGTCACCATGGTCGTGTGACGGGTCTTTTGGCTAGCAAGGGTTTCCTTGACTTTTTTGTGATATGAGGGTCCCGCCTTACGGCTGTGCCCAGATTGGGAGGCTTGTGTTCCCGGATTTGGAAGTCTTCTAGCCCGTTCAGAAATAGGACAGTATATGCCGGATAATGGGATACACCTTGGCCGAAACTCTGCTGGTCTTCCGTCCCGAACGCCCGTTGTACCGCATTTGAAAAAGTAATGGAGACAGGGTGCCCCTTTATTTAGGGGATATAGCTCTTGTTGAACCCTAAAGCATTCAACAACGGGTTTGGACATTGAGTGGTTATTCTCCTATTTGGATTGGTGCCCTGTGTTGATTGCTCTATGACCACCTGGCCTGGCACATGGTATGATTGTGTAGCCTGACGAGAAACATTAGAGTGTGCCCGGTCCTTTTTGTTGTTCCAGGACGCTACAGGAAGGAGCCTACTTCGAGTGAGGCCAAGAGCAATAGTTGAATCTCCTGCACAAATGGAGGACCAGGTTCGTGTAGTGAGTATGCCGCGAGTGCCCCCATGCTCGCGGCTTTGCAAAGAAGTTGCAGACGATTTGAGTCCTCTTAGCACCCAAAAACCGGCGTTTGCCGTGAGCCAGTGCCCGGGCTGGCACTGCGCGTGGAACAACATTAACACATGAACGAAATTTGCATGTAGAGGAGGAAAACAATGGAATCCGGGGATGTGCCAACCATTTGAATAAACAACCATAGAGAATGAGATTGGACCTCGGTAGATCTGCGGCGAAGTCTTATAGTAAATCTCACTATACAAAATGAAAACCCATGTTGGAATAGAAATCCCACCCACAGACTCGACTGCCAAGGTGATCTTGGATTGGTGTGAGTTTTGCACCCATAAGTGATTTGGGAGTTCCGCGTTTCCGCACCTATTCTCAAAGAACTATGTGAGTAAAGGGAGTACAAACTCTTTGCGAAAGATGGCCATTAAGCTTGCACGACTAGTGCAAAAAGAGGTGTCAGGAGAACCGAATCTAGCACAACGGTTATTCCGGAGGCGCAAGACTAGATGTACAGAAGGGGTGGGTATTTATTAGAGAGTTGGACTGGGGTAAGTTGGCTGGCTCATACGATAAAGGAATTGGCGGATAGGGATGCGTAGATTATCGAATTTTTAATGATGCATGTGTTCAAGATCCATTTTCTACTCCAGTTATAGAAGAGGTGTTAAGAGTAGTAGCTGGTTGTGAAATCTACACTGTTACTGATGGGTTCTCGAGTCACCATGATGTGCAAATTGCAAATGAGGACAAGGCAAATATTTCCTATGCTACAAAATGGGGGTTATTTTTCTAAAATGTAATGCCTTTTGGATTGAAGATTGCACCGATGGTGTTCTTGTGTATAGTTGTAGAGGCATTTAGTGACTTAATTTACAAGTTTCTTCATGTATATTTATATGATTGGACTATATACCGACTTATGAAAGACCATTATCAAAATTTGCACTTTATTTTTGAAATGTGTAGACAAATTCTGATCTCCTTGAACTTAAGGAAATATATGTTTGCAGTGATTTTTGGCACATTAAGTGGACATGCCATTTGCAAAGTGGGCATGTTGGTGGATCCAATGAAAATAGTTGTGATCTTGCAATTGGAAGCCCCGTGCACATAATGGGATGTGTGTGCCTTTTTGGGACATTGTGGATACTATTGCAAGTCCATTTGGAACCATGTACAGACGACTGGTCTGGCTAGAAGGAGCTTTTGAGAAAAGATGGTCCATTTGTGGACTGAGACCCAAAAAATGCTATTTGACATTTTGAAGAAGAAACTAGCTAGCACACCTATAGTACAGTTCTTAGTCTGGAAGACACCATCCCATGTCCATGTCGATGCATATGGAACAAGTGTTGGGGTAATACTTGCGCAACTTGGTGAATTTATCCCATCTATTTTGCAAGATAAAAGTTGTGCAAGGCAGAGATGAATTTCACTGCTATGGTGTGCAATGGGTTGGCTATGGTGTGAAAAGTTTATGCAATACCTACTTACGACTCCATTTGTATTTGTCATGGACCATGAGGCCGTAAAATACCTCGTCAACAATCTTGTATCACATAGAAGGATTTGTCGATAGATAGTGTTTTTCCAATAGTTCTAGTTTTTTGTTGTGGTGAAGTTAGGAAGATTGAATGCAAGTTAGTTGAAGATGATATATTAGGCACACAATTATATCTAGTGCCAAGAGTCCCTAGAGAAGATAGCGGACATAACAATGTTTCTCACATCTGTGATAGCTCCAAATGATTGGACTTTTAAGAAGAAGAAACAACTTGCAGTTAGAGCTTTCCCATATTAGATAACAGGAGGAGAGTTGGACAATTTGGGAAGAGATGAAGTATTGTGTAGATTTGTAATGGAACTTGAATGCACATATATGTGCGGGTGCCACAAAGAAATTGTCAGAGGATATTCCATAGGAGAAGCAATTGCATGCAAGATCTTGTTGGCATGATTTGGTGGCCAACATTGTCCACAAACATCAAGGAGTTTGCTTAAAGGTGTGATATATGTCAATAGGCTGGGAAACCCAACAAATGGGATGAAATGCCATTTACAAGAACCATTCAATAAATGAGTGGTGAATTTTGTAGGCCCAATTAACCTTCATGTATGACGAAGTGGTGTGCGTTACATCATAATGACTAGTAAATACCTTACATGATGGGCTGAGGCTGCTCAGATCAAGTATTGTACAACAGCTACTACATCAATACTTCTATGGGAAAACATTATTATGAGGTATGGTTGTCCTTTGAGCTTGACAACCAATCAAGAAAGCCATTTTCTTGCGCAGACTGCAGATTTATTCTAGGAATTTATGATTATGTGCCACAAGACAATGCCTTACCCTCCACAAGCTAATGATATGGTGGAGGCTTTTAACAATATTCTAGGCACTACACTCACAAAGATATGTGATGCAGGGCATAAAGAATGGGATGATCGAGTATTAATTGTGTTGTGTACAAAATGACGTACAAACAGTTGAATCAGTATACTCCATTCTAGCTGGTCTATGGAAGAGAGGCGTTATTACCATTTGAGTTTTTAATGCCATTGCTACGCATTGCACACACGAAGAGTAGATGATAAGCAATCGATTGATGAAAGATTTGTGGAATTAGGAAAATTGGATAAGCGGTTACTTGGAAGATGTTGCCAAGGCGTCGATATAAATAGGCATAAAGCATGGCACAATAGGCACATTAAGAGCAAAAAATTGTTGGCAGGTGCTAAGATGTTGCTTTATGATTCTTGGTATGCGGAACGCCTTGGAAAATTCCATATAAGATGGATGAGACCTTATGTGATTCCCCATAGATTGGAGACTTGTGCATGCAAGCTTTATGGTGAGTTATTTCATGGGCACTTTAATGGGAGTAGGTTCAAGCCTTACTTTGAGTAATTGCATAGGAAGACTTGTGATAAGGCCAATGACATAGAGAAAAGTATCATACAAATATATTTCTTGCTTTCTTTAGTTTGTTTTCTTTCAGTTGCTATTTGCTTATTGTTAATAAGAGAGCTTGGTTCCAAAAAGATATAAACGGTACAAGTGGAACTGTAAAAACAGGTTTCCATGTTAAATAGTTGTAAGCTATCTCACGAGAAAAGTTTTGTTAATATTGCGGTGGTTATGATTGTGGAGATGAATGCTGCGTAAGGGAAAAATCCCCAAGAGGACATAGCACACGATTGTTCAAGGGGAAATTGAGCGAAAGGTGAACAAGAGATACGTGTATATGTAGGAGACTAATGAAATCCGAAGAGGTTTGTGCTCAAGGCAAGCAAAGGAAATTCGTGAAAAGGCAAGTGAGAAGGAATCGTGTGTGTGTAAAAGGAGAATGAGTAAGTGACATGCATTAAAAGAAGTGAGAGGCGGATGTAGGGGATGGAATTTGTATGAAAGGAAATGAGGTGGGGGAATGCTGAGTTAGGTTTCACGTGTGGGTGGTGGGTGATAATTAGAGGGGTGAAAATCAACTATATGATGTTTGGGAGCCCCTCAAAATCATTCATTGAGATGCTTTCAATGGTGGAAAAAACCTTGTGTTGTGAACCCAGAGCTAATAAATTTGTAGCCTTGTTTGTTTCACTAAAGCAATTTTTAATTTCAATTCGGTGAAAGTGTAATGTCCCCTTTTCGGACAAGTTAGGAATTAGCATAAATCTGATCACACAACTAAAAAATAATTAATATTCAAACCCCAACTGTTGCAATTTTAAAAAATTCATAACTTTGGCTAGAGAAGTCCAAATGATCTAAAATTTTGGATATTGGGCCACAAAAATATGAAGAATAATAGTCTAAAATCAGATTTCACACAGCCAACACGAAACCCTAATTTTCCCCTAAAAAGTAGGTCGCCCAGCACATTTAGGGCATCAAATCAACTCCAAAAATTATGAAATTGTTTTCTTCTTATTTCTCCAAATTTCTACGACGAAAACCAATATTAATCTGACCCCAAAACTGCAGATCTGAAATAAATATTAATTTATAACACCCAGATAGCTTTCAGACAACTGAAATCTTATAAAGTTCATTACTTGCTCAATAATTAATGTTTTTAAATGAAGTAAAATGCAAAATGAACTAGAAATGAAGGTCTTTCCAATGATCCATGAAACTGAATTTTCTGATCACAAAAATCCTCTCAAAACTGCCCCCGAAAACTGCCCCCAAGTCGCTAGGATTAGGATAAAATATAAAAATTACTTCCAGCTCATAAAACCCTTCCAAAACCCTCAAATAATCATCCCTTGATTTGAAATAATTGATTACACACAACAACAAATAGATCTAGCATAATCAACCTCAAAACATGATAGATCAAATCCCAAACCAAGCTGACTTGCCTTTAATAAATTGCAGCAGTAATAACAATCACAAAGTAACTCAAACCCTTCACAAAAATGCAAATTTATCTTCCAAATAAATACACCAACACCCAAAACCAAGTCACCAAGGCAAAAGAGCATAGATCTAACACAAATAGATTCCAAACCAACTTCAATTAATTGCAAGAGATCTTCAAGGAAGAAACAAGAGAGCAAGAGTATCAAATTTGGGCATACATCTCTTTCTCCACGCAGGGAGTAAATTTCAAATATTCATCAACATGCCAATGAAGGAAATGCGACCCCTCTTTTATAAAAATAAGAGGTGCAATATCCAATGATCAATCATTTAATGTTTTCTCCCTAAGACATAATTAAAATTTTTTTTTAATGATTACTACCATGTGCACTTTATTATTTTAATTAAATAATAAAGATAACTAGCCTAAGTGCACATTAACTAACTAAAGAACCCTCTAAGGGGTTACAAAATAGATAATAGACATCTTAGGACAAATTTCGAGCTCAATCCTCGAACCCATTGGGTTGAGGGTCTTCAAATCTTCAATGTGGAAAATGTCCCGAGAAGGGGACATTACAAAAAGATTGTAGGTGGTGGAGGGAGGGACACAAAGGGGAGTTTAGTTTCCAGTTTTTTGTGCTCCCTTTTTTGAAAGCTTCTGACTGCTATCAAGGAATCGCCTTTTTGATTTTTAGTTTTTTTTTTTGTTTTATTCTCTAGCTTGAGTCCTGTAAGTAATGCTTGAAATTCAGCCTCGTTATTTGTTGCTCTTTGGAGGAAAGAAGTTGAGGCTGCTATGCGATCCCCAAAACATGATTTCGGATGCAACGCAACCCAACTTTTCCTAGTTTTCCTTTGGATGCTTTGTCGAGATATAATTTGGTCCACTTTGAGGGTCAAGGGAGCCAATTAGAAATCCGTATTTCTTCTATATTCATCCCACTTTAATGAGGCAATTTATATTATATTTTATTTACAATTTAATATATTTTTCCTTCAAAGTGTTGTGCATTATATATTAATATACAAATTACATTTTACTTTTTAATAATATTTATTTGTATAAGTTAAATTCTTTTGTTAAGAGTTTCTGTTATAATATGCAGAGAGAGGAAAAAGAAAGAATAGAATGTACAAAGATGGAATGAAGAGAAACCAGAATGCACACTGTACAAATGAGTTGTGTGTACGGGTATTTATTATGCAAAGACGGTTACAAAACTAGTTTGCGGTTACAACCGCATAACCATTACAAAACACTTGTAAAAAGGGGAAGTCTTATTCATTTAGTCCTACACCCCCTCTTAAGACTTACCCTACATAACTCAAAAACAAACAATCTAACAATACAGAACTACGCTATCTTCAAACACTTTCACTTTGAAAGCAATGCTATGATAAGGTAGGGCTCCATCAAGTTGCTTTGTAACCTTCGTAAAGGTGTAGTTCCCGAGCTGAATTCCCGAGTTCCCGGATTCCACCTCCCCAAACTCCGAATCACAGATCTCCCGAATTATTGGACAACCATCCATACTGAGCCATCCACAAGCTCCATCAAGTTGTCTCATGACCCTCGTGAGGGTATAATTCCCCAAGATCCACAGTCTCCCAAAGTATCTGAGCAACCATCCATTACCGAGCTTCATCTACCTTGACTCCTTTCTTGCCCATTAAAGTTTAGAGCATCTTTATAGCACGTATTCGTCACTGTCCTCACTACCTTCTGCATCCGGTGGTCTTCAACCATGGCTATATTGGCTGTATTTGATATGACTTTACCCTTGAGCACATCATTGGCTCGACACGACAATCCCATGCTGTGTGACCTCTTTTCCTACAATAATGACATTCAATCTCCAACTTATCTGATCTTCTATGATATTTTCTGGTTCTAGAATAGAAGGCACTTTCTTGCTGGGAATGACCTTCTGAATCCTCTGTAGTTCGTTTTTCCTCAGCTAGAAGGATCTGATATCATAGTCATCCAGATATTGAGATTGAATTTGACTGAGATGTCAAAACTACATTGCTATACCTTTGAAGACAGACTATTTAATAGGATAGTCTTTGGCATCTTCGTCCTCAATTGCAGCTGTCACTTCTGCTAGTTGTCTGATTAAGGACCTTAGATTATTGATGTGGCTTGACATAGAGACTCCGTCATCCATTTTGAACCTATATAACTGAAGTTTCAGGGAAATGTGCCATTGAATGCTTTCGCTCCAAATAATTTATTTAGAGTATCCCGAATGTCCTACGATGATTTGTCTAGGTCTACATGATGAAGTTCAGAGTCAGAGAGAGCAAGGCCAATAATAGCTTTCGCTCTATCATCTCTGCTTTGCCATTCTAACAATTTCGATGCATTGGTAGGTGTTGTCTCTTTCCCGTGTACAATGCCCACAAATTTGTTATTCATAAGTTGCATTTGTATTTTCACAACTCCATGTATGAAGATTTAGACCAGAAATATTTTTCTATGGCATTGCCATTTTAATAGAATAAATGCAACTGTGTATTTTGGCAATGAATAGATAAGAGAAAATAAATACCAGTTGCACAGTTCCGTGCCGTAGCGTAGGGAGTCTGTTTGCTTCTGTGTCTTTAAAAATATTTGTGCCCTAGCCAATTCGTGACTGTAAAATGCAGCATCTTAGCACATATCGCGACTGTATTTTTGGGACTTTTTTTTTTTTTTTTTCAGAAAAAACGCGACTGTATTCTTCTGATTCGCGACGGTACAGCGTGATTTTTCGTGCCCTAATGGCGCGCCCTTGATTTCCGACTGCAGATTTTTCTATGCTGTCGTTTCTAAAATCCGTCAATGAAAAATCCGCGATTTTTCTTCAGTCTTCGTTATGCCCTTGCGCCTCTATTTTATCTTCAGATCGCTGGTAATGACAAAGATGAATGCGGAAGTCTATGATTCGTTGTTCGCTCGTTCATGCAAAGTGGTGATTGCTTTCACGTGCCCTTAATGGGACTGTCACGAAAATATCTCACTTCCTCTCGTATGCTTGCTCCACGCTCTGAGACCACTGTTAGAATATGCGGAGAGCGCCAAAAGAAAGAATAGAATGTACAAAAGACTAGGAAATGATGAGAAACCGGAATGCATACCACTGTACAAATGAGTTGTGTGTCCGGGTATTTATTATGCAAAGACGGTTACAAAACTAGTTAGCGGTTACAACCGCATAACCATACAAAACACTTATAAAAAGGGGAAGTCTTATTCATTTATTCCTACAATTTCATTTAGTAATTTTTTATAATATGTTTTATTATACCTTAAAATTTTGTTGTAATGATTGGTTTTTTTCATAATTTGTTTTTGACGAAATAGAGCTACATTGTATTATAAAAATATTACAGTAATAATATTACAGACTTACTTTTTTGATTAATTTTTTTTCGTAATTTGTTGTTTTAAATATATTAAAATATAGAACTTACACATTTTTGTCTTTGCAGTTTGAAATTTGAAATACCTCATAGCATCAAAGTCATCCAATATTAGAGATGAGAATGTCAAGCGGATCAACCTCAACCCTAGATGTCGTCTGTGGAAATATGTCATCATTGTTAACAAAATATCATGAGGAGGTTATCCATGGGTGTGCCACGAATGCAAAAAGGAGTACAAAGCTACATATATCAGGGTCTGTTGCCACCTTTCTCACAAATCAGAAACATGGCTCGCCTTGTGCCTTTGTCCAAATGTTGATGGCCAACTAGGAAGGGGTATCCGTTGCACAAAATTGCAAAATGCTAGAAAGAGAAATGAAGCAGAGAGTTGTCTTTGTTTCGAGGGCACGGTTAAGGATCTTCACATAGGCCTGCTTTGCATCCATGCTTAAGGTTCACTGTCATGTCACTTGAAGAGCAATTTAGGACCTCTTGAAAAAGTCATTCAATTTGTAGTCGGAAGGATAGCTATCGGATAATATCTTGTTGCTTGTATGCAACTGGTATTGCATTTAATGTGGTGCTCTCTCCGTATTTGTATGAGATGGTGAGGTGCCAAAAGTATACAAAAGACTAGGCTATGAAAAGGATCATTCCACCTGCTTGGCTAACCGAATGAGACATTATTGATAGATCATTGTAGATGATTTGAGTTTCACGGTGTATCGTGGGATGTCCATCATTTGTGATGATGAATGTTAAGAACATGCCATTGATCAATGTTGTTGCAACGAGCCCAAAGGGAGCAATGTTTTTAAAAACAATTGAATGCAATGTTGATGAAAATGATGCCTAATTTATTGCTAACCTTCCCATTGAGGCAATTGAGTTAGTGGGGCTAGACAATGTTGTCCAACTCATCATTGATAATGCCAAAGTATGTAGAGCAGCGAGCTGGTTGTGGAGCAAACATATTCTACATTTGATGGACTCCTTGTGTAATTCATTCTTTGAACCGAATGTTGCAGAAAATTGGCATATATAATGGATACAAATAAATAATGTAGAGTCAAAAGAAATTCAAATGTTTATTTGTAATCACCACATGTCAAAAGCCATTTATGGATATTTGCAAAGTTGGAGCAGCTAAAGATAATTTTTCAAGTTTCAATTTTCAATTTTTTAAAATCAAAATTTGAAAAAGTTAGTTCTTATCAAATGGCCATTTGAGAATTTTTCTTTGAAATCATTTTTACTTTTGTAACTTCATTTTTTTTTCAACATGAAGGTGGTTGAGACTCCTTTTGCCACACGTTGAATTGTTTTAAAGAGGCTTGTGGATGTAAGACGAGTCTTAAAAGCATGGTCATTAGTGATGTTTGGGTAGTTTGGAGGCATCACAAATAAAAGAGAAAATAATATAAGGACTATAATTCTTTATGATGACTGGTGGACTCAAGTAGACTATTTCATTCCCTTCACAGATCCAATACATACCGTCATTCATTCTTGTGACTTGGATCAACCAATCTTGGGCTGTATTTATGATTGCATAGATACAATGGCAGAGTAAATTAGAGACATCATCATGGCAAAAGGGTTAAACCCCTCTTAAACTTTTTTATAAACAAATGTATGTTATTTTCAAAAAAAGGTGGTATAAAACAATAACCCATTTGCAGCTTTTAGCATATGTTTTGAATCCAAACACCAAATATGAATGTAGAGGTAGTTGATGGCTATGGAGATTTGCATTAGAGATTAGAGATGAGCTTGGAACCTTTGCATCCTCAGATGGGGCTTATGCAGATGTTGGCACAATGGCAAAGAAGAAAGAAATGGACCGGGTTAAGTGGTGGAGCTACTATTGAGCTATGACTAAACATCTGCAAAAAACTGGCTATCAGGATTTTGTTAAGTTTACATTTTATAATTTTAGTTTAAAATTTTATTTTTGGCCTCCATTTGTAGCTTTGTTACATCTAAATTTTAGGAGGTTTCTAGTTCTTCCTTGGCTGAAAGGCATTGGAGCACATATGGCTTCATGAGTTTCGTGAGCTGTAATACATTGGTAGCCAGTACGGCAGAGGACCTTGTATATTTCCATTTCAATTTTCATCTTCTGTCAGATTCCGTGCTAGACTATAAGAATGGACCTAGGAGGCTTTGAGATGTGTTGCATGGGATGAGTGATTTTGATGTATCCATAAATACATCGACTCATCTCAATCCCATTCTCGATGATTTAGACATAACAGGAGGTTCCTTTGGTGCATCTTCATCAGGCTTGGCAGTTTGGCTGATGGTTATACCGAATCAAACTACGTTTGTATCAAGAGTATCTTATGATGTGGAGCTCCATATTCAGGAAAACACCAATGGCATTTTTGGTAGCATGGGATTTTATCGATGTATTTGTTTTGGTGATCAAATCTTCTTCATAAACATTTTGGGATATTGTAGTAATGATCCTATATGTCTTCTCTAATAATGAAAGTCTCCTCTTTACAACTTATATTTGTATAAAAAATTTATTGTTGAAGTCTGTGGATATATAATATGTGTGCATGTAGTATATGTGTGTTTTTT
>JAHRHJ020002377.1:0-12550 GCA_019776745.2 Taxus chinensis | reverse complement strand
GGAATTCGCATCATCTATACAGAGAAACCCAGAAAATCAATTTCTGGGTTTTTTTTCTTTTTTTCGAAATCGCATACTAAATAGGTGGTTTTTGGAAAGAGTTCCTTTTCCTATTTTTGGTAAAGTCCGCAGGCTGTTGTACACATTTTGCTATTTGGGAAATCTGGATAATCTAATCTTTTTGGGCAGTGAAGTCATTTTGACATAGGCCAAAAATTTATGTTTTGCATAGAAAAATAATTAGATGTGACTTCTCGAAATAAGGCACCCTAACATGGGTAGTTTTGTAAACACCCATTGAAATCCTTAGCCTGGCCCATATTCATAGGATGGTTTGTATGGGACTTAAGCTTGTGAGTCCCGACTAGTAGGTGCTTAACTACATCCCCCTTTCATTATTTTTGGTTAAAACCGTGCATTTTATTTTGTTTTAGTGACAACCTCAAATAAATAGCAGAGCTAATGTAGCCAAATTCTAACAACGTGATTTACTGCAAATAATATGAACTCCAAAGAAAATAGATCCCTTCTCTTTATTGAATATAATTCACAATGTTTCCTAAATAGGAAACAACTCCCCACTTGAGTTTCCAAGTAAAATCTACTAACTCTGACTAAATTTACTAGGTGGCGGAAATTACTATTTTTAGCAGTTTACTAGAACCTGCTATTCTAGTAAGTTTCGCATGCTTATTCCTATGAGGCACAGAATTTCCACACATCTTCTACATCCCTAATTATTGAATGCCACTTTCTAACTCATAATGCAACTAATAGACTAAAATTAACTAATGCCCAAAAATAGGAAAAAAATGAACTATAACTTAAATCCTAATTTTCGGCATTATGGGCCAGAAACATGTCGAAAACTTTCCCCAATCGGTAGGGCCGGTTGTTGCTGCATTCATCTCATCGAAACATGTGGTTTAAAGAAATGGACTCAAACGGACACCCGGAGCTCAAGTTATGACCTTGTCAAGTTCTGCTAATTCTGGTGCATCCTTCTTCCCTGCTTAAAAAAAAATCAGTGCCTCAGTTGTCTTCTCACAATGCTTCATTTATCTGCTCTAACTTCTAATCTCCCACTCTATGACCAAGTTTTGTCCTCTTGTTCCTGCCTATTCCAATGTACCAAAATTTTGTTGTATTTCCCATGTCCCTTCCATTGTTTTTTCTTATCTAAACTGATCCACTTCTTCTCTTCTTCATCGAAACCTACGCCTCCAATCTACTACTTCATCAATAACATCCGCCTTCTGCACCATCCCCATGAAAATAATACAATATGAAACATTAACACGGAGAAAATATCAACTTCCCTGGCAATCTACCTCATAATCATTATAGTTTATTTTTTTCACGATTTTGCAGGGACCAATCTTCTTGTACTTCAACTTGTTATAGTCCTCTGGACCTTTTCTTCCATAGATATACATAACGAAAAAAAAAAAAAAAAAAAAAAACAAAAAAAGAACAACTCACCAACTGTAAATACGTTTCTCCTCTGTGTAAATCTTCTATTTCCTCTACTTTCATTACTATTCTGCATCTTCTTTCGCACTTCTTCTGCAATTGTTGTATAGTTTCAGCAAACGGCTTCTTACATCATCACTAAACTCTACCACACTAGTAGTTGTACCAATCTAACACCCCATTTGGATTACTCCCATACATAATTGAAAATTGAGACATTCTTGTGGATTTGTTTGGAATGTTATATGCAAACTCAGCTTGTGGTAATGCTAAGTCCTTGTTTAGCTTTTCCCCCAACATTCACCTTAACAGGTTTCTCAAAATCTGATTTCCACCCTATTTGCCCATCAGTCTGAGGATGATAGGCACTAGTGAACTGTAATTTTTTTGATCCTCCAATTTCTTCCATAAAATTCCGCTAGAAGTGAATTAAGAAACTTGTGTCCCTATCTAAAGTACTGGTTTTGGTAGCACCATCCAAAAAAACAACTTCTCTCAAAAAACAAAATTTGTTATGACTGTCGCATCCACTTGTTGTCTACAGGTAAATATAAAATGAACATCTTAGAAAAATCTATCAACAACCACAAAAATTGAGTCCATTACCTCGTTGGTTTTGGTAATCCCAAAACAAATCCATAATCAGATATGTCCATGACCATAGTACAGGAGGAAACGAATATATTAACCCTATCTTCTGTGCATGGCCTTTAGAGACGACAAATTCGACATCTCTAACATATCCTTATCACATCTCTTTTTAGCTTTGGACATAATATCTTTTCTCTGTACCAAGCTATGTCTTATTTTACCCAAAATACCAAACAATCCTTTGTTATGATTTTACAACTCTTTTACTATGTTCTCTCTATAGACCCAACAGAATACATAATTGGTGTCCCTTGAATAGATAGACATCTATAAAAATGTACTCATACAGGACACTCCTGCATTGTGTGGAATGGACGATTTAACCTTTCAACAATATCCTTGAAATAATATTAAGAGGGAATCTAAACCCCCTTTAGCTTCAAAACCCACCACCTCATTTACATAGTGGTAAATAAAGTCACCACGCTACTTAATGCATTTGCAACTTGATTCTATTTTCGTGATTTAGTTAGGAGATAAAAGATAACCCTGCAACAAATGTGAGACCACTTTGTAGACTATGATTTAACTTCTTTTGTGTATTAACATTACTTCGGGCTATCGTGGTCTGTAATAAAACCAAAACTCCGTAGGCACTAAGTAAGTAATGCCTCCAATGCCTTAATGCTTGTCCAATTGCAATAAAATTCCATATCATAAGTAAGTAGTTCTTTCTTACCTCATTCAGTTCCTCCACTAAAGAACGCTTGGCTTTCCAACCCTTTGAATAGAACAACACAATTCACACATGTGAGGTTGTCACAATCAACATCAACACTTTATCAAAATCTGGTAGTGCCAAAATGGGTGCCTCTGTCACATTCTTCTTCAAGAACTACAAACGATCCTCGGCTACCATTGTCCACAAAAAATCCCTTCCTTTTGTGCAATCTGTTATAGGTGCTACTATACTACTGAAAATTTTAATAAACTTTCTATAAATGTTGGCTAGACATATGAAAGCTTCTTACCTCTTTAGACTCGTGAGTAGGCCATCTTTTTTCTTCAATAATTGCCTTATCAATATGAGTCCATCTGTAACCCCATCTGCTTAAAAATAAAGCCCAGGAAATATCCAAACTCTCTGACTAAATGTGCACTTTTTATATTTCATATAGTGTTCTCTTCCCTTAACACTTTGAACCTATCACCCTTAGATGCCTCAATGTTCTTCCTTGGTTTACTAAAGATCAAGATATCACAAATAACCCACAAAACTTACTCATTTATACTCCCTAACATGGTGTTCATCAATCCCCTCCAATAAAAGTACTAGGTGCATTGGATAACCCGAATGACATAACCATCCACTCATATAAGCCAGTCCATGTCTTGAATGATGTTTTCCACTCGTCTCCTTCTCTGATCTGAATTTGATGATAATCACTTTGGTGAGATACTTAGATCTAGCAAGAACATCCATCATATCATCAAGGCAAGGTATTGGGAACCGATACTTGATTGTAATTTTTATTGATCGCACTACTATCCATGAACATTCTCCATATTCTTTCTTTCTTTGGCAGTTAATAGATCTAGTAGTTACACACATACTCATGCTCTCCCTTACTACCCCCTTTCGCAACGATATATGACACTTGCTTACTTCAACTACGCATGCAATGTCGAAGCTCATCCTATAAGCCACTTGATTTGAAAGATTGAAGACCTTAGGAATCAAATCAATATGGTGTAGGATACCTCTTTTGGGTGGTAACCCATATGGTAGCTCATCAAGCAATAAGATACTGAAATTCTTCTTATTTAATTTCTGTTGTTTCTATAAGGTATTTGAGCACTTATAAGTTTCATCTTTATTTATGAAAAACTAGTGCATAACAAAAATCATGTTACCTTTGCTCTCATTTAGAAATTCCTTTGTAGAAAAACATATTTTCAGCCTTTCCCTCTTCCTTAAGTGGTAGCAAAACTATTTTTCTACCATCCTTCCAGAAATTTATAGGTGTTCTTTCCCCCTGTCATGAATAAATTTTCTATCAAAATTTCCATGGTCTACCTAGTAGCATATGACATGTATCCATAGGAATAACATCACTCCAAATCTCATCCTTATAACTGTTCCCAATAGATAAAGCTTATTAAACATCTTTTATCAATAGTAATTTCATTACCATTCTTAAACCATGCAATACGGTAAGGGTTTAGGATTATTTTAACAATGCAGAGCCTAGTTTATCAACCATCTCATTTGAAACTATGTTCTCACAATTACCACCATAAATAATAACATTACATACATTTCCTTTCGAAGTGCATCTTTTTCTAAAAATATTTGTATTTGCAACCATGCATCCCTCTTGACCTCCTTTCATGGAGAAATCATCATCCTTTTGATCATCTGAGTTTCTTCCGAGCAGCTGGCGGAATTTCTAGGTCCTGTTCATCTTCTTCTTATTAAGCTTCAACAAGATTTACTCTAAATGGAGCATCTGCTTGCCTCTTTGTCATGCATATAATAATGTGAGGCATTGAAAATATCTATGCCCTTCTTAACCACATATGTAACATAATAAATGGTTTTCCGTGGAGCCTCCCATCCTCTGCCATCGCTAGCATATCCTCTGTCCCTAGGAAATCCTATACCTCTTTATTGATTCTGGAGATCTTGTCTTGTATCTTCTTGCTTTTCCACTCCACGAGATGTTTTTCTCCCCTACCTTGGCTGAAACTAGTTCATCTCCGAAAGTGAAGATCAAGGCCCCACCTATTCATTCCAGGTGCTCTCCTAAAACTATTGACGATTCTATTTTTCTTCATCCATTAAGGTTAGTTGATAGGAATCATCCATACTCATTGCTCCTGTGCATACTCTTGATCATGTGCATTCCTAGTCTCATCTTGAATAGAAAATTTTAATCCATTAACATACCTTACATCCATTTGTTCCTCAGTTTCTTCATGCTCTACACGAATGGACAGCTTGTAAAACTCATGATGTGTATTATTGCATTGTTTGTAAGTTCTGTATAAGATTCTGAAACCTCCTTATAAAGGGTTTGTGCATAATCCATATGGAGAAATTTAGTCTTTCAGATACTTCTACCATCATACTCTAAGTCATAATCCTTTATTTCCCCTTTCTTGACACTACTCTATTTTGTACATGATCGCATCCATAACATAGCATGCCCTTTCATAATTTTGTGCATGCAAATTTTACCTTCTTTTCCTCTTACATAGCCTTCCACTCAAAAAAATTTTTCCCATGCTAGTCAACTAGTCGATCATCTCCTCTAGTTTTAGGTTACTACCGACCATATTCTTAAAACATCAACTCTTACCCCATCGTTCTTTCCTTCTACTGATCCAAAGAATCCTATCTTCAAAATCTAATGGTGGTGTTTGCGTTGCCTCCTCTTCAAAAAACTTCATCTTCATCTGTGTCATCTCTTTACCTTGATTTCCTCTCTGGGCAATCAGTTGTAGCAAGGGTAGCAACTTGTCTCTACAGATCGTGCATGTTTTTATTTATTTGGGAAAAATCCACCTCCTCTTCCTCTTCCTCTTCCTACCATTATTATTTTTCCTTCACCAATACTTCGAACCATCGCTCTGATACCAAGATAATGTAGCCGACTTAATGAACATACTCAGATATACTCCAAATAACTATGAACTCTCAAAAGAAAAAAGATCTCTTTTCTCCGTTATTGAATCATGAATTACAATGCTTTCCTGAATAGGAAAATAAAAATTCCAACTCAAGTTGCCAAGCAAAATCTAGCTAACTTTGACTAAATCTACTCTAGGTGGCGTAGAATTTACTATTTTTAGCAGTTTACTAGAACCTGCTATTCTTAGTAAGTTCACATGCTTATTCCTACGGGCACAGAAATTACCACGCATCTTCTACATCCCTAAATTAGAGGAATTACCAACTTTCTAACTCATAATGAAATTCAATAGACTAAAATTAACTAATGCTCAAAAATAGGAAAAAACCAAACTATAACTTAAATCCTAATTTTCTGGCCTCAAGATGGCAGATTTAGGGCCCGAAAAACGTGTCAAAAACTTGCCCCAACCGGTAGGGCGGGTTGCCGCTGCGTTTGTCTAATCGAAACACGTGGTTTCAAAAAAAAAACGGACTCAAACGGACACCCGGAGCTCAAGTTATGACCTTGTCAAGTTCCTGCTAATTCTAGGCGCATCAGTTACAAGAAGAAGTTCAGGCATGTCCTTGTAGGGACAGAACCCTCATTCCCTACCAGAAGGCAACATGGTAATCAATATGGAATTAGAAGGAGGGATGCCCACCGTGATCTTATTGGCGCTTTGAGATCGTGTGATCCATGGATGGGTGGAGCCGGTTCTGCCCCAAAAAAGTTGGGTCAGGTCCCTCCATTGACCTTGGTACTCAATCAATTACACCAAATCCAAGACAATTTAAATGATAAATTTGTATGAATCTATGGGTCTGAAATAAATATTGTTTTATGAATAATTCGTCACAATATCTTGCACTTTGCATGCTTCTCCTACTGGAAACAATTGTGGATTGAGTTACTTTAAATACCTCAATTCTTAATTAAATTTTCTCCTGCATTTTACAATCTTTATTTGGTTTATAAGTCCCCTCATAAACCAACTATTTAACTCATCTAATCACATAGGTTGGTTGTTGGGTAAATTTTCCATAAAAATTGAAGCGAGGTTTCAGCTTTTATCTTATCAACACAAAGGTGTGCATGACATGTTTAAAATTGTGACCCAACAAAATCAAAAATTCTAGATTACATAGTTTGAATTTCAAATCGAAAAATGTAAAACGCATAAATATTAACCTTTACATTATATAAATCTTAAAAGTACAATTCAATTTTTTTGCATAAATACACTCACGACCCTATGCGACAACATAATTATTCAATGATATATATGCACCAGCAATTTTTTAATGCCAAATTTTAGAATGATTTAGGCTATAATAAGACATCATAATAAAAATATTAATAGGAAATCTGACAATTCAAACTTACGTTCAAAATTTAAATTATTTAAAACAGAAATCAATTATATGCACATTTAAAATTAAATTGAAAGGATTTCATAATTCTATGGCCACACATGTTAGATCTGTTATATTCGATTTATGGGATTACCTTACAACCTATGACTTCCACTTCACCGTTAAAACAACATTACACAAGTTGGTCAAATTATATATTCATTATTCTCTCAAGCACTCGATGTAAACATTACTGTGGTATATAATATATTCCCCTTTACATGTATAAGATATGAATTTCCTTAAAAACAATATTACCAAGCTCCGAACATGTCCGAATCGATCCACTCATTTCATTGAAGAACAGCTTATTCCATGACAAACCTTACATATAGTAAATCGTCGTCAAATATCTATGATAATTTAAAATTATTGAATTTCTACTAATCCATCAATATATAAATCCGAATTCTAATTCTAACATCCATGAGAATTAATCGTTCTACTGCATCGAACATCTAGAGTAGAACGTGTCCCAGATATTAAACTCCAAATCATGGAAATTCAACATATAGTCGAACTGTATTCTAGACATCACCATCTAGTGCATCATCTAGGATTCATAAACCAACACGAATGGAAACAATGAGTCAGCCGTCCATCTCCCATATCAAGGCTGGTTCATCTACTAATCAATGCATCCACCTCACAATGGTTTCTAAGTTCAGTCTTTACAGTTATGTTCTTTGCCTGCACTATTTTGGGTAATTGCAATTCCTCGTCAGAAGTCAAAGAGGAGTGGGTGCTTATTGTAATGAGCTACCTCATATCAGTGCGTTCTGAGAATTTTTGGGACTCAGACCCCATTTACCTCCATGCTTAACCCTAAATCTCTCACAATAGGGGGGTGCTCTCCATAATCTCAGATAACAATTTCATTCAATGCTTCATAAGTGATGCACCTAAAATACTGGGGAAAGATCCAACCCCATCATATTTTCCTAACAAACCCTAGCCAGTGAAAATGATTTCCTTTAATCTGTCAAAGTTTAGATATTAGGCAGTTCACTTCTGAAGGTTTAGGCCATTATATCAAGAAGATGGATCTTTAGTTCGCATTCGGTTAAGGTAGATTGTGAAGATCTGACTGGCTTTCTCCTTAATTTATGGATTAATCTATTCTTTGAAGAGCACTGACCCTAATTTCCTTGACATTCAATGGCTTTCCACTCCCTCACTGCTTAGACATGAATTCATTGGGCCACATCCATAAGAAATACAGGGCACCGAGATTCCTAGTGCATGGTTTTTATGCATACCACCATAGATCTCAATGAATAATATCCATATACTGCTTTCATTTCTAGGTAGAAATTTCAATGGAATTAGTTTGAATCCCATTGAATTGACTTAAACCATGTCTCTATATGCAAAAAATTGTTTGATTACAATCCATTCTAAGTGTTTTGGACATTGGTCTACCCTATCTGGTTACTCTAGCACTTCGGATGGCTGATATTATAAATTTAGGATTAAATATCTATCGGGGATTTTGCATTTCCCCATAAATAGGATTTCTACTATGACATCATAAATTTTACTTGATGGAAGATACTTCTGTAGATTAGATACAAAATGCTCAATAGATATTAAACATAAAGTTGAGGTTGAATTTTACATAAAGAAAATGTAAGGGCTAGATCCTTCAAGCTTAGAACATTTTTTCCTTAGATTTATCTTAGAAGTATAAGCTATATTTAAGAAATATATAGTATTTGTTCAAACGCATTCTTTCTCCTGGTGGGAGTAAATAATGTCATAATAGTCTGAGGATTTAGTTCTTACACTGAGGACCATATTTGCGTAAGTTAGAAATATTGGACCGATTTTTGCAATGTTGAAGGCAACTATGTATAAGGCCCATTAAATTATGATCGGATGCGGAGTAGTATATAGTGCATCTTGGGACTCCTCAGATTGAATCCATTTCCAACAGTCCTAGTTATGAATGTTGTTCCCATTCCCTCCTTAAACTGATTGAAACTAATTACAAGGTTGGTCATTGCATAGCGGATTTAAATTGTTTTAGCAATCCAACAAAATTAATTCTCTAGCTCTTTCCAATCACATAATGCTGTCCATTTCGTATGCACTTTCACAGAAATCGATTATTGGATTTATGTTGTGAGATAAAATTGAATAATCACATGATTTAAATCATAAATGCCTCTAAGACCTCAATGATCTTCAATTTGTATCAATAGATATTTATTTTTACTAATGTGTCAACTTGGTAGCCCTTTATATAATTCGTGAAGCTGATCCGCCAACCGATTTTGGCTAACAAGGCATCATTTTTATTTATACTAGGTTGTCGTCGAAGTAATATTTGACAATGAGGAAACCTTAAATTGTTCTAGGTATATGTGCCATACTTTATTCCATTTCTGTTATGGGATAGGGTTCCCTTAACCTTTTTGTCAGGTGGTGCCCATGAAAACATAATGTCTTTCTAATTCAATTATTTTGCATTTTTAATATCTACAAATAAGTGCATTTCCAAGTTGTCATTTATGAAAGAGAGACAATTCAATATGGGTTAATTTTGTATATCCTTGGATGTATATCGGAAAAATGATATTGGATCTAACAATGCCTAGGTAAGTGAAAGAACCTTTAAGTCGAAATTATGATTCCTGTTCACTCTATATCACATATATGAATGGAAGCTTCCAAGTACATAGATCTAGTTTATTGTGAGTGAGATGGTCTATGATACATGTGTAGGAATCTTGTGCAGGATACAAGTTCACTTCATTGAGAATCTAACTATTGCAATAGATGCACCTTCCAAATTAATGACAAAAGTGGTTCACTAGGCCGACACCTCTCCCTTATGGATATTTGACATTTTTCCTGGAACCATCTCATAGTCCATTCATTATTGTAGTTTGAACTACCCTATTGTCAACAGCCATATTTCCCGTCCAAATTGTCATTCATGATCTTACCATTGAGATTAGTTTAAAGGAAACAATTAAAATTTTAATTGTCAATATTGTTTTATAATTTTTGTTTAAAAGGGTTGCAACGAGATAACCTACTAAATGTCTTCAACTATGATATAAAGGATAATTTATGAGGGGGGGGGGCCCTTGCCTTTATCCATTACTCATCCTACCCAAGTCTAAATTTATACATGGTATTATTGTCTAAACCAATAGTCGAGTCTTGGACTACAATTTGGGTTCCTATAGGTTAGAAGTTCTTCAATCCACATGTATAAGGGATTATCCAAATCTTATAGTTGCTTGGTAAAGCTTCAAAGGAAAAATTATTACATATCCCACTTTGTTGTATGTAATTCCAACATGTATAAAAGTCTCCACGTAATGATCAGTTTATTGATTTAAAGGTAATAGCCGCTAAGGTCAAACGTACCTCCATAACCTCATGAACATTCAATGGCATAATATGAATGCCATACAATCCCTTTTATAACATCGATAGTTATACATGTATAATTTAATTAGTGTAGGGTTAGACTTCCAAAACATCAAGGTCTTTTGTTAAAATTCATCCTTTTAACTAGCATATGCAATGCACTCCTTTTATTGGCCCCAAAGAGGAATGATTGGACATCAGAAAATAACACCCATTAAATTAAAACTCGATTTTTTAATCCCATTGGAAAGAAAATTTGAGCCTAACTTTTACATACGAATACTTGATATTGCGAACAATTACATGATTCATTTAGAGCCCTTATCATTAGTGTGATCAAGTTCAACCCTAAATGGTCTTACAAAGGTTCTTATGCCTAATAAAGCATTATTGATTTATATCAAAGGAAATAGATTTTTGCTAGGTTTCAGCAGATACCAAAAAGAAACTTATTAGTCAAATGGTAAGTTTATCTCTATTTTCAAACTATCATAGGATTTTATACTATTGTTCTAGTTTGATTTCACCTTTGTATACTTTTCCATATTAAGAGAAATTTCGTACAAATATTTCTATATGTTATTGCCGTAATTTACAGTTCATACCATAACAAATATTGTCGTATAATGGATTTTTAACCCCTTATAAAGGATATAGTTTCAGATGAGCTATACCCACAAAGCAATTTGGGGGGTAAATACATATAATTAAGAAAATTATTTAATATGTATTTCAATGGCACCTAAGTTTTTATGTATTGATACAACACAATCATCCACACATATATTTAAAATGTGTCAAATAGCTGCACACACAGGTGCAACAGAACTATATTTTTATTTCGGCTACATATTACTATACAGAACCCAAAAACACACATCTTGTGTGTGTTTGTGTATATGTGTGTGTCGTGTGTGAAACCCCCCTTAAATCTCCAAGTGGTTTCGCATTAGAAGTTTCAAATATGTACATTAAATTTTAATTTTGTCGCAAATTTAAATGAATGCTTTTGGACCCCTAAAATTTTGATTCTTTTAAATATATTATTAAACTTCTAATACATAGTTTAATTATCCATGTATATCCATAAATTTCGTTCTTACAACCTCCCCCTGATTGCTTAAAACTATATTTTCCAATACTCATCTATAGATGCATTTTCGCAAAACAATGTTTATCAAAAAAATATACACTAGGTATGTGTATGACAAACTTTTTTAAAAAATTAATAATAAAAGAATAATTTTATTATTATTTATATATAATAAAATTAACTTTAAAACATATAGCTATTTTATTTAAAAATATAATACAAAATTAAATAATTGTATGTTAGATGTACAATGTTTTAACATTAGAAAAGTTGTTTTAAAGTTATAAAAAGGTGAAATTAAAAATAACTTAATTTCTAACCTAGTTTCTATTGAGATTTATATATAATAAGATTTACATGTGTATAGTTTTCTATTGAATTTACTCGGAGATTCCAATCTAGCAAAATTTGTGTACGTAAGTGAATTTTTTGAAATGGAGAAATCATGGGAAATGATAAGCATGAAATGAAAAATATCGAGTTTAACAAAAGGCAAAGAAGAATGGCTAGAAGATCACTTCGTAGGAAGGCACAAACAGGAGAGAAAGACACACTAGAGAAATATAAGGCTTGTAAAATTTGTACCACTACTTAAAACCCTTGATAGATCATAATTTAATTTTTATTTCAAGCGTAAATATGATAATGTTATTTTTAGATTGGCTAAAGGTAAGGGTTTTGATAGGATCCGATATCTTAAAACAATAGAAAAAATATGTTACAATAAAAGGCTCTAACAAAAACAACCTAAGAACCAAGCATATCAAAAAATTCTCCACAAAGAAACATCATTAAATAAAACAATAATTGTTGAAGATAACAAAAAACATCAGCTAAGCTTCCTAAAATAAAAAAATGGTAAAAAAAATATGCCTCCACTAATAGTTATTTGGATCTAGATCTAGCCATCACTCTTTTCT
>JAHRHJ020002376.1:0-12554 GCA_019776745.2 Taxus chinensis | reverse complement strand
ACTCTTAAAGGGCCAAATTTCACCGATGGAACCTAAAATGCGGACGATTATTCAATTCGAAGATCTTGGGGGAGTGTTCTCTGGCAAAGCGCCCCTCCCACAGACCTATGATCTGTTGGAAAAATATTGAAAAGGCTGCATCGACAGCGCTAATGCTCATCACCCTGAGTCTTTCTGATTGAGGTGCAGGCCATACATTCGGGAAGCAATCGCTTCTTCTCAGGCATGGAGCTCATTGTGTACCATTTACAAAGCTAAGAATCTAATGACAAAGTTGCAACTTCAAACAAAGCTTCATACGATTAGTATGCATGATGGCGAGTCAGTAGAAGCCTTCTTACGGCGTGTAGCTGAGTTACGTGTAGAACTCTCTGCACTCGGTGAACCAGGTGGAAATGACAAGTTTCTAGTTCCCTCCCCGCTCAACCTGCCAGCTCTTTCCTTCCCGGTTTCAGCCACTGATCACCACGTTGACACTCATCAACATAGGAGGTGAGTTTTTGAAACCCTGGTGAATTATCTCCGTAGCAGGGGGTTAGAGAGGCCATGCAAATTTACAAGAACGGCCTTCCTAATACAGGCCTCTCATCACTGGCGTTAAAAACATAATCCTCGGAATGGGCGATCAGCCCCCCAGAATGAAAGCAAGCATGCTCAACAGCCATCTTCCACAGTGGCCATCACAGCATATAGCAGCGGCCACCCCAGAAGCAGCATAATCCACAGCGGATCGGTGGTGCCACATTGGCCTCCACGTATACACAACACTACGGCGAACTGTTATTACCAACGGTCGCAAGTATGGAAATTCTGGTGAAGAGAGCACTTCGCGCGAGGATATTCCAAGAAATCCGAATGGCATGCTCGTGAATTCAAAGTAGAAGGGCCACATGTGCTGCTTATAGGAATGCACCCGTTCCGATGAAGAGGTACCACTACGACTCATTCTGGGCATTGGTTCTAGTCCCTAACATACTTCACAGCCGTCAGAAGATGTCTGGTGATTGATTCCAGGCGCCCAGCAAACACATACTGTCAACAAGAAGTTTTCTCATACTCTATGAGGCCGGCCCACTGAGATAAGATCACCATTGTCAGGACAATCAGAGTATATTGCACAGGGATTGGTGATTTCATCATTTCTCTTGGAACAACGAGATGTACACTCACAAAGTGTTATATGTTCCAGTTTTGCTTCAAATTTTTATCTGTAAGTCAACCTTCTTAACTAACCATAGAATGCAGTTGAATTCTTTGTTAAAAAAGGGGTCAAGTCTTGCATCATTTCCCAGGGAGAGTCAGTCCTTGCTCAAGCATTTCTGAAGGGCCGTCTATTTGCACTGGATGCGGTCACTTCATCTAGCGTTGCTCTCTCTGCATCAACGGCAGAGTCCACTGCACTTTGGCACTTTAGATATGGTCATCTTTCTGCCGGGGCTCTGCATCAACTTAGTGCGAAGGAAATGGTAAGAGGGGCTTCCTCCACTCTCCCATTCCTTACCTATTTGCTTGGGCTATCTTGCTAGTGCAAAACAAAATAGAGGTCCATTCAAACAGAGCTCTTATCATTCTACAGCAGCATCTTCAGGTCGTACACACCGATCTGTGCGGACCCTTGCCAGCTAGCTTTCAAGGTTTTGAATACTTTCTAGCTCATCATTTATGATTACTCACGGAAAAATGTGGGTATAATTCCTCTGGAAGAAGAATGAGGCATTTGCAAATTTCCAAACCTTTTACCCAGCAAGCCACCAAGGCAGTCTGGGAAGCCTCTCCTTCTCCTCTGCTCAGATTGAGGGGGGGAATTCGTATCAAAGAAGTTCTTAGCATACCTAAAGCAGCATGGCATTCAACAACATCTGACTGCTCCCTATACGCCCCTACAGAAATGGGATTTCCTGAGCGACACAATAGGACTATCATGGAGATGGCTCGTTGTATGCTCTCCACTGCCAAGTTGGAGGATTAGTTTTGGGCAGAAGCTAGTCCAGAGAGTAGTGTATCTACTCAACCAGGCACCCACGAAGACCTTGCAAAACATGACACTAAAAGAGGTATGGACTAGTCATAAACCTTCTATCTATCATTTGAGAGTTTTTGGTTGTACTTCATATATGCATGTTTCAGATGAGCAAAGGAAGAAGATTGATGCAAAGACACTGCCATGTATTTTCTTGGACTATACTACTACCTCAAAGGCATATCGTCTCATGGATCCTGAGATGAAGAAAATCTACGAGAGTCGAGATGTGGTGTGTGATGAGTCATCCTTTGACTCTCTGCCATGCAATGGAGAATCAGTACCAACCTCATAACATAGATTTCTCACACATCCAGATGATGGGCAAGATGATTCTTCTCATAGAGAAGAAGAGCTGAGTGGAGACTTATTCGTTGATCTAGGCACACTAGAAAACACATCTTCACATTAGCAGTAGCATCACCAACGTCTGAAATGGGTCTAGAATACTATTGGGGATGCACACCTCAACTCACTTCCAAGCACTTCTATAGGAGTCAGAACACTAATTTAAGCCAAAAATGAGGTAAATTTTGCACTCATGAGTTCAGTTGTTGATAGCACCGAACATGACACTGTTTGTGATGCATTAGACCAACCACAGTGGAAAAAGACTATGAATGTTGAATATGATTCCCTACTTCAAAATCAGACATGGGAACTTATCGATCTACCTCCAGGTAAGAAATCCATTGGTTGTAAATGGATTTTCAAAAGAAAATATAAGGCAGATGGTTTAATCGACAAACACAAAGCACAACTTCTTGTAAAGGGTTATACTCAGCAAGAAGGAATTGAGTATGAAAAGACCTTTCGACCCACAACAAAGATCAAAACCATCGGAGTTGTCTTTTCACTGGCAGCACAAAATGGATGGAAACTTCAACAGATGGATGTCAAGAGTGCTTTTCTAAATAGTGATCTCAAAGAAGAAGTATATATGGCCCAACCTGAAGGGTTTATAGACAAGCATCAACCACACAAGGTATGTCATCTGATAAAGTCACTTTATGGACTCAAATAAGCACCTAGGGCATGGTATGTAAAAATTGATGATCACCTATTACAACATGGATTCACTCATAGCCCCTCAGGTATAAATTTGTATATCATCTAGTTTTGTATGTAGATGATCTTGTGATCATAGGAAGTTTTGACAATCTTGTGGATGATGTAAAGAATGATCTGAATAAATCCTTCGACATGACTAATTTGGGGATACTTCACTATTGTCTTGGATTAGAGATATGGTAGAAGAAGAATCATATCTTCGTCTCCCAAATGAAATATGCCAAGACACTCCTAGAGAAGTATGGAATGTCAGATTGTAAACCAATGTCCACGCCTATGGAAAATGGTTTACAATTATCTAGATTCCAGGATTCACCACAGGTAGATGGCACTCACTATAGGCAGCTTGTGGGGAGTCTCATTTACTTGACTTATACCAGACCAAATCTTTGCTTTATAGGTGAGCTATCTCACCAGATTTATGCAGGAGTTGAAGAAATGTCATTAGATGTCAGCAAGGCATGTGTTGAGATATGTCTGAGGTACAATTGAATTTGGTCTAGAGTATCAAAAGAACACTCAATTCTTCTTACAGGGATATAGAGACGCGGACTATGCAGGATCTCTTGATGACAGGAAATCCACTTCAGGATATATTTTTCATCTCGAAAAAGCTGGACCTATCTTTTCCAAGGATCCAGCAAGAAACAAAAAATTGTTTCTCTCATCCAAAAAAGGAATACCGCGCTGCATCGAGGAGCTGTGTGCAAAATTTGGTTACGTCACATTCTTGCAGATATAGGAATTCCTGAAGAAAACCTCCCATCATTCACTGCGAATAAATCAAAAAGAGTGTTGAAGCTTGTGAAGAATCCTGTTTTCCATGAAGGAACATCAGCATATTGAGGTCGAATGTCACTACATTCGTGAACATGGTCTTGAACCACCAAATTAGAGCTCCAGTACTGCCCTACTGATTTGGAAATTACCATATTCTCACTTACATAGCCTCTTGGCAAGGTGAAGTTATACTTTAAAGGGTACATTTGTAAAAGCTTATGTATTAAGGGGGGGAATGTTAGCTAATTAATACATTTTTATCTTAAAAACAAAGTTTCATAACTGTATTCTTTAACCCCTTCCCTCATAGCCTATATAAAGGCGTTAGGTGTATCATTTATAGAAGCAATATGGGACAATCTTAACTTGTCCCACAAAACCTCCAAAAATAGCCATAAAGCCAAAATCCATGGCATTTGACATGCAAGGTTGAGTAAACTTCAACACTAAATCAGTGATAAAATACTTTCAAATCCATAAGAAAATCAATTGACAAAGCACCGATCAAAAATTAAATACCCCTTGGTCACATCCCAAATTACTTCAATTAATAAGTCTATAAGATCAGCTTAGCTTAATTAGTATAACATTCACTAACAATAATAAAGTGAATGAGTTTCATTACGATAAAAAATCACATACTCACAATATTGAATAATTAAAAATCCGAAAAAGGAAAATAACACATTTAACCCATGGTCAAATTTGAGGCCACTCCCCAAAATAGAGTGGGCACTTCCTAAAAATTTATCAACAACATAACAACATAGAAATAAACACAATTTTTGTCGCTAAGGATGACCTAAAACATGATCTATATTGACCCAAAATTTTCTAGGTTCAGTGTTGGTCTCTTATCCACTTTTTCATTTGTGTTTAAACTTTAGAATATGCAAAATCAAAACAACACCTCTCTATTATTCATGTATGATATCAATGACATGGTGTCGTTTCTGAATTAAAAAATAAAATTTACATATACATATCAATTTGACATCATAAATTAACATAGCTAAATAATACCTAAAAGTGTTAGGCAATTTGAAGTAATTATTCACAATTTCAAAAACCCATTTCAACTTGATATCATTGGATTCTACCCAATTAACAGAAGATCACATTTAGTAAATATAGATCGTCTAGAAAATCTATGTATCAAATAATCTAACGTGTCAGTACATATATATTGTAGTAACTCTAAAGCATCATCAACATACTGAAATGTTAATCCATGCAATATAATTCAACTATAAGTCAACGTTTCCATTTATTTGTAATAGCTATAATGTCTAACAAATTACTAATCAAATGACAGATATAATTAACTGTATATCTATTCATTACGTTAAGTCTCTCAAAGTTTATCAAATATGATGACAAATTCCAGATTATTAGCTAGCACATTTGACATTAAAGTAAGAAAAAATCCTAGCAAGAAAAAATGTCGAAGAGAAGTGGACACTACAAACATTATTAGCTAGGTTACAAATTCACAGAGGAAAAGATAAAAAATGAAATATTCACTATAGAAACTACATTTTAACTTGAGGTCAATAGACTCAGCATACAAACATGAGAATGGTAATTTCCGGCCCATATGCATTTATTGTGAAGAGCAAGTTGAGCCAAAATGGAATCCAGGTAATTTAATGTAGCTCTAAAGTAATGAAACTATTCAGAGAAGGGAAGCTACAAATCATGTTGAAGATATTATAGATCCACCCAATGTTTTGCTATTGCATAATCACAAAAAGAGATGTAAAATATAAAAAAATTTGAAACGTAGGTATTCACATATTGGAATTGTTACATTACACCCTAACTCATAAAGTATCTTGACATAGAATGGATTCTTATAGACACATTTTCAGGAGGCGCAACATTTTAGAGAAGTGAAGGCAAATTGTTTAATTTCAGACCATATAAATTCTACTGAGCTCGAATTCATGTCAAGGTTAAATTTTCCAGAAAGATTAGAAATCCTCTATCCTAACTATATTGGATATAGGATTTCATTTATAAGAATAGAAGTTCAAAAATGTCAAAATAATTTGCCACATCGATCTTTTATAGGGTTCTCACCTACCAAATAAGGTATTAATGAGAAATTATTTTTGGAATACAACCTCAGAGGTGAGATTCAAGCATTTGGGGTTGATCTCTCTTCCCTCTCTCATTTTCCTATAAATTGTAAGGAAAGGGATTCGTTTCTAAATGTTGGACATTCTTGTTTTGCCCCTCCCTTCTTCTCTTTGGCAAATGTGAAGTTGTGGTTAGAAAACCTCCCATTAAAACTGTAATGCAATTTTTCCTCTTGGCATTGAGTGTATTGTATCAATATTTTGGAGAAATAATGCATGTTTCATGGATGATTCTCAACCCTCTCTGTGTTCATTTTGCTCCATCCTGGATCTTTCATCACATTTGTTATCTGTGCATGATGGTTGCATTGCATTTTAATGGTTTTGTGTTTATTGGCAAACAGATGTGTTCTTCATTCCTTCACATCACCTTTGTTAGTTTAAGGTTTATTTTTATGCATCTTCTTACCCTGTCTCCTTGGAAAGTTAGATTAGGTTTTTAGTAAATCCTCTGCATTTTTCACATGTTTTATCTTGAACAGATTGAATAGGAACCAACTTCATCCAAAGTCTTTTCCCAAAGTCGCAAGGTCCCACACTTTGGGAAAAGCTCCATGTTATGCAATCACATGAGATTTCAACCCATCGAGTTGCAAACATTCATAGTTGAAAATGATTATGGGATCAAAATAAAGGTATGTGATCTACTTGACAAAATTAGTATATCTTGAGAAAGTGCAACAATTTTGTCTGAAATGGAGCCTTAAAAAATATAGATTATAAGAGAATATTGTTACTATAGCCTAGTTGAAGACAACTAAGTTACATCCTGATCCTATTATATGAGTAATTCTATTGTTGTTGGTCTGAAATGGTGACTCTTGTAGTTCCATGGAATATATTCACATATTTTTTTACATGGCATTTGTTCAATAATTCTATCAACATTAGCTCCTTGTTTTTGAATTGATGGATGTTGATTTTCTTATGCTCCCACAAGTATTTTGTGCTTACAATCTATCTTAAAGATAAAGTTGGTTGTAGTGTGGCAACCAACACATACATGGAGTATCCTGTTATCACCGAATCACTGCACCCCTGGATGTTGATCAAGTATTTGAACTCACAGTGTGATTGGATAACATGGGTACTATCTCCAAGTTGTGGGACTTGCTACTTGAGATAGACCTCCAGAGAAAGCTGGTTCTTGCTCCTAAACTACCTGCCACAATCTACTCTAATGCAGGATAAAACTAACTGTTCTAATCTAAATTTCCAAGGGACCAGGGAGAGAGAATGCATAAAAAAGAAAGCCTACACTAAAGCGGTGATACACCAGAAAAGGAGGGTGTGAGAGTAATCTCCAAATGTGTGAAATACAGAGGCAAAGTGCACACTAGAAGAGGTGATGACAGTTCACCATAATCTAGCAAAATGCATTCACAACAATATTCCAAGCACACACAATGATAATGAATCCCTGCAAGAACATAATAAATAGACACAATATACTTGTAGAAAGATTGAAGGGGCAAGAAGAATGCAAGAAAACACAGCAGGGGAAGATACATCCACAAACTTGATATTTTATTGCTTCATGATATGCACAGTTCAATCTATTACAAGATAAGGGCCTGGATCACCATGCAAGGAGTCCACTACAAGGGCCTGCAACACACTGGCTTCACAAAGCAATTTTGACAGAGCTTTGTTACCCAAAAACTCTCTCCCCTTTACAATGAGCCCAACACTCCAATTTATAGAAAAAATGAGAAGGAGAAGAGAAGGGAAAATGGAAATCCCGAAATCTGTCCTTCAACCACCTGTAAGAGGCATTAAATTGAGTGAAAATGATTATACATTACTTGCAAAAGGCTCCCCATACTGTCCCATGTGCTGCAGCAGAGAAAGAATGATGACCATGCCTCTTAATTGCACTCCCAGCTACCAAATAAAACACTGTTCTGAACCCGGCCACGTTTTCTTAAAAATCTCAATCAATTTCTGATCAAATCTGGAATTTCTTGATTTTTGTGCATCGGGCTCGGAAACACGATTCCAACGGTACCAATTTTGTGCGATTTCGTTGAGAAATGCAAAAGTTATGGCCTTCTGAGTGCAGGCAGCTATTTTGGGTCTGGCAGGCGTTTTCTGTCATTTGACGGGAAAGAACATCTACTGACTGGAGCCGAACATGTTTCCTTTATTTAAATATATCTATCCTCATTAAAATTAAGAAATCCAGTTTTTGTGGCGTAGAGGACGTCGTGCTCGTTCCAGAAAGTCCAATTTTATCAAAATCGGAGCTCGGAGTCAAAAGTTATGGCCGTTTGAAGTTCCACGGGTCAAATGTTGACTTTTCTCCTCTGCCTTCGGCCATTTCGGCTTTTTGCGTCCTGCGCGTTCCTTTGTCCCATTTGGTTTTGGTTCTGAAATTTCCCATTTCGGCCGATCCAGCCGGTTCGCGTACTTTTGGCCCGCGCGTCCCATTTGCTTTTGGACCGTCCGGGACAAATTCGCCCGGTTCGGCCGGTTCGCGCCTTTTTGTCCCAACTGTCCCGGGACAAAAGTTCTTATTTCGGCCGGTTCGGCCGGTTCGCGTACTTTTGTCTCGCTTGTCCTAAAGGCGACCCTCTCAGCAGTTAGTCGATTTTTTCTCTTTGTCGAACCGGAAATTTCGCGCCCGCCGCGTACTTTTGTCCCATTTTTCCTTGCTGCGTTTCGGACTGTTTGTGCTGATTTCGCCCGGTTCGGCCGGTTCGCCTTTTCTGTCCCAAACGTCCCAGAGGCGACCTTGAGCGGGACTTAGCCAATTTTCACGATTTTTCCTGGATCAACCTATTTGCCTTCTGCAACCCTTTTTTTTTTTTGCATTTTCTCAGAACTTACTCTCTTCCTCTTGGACAGGGGAGTTAGAAAAATATGAGGGGACCCTAGAAACATGACTTTTCGCCCTGAATCAATATAATTGCTTGCTAAAGAATTTGTTGTTATCAAAATTACCTTGGGGGTGAATTTTGTCTTGAGCTATTGAAACATTTGAATATGACGCTAGGCTAACTCGTGTGAATCCTTGCACTCCTTTGAGTCTCAGGAGCTTGATGGGCCACAAACTTTGCACATACTAGAACTGAATAAGACACGTGGTGCACTTCCGCTTAGGGAAATCTTAACTACTCTAACCGTATTACAATGGGCCTAAGCTTTTAGAGGAATGGACCTTCTAAATTGACTCCTAACCACGGTGGAAGGCTATCTTTCTAGTAGCAACGTTTGAGATAGATCCCACCTTGACCGGATTCTGCAATTCCTCACCATCCAACTTAGCCAGTCGGAAGGAATTTCAACACCCAGCGTTCAATGATCATTTTTTTGGCCACTTCAGATGGCATCAAACATGGAATGCGTTCCCACGCTTCTTTGGACGACTACTGCATCCCATTTTAATCTTTGGAGATGTACAAATGAGGTACATGGAGGCTTCCGCTAATTCCTCCATAGCTAATTTTGGGCTTGTTATAAATCATTTGCAGAGCCCGAAAACTTTGATTGCCTAGGTTCCATGCTCTCTAATTTCCTTTGGAGCCTCTAGTTAATTCTTTGACATTATTTTAACCTCCATGGGTTCAAACTCAGCTAGTTCTAATTGTTTCATTAGTTCCAATGCTGGCAACTCGAGTTCGATATAGGATTTGAACTGCATCTTTCCCGAACACATAGCTTGTATGGAGAGTTTCCCTGTAGAACTCTTGGGTGTGATTCTATCCACCCATAGTTTATGATTTGATCAATTTTTCCGGGTGCCAAGTCCTCTGATTCTCATCAAGAGTCCTTGTGATGATTCTTAGTAAGTTCTTATTTATGGACTCTTCTTGGCCATTACCTTTAGGGTAATAGTTTGAAGAGGTGATGAGGTATACAACATTCTTGATAACCCATTCAGTGATCTTTGTGCCAAGGAATTCCAATGCATTATCTGAGATGATAGTAGCCAGGGGCACCTAACCGCATGACTATCCCTTCATAGAAATCTAAGATGCTAGATTCATTTGCCTCCTTAAGTGCCACTGCTTCATTCCACTTGGAGAAATAGTTGGTCACTGTGAATATCCACTTGTGGCCTTGAATTGAATTTTCTTTGATTACTCCAACAAAGTCTAATCCCCATTGCATGAATGACTGGTATATTGAAATTGGATGAAGCGACAGGGATGCTAATCTTGATTTCCCTATGAAGACTACACATTCCTTATGTTTCTTGATCCATGAGTAGAAATCACTAAACACCATAGGCCAAGAGTAACTAGCCTTCATAATTTTGAGAGCTGTTACCCATGGAGAAAAATGGCCTCCTGCTTCTTCCATCATGGAACTCATGTACTAATATTCTAAACTTGGATTTTCCCAATGCACCTGAATAGAACACTTCGATGTCCTTTTTGATCAAAACACTGTAAATAAGCACATACAAAATGGCTTGTAATCTAAAGTACCTTCTCTTTGTCTTACTCATTTCTGGAGGGTACAAACCTGTTTGGAGATAATGCACCGATTCTTGAGTCCCACATGGAATGAGAACATCATTAGCTAGCTGTTCTTTATTATTTTGTAGTAAAATGACAACCTCTTCTTCATTTGTTGACTCAGTTTGGTTGTTTGAAAGTGAGCTACTCACACAGACCTTTTCCAAAACCTAACTTAATCATTTTGATTTCAATATTTTATTCCATTACCTAAGTGATCAAACCAGATCTCTTCTCTTTTAAATCCTTGTTCAGAAGAAATTCCTTGACACCAACATGAGACACTGGCAGTTGAATCTTATTGTTTGAGACCAACTGTCTAAACTTCTTCAAACTCCTAATGACAGCAAGAACATGCTTTCTCGATAGAAAGAATACTTTATTTCATAATCTTCCAAGGATTTCACTGAAGAATGCACTATGGGCTGTTCTGAACATTCTCTATTCAACTATGTACCAAGATAGCTGAGATTGTATCTGATCCCCCCAAAAGCATACAACATGAATTCCTTTGAAAATTATGGGTTTGATAATATTTGGGAGCTTGTGATATTGCATGCTTGATTGTTTTCAAAACTCTCTTTGCCTTCTGTTATCCATTTGAATGCAATAATATTCTTCAACATTATTGTTAAAGGCTTCACAAGAGTGGAAAAATCAGGCACAAATATGTGGAAATTTTTTATCCTCCTTTAAGAAGCTTTGGATATATTTCTTGTGATGTGGCAAGTGGAAGTTTTCAGATGGCTTCAACTCTTTCAGCGTCAACAGTTAACCCTTCTGTTGAGACAATGTGGCCCAAAAAATTTCCATTGTGTGCCAAAAATACACATTTCTTTTGATTCAATGAAAATTTGAACCTTCTACACCTTTGAAATACTTACATGAGGTAAAAGAGGTGGTATGCTACATTCTTTGAGAAGAAAATGATATCATCTAGATATATCAGCACCATCTTGTTGATTAAGCCTTTCAATGCCATATCCATATCTCACTGAAATGTTTCCCTGACATTAGACAGTACAAATGATATCTTCTTGTAAGCATATGTGCCCCATTTCATGGTGAAGGATTTATTCTAATGATCTTATTCATTCACCATTATCTTATTATAGCCTGAGTATCTGTCTAGCAATGAAAACCTTTCGGAGCTAGCTACAACCTTCAAGATTTGTTCCATTGATGGAAGTGGATAATGATCCTTGAGTGATGCTATGTTTAGATCATGAAAGTATGCACACAATCTGATATCTCCATTTCTTTTCCTCACTGGAAGCAAGTTTTCAATCCAACTTGAGTGTTTGATAAGGAAGATGATATTAGCCTTCAGTAAACTTGCTTCAACTATTTTCTCATGAGAGGTTCGATATAAGGATTCACCTGGCCTTTTCCTATTGTCTAACATGTTTGGATCCCAGATCTAGCTCAATAGTGTGTTGTGCCAACTTTGGGTTGAAACCTCTTAGATATCCTTGTAAGTCCAAGTAAAGACATCTATGGGAACTCTTGAAAAAATTTAACAAAATCAGATTTCTCTTGTGGAGTACTTACTTTGCCAATTTGCAATTTCTTGCCTTCATCTATTGAAGATAGGGCTTCTGAATCTTCACACTTTACCTGAATGTTTTCCTTATCCTTCTGAAATTGATCATTTGGGTTGAATATTGAGTCCAAAGTTACAAGACCTTTTAGTAATTGTTTTTTTCTCAGCTGCACTAATTGGTCTCCATACTGCTGTTCCAACTTGTCTTAGCTTCTGGAAGAGAACTCAGCTTCTTCTTGCAAGAAGTGGATGATTTGCTAATCATTCTCAAATACTTGTCAACTGACATCGTTATCCGGTACTGAATGCCTCACAATCACATGGATGTTTGGTTGTACCTTGTCTTGTTGAATGTTTTTTATAATGTCAAAGGCTGCCCCTACTGCTGCAAGCCTGTCAGCAGCTTGATTCTCTTTCCTAGGGATGGATTTGATGCTAAAGCCCTCAAAATCTTCCATGAGGTCCCACACCCTGTTCTTGTAGCCTCTGAGTAGATCATTTTTGGCAGCATGTTGTCCCTTGACCTGATTTACAAT